>WBMW01001799.1:167050-222133 GCA_013396635.1 Penelope pileata
TCTGAAATGGTGAAGGCTTTTTTTTTTTTTTTTTTTTTGATATTTCTGAGGCCCTCTCTTGTATGCCAGTTGCCTTTGAAGCATCTGCCAAGAGCACAGGGACCACTGGAAAACACGCAGCATATTTAATCACAAAACTGAATTACAGTCAACCTGAAATATGATGAGCAATGCACTGCTTACCAGGCAGAACAAAGAGATTTATCTTTCTGTCTATCTATTTAAATCTCTTTGTTGATGCCACTCAGCTGATTCATTATGCCAAGAGCATATATTGCTACAGTTTGGAGATAAGAATGCTTTGCTAGATTAACCCCATGGCCCCTAAGGGAATGAAAGGAAGAAGAAAATCTCCAACTTTCCTGCTCTTCTCCAGTCATTGTCTCTTAGGAATAAAAGATGCAACATCTATTCTATTCTGTCATTGTAAGATAATTTTTCCTGGAGATAAACATGAGGATGCCCTACAGAAACAGAACAAGTTGTCCTCAGAGAAACCTAGTCACCCATCAAGCTCTGGGATAAATCCACACCCTGTAGGCTTTACAGTTCCAGCTGGTATTAGACTCAACTCTTTTGGAAGCCAGATGACTAATTCTGACACAAACTTCATAGACATCCTGAGAATCAAAGCATTTCTTTGAGCATTTAGGATAGAGGTATAACACTTGCACAAAGCTAGAGGCAGGATTTGCAAGCAAGTTCCTAGCCTAGAAGCAAACGTGCTATCTGTTGTGATCTTAGTTCAAAAATTTCAGAAGGTTTTGGCTTGTTTTCTTAACTTTTAAAGATGAACAATGCAACAATGGCCAATTAGAGAAGAATCACCGTGTCATGATATATTTTGCATGATTGCCACTGAACTGCCCAAAATCTGGAGCTAAAAAACTTTCAGAGTAGAAAAAGTGAACTGTTCTTGTAGTGATACTAACTCCAGAAGGAAAGTTCTTGAAAAGGGTTTCCTTTTTCTCCTTTATTTTTCAGTTTCACAGAGTATTCTGGTTGTATCCTAACCAAAAGACAAAAATAAGGTAAAAAAATAATAATAAAAAAAAAAGCAAACGTTTTCTTAAAATGTCCATGTCGATCTTACTTCAAAGTGTTTTGAAAGTTTAAATAAGGATACTAGAATTTGGAAGACTTCCCCAGATTTGGCCACTGAATTTTCTGAAGCCTGATCACCACCAGAGGCACAAACACCACCTCTGCCAAGACACAGGCAGTAAGCAATCACTGTTAAGTGTGTCAACAGAAAATAGGGCAGCTTCTGGACATTTTCCCTCCACTATACCCACCCTCAGGAGCAAAACAGTGGGAAGCTGCCATGCCCCAGGAGCTGAACGAACTTTTTCTCTAAAGAACTGAGTTACTTTCAGCCTGGGACATCTCCATGGATGAACATCAATCTTGGGAAAGCGAATATAAAGGAAATTCAATCCCCCCCCCCCTTCCTCTGTAAAGCAGTTCTTCTTAAAGAGAAGCTTGGAATCAGAATCAATGCTGTTTGCACTCTGTAATTCAGGAAGAAAGCACGGACTCAGAACTTGTTATAGGTGATTATGAAGCTATTTGCAAAATTTGACTTTGTTACCAGCCTGGCACCAAACCTATTATCTCGATTTGTTGGATATGATGATCAGAGTCTCAATCCAGAGGTGGGAAATGAGGTCTTAAATGATTGTGAGAAACAGGTATCTGGTAGAATACTAGACAAATCACTGACATTGTGCTGTTGGCTACAGGAACTGACATGGTTTAACTACAGGGCTACTTTGACACAAGATCAAAGACCAAAGATTCAGTAGATCTGTTGCAAAGCATTATGAATTCAGACATAGACGGCCATGCAGGCCATTCAGACTGTAATGTGTGCTAGAACATTGCTTTCTGTTCCTCACAGTTACTTGCCCCTACTTGATGCCAGCATAAAAGGAAAAGAATGACACCGATTATTTCATCCTGTCAGCCACAAGACATAATCCTCATCTTTGATGAAAAAAAGTGGGTGAAAGGTTAAATAAAGGTTAGTTGACAGAAGATGAGGCAGCAAGAGCAGGAAGTGAGAGATGAAAGGCAAGGGGGAATAAGGGAAGAAAAGAGGATAAAGACGACAAAAGGAAGAAGGTAAAGATACAGAAAGAGAGGGGAAAGGCCACCTGCAATAACTGCTGTTCGCACACAGAATTTTCTTGATAAAAGAGGCATGATCAGGAGGTCACCACAACCTGTCTCTTTAAATTGCTCATTACAATTTTACTAGGCAAGCACTGCAACAAGCGCCCTGCCCACTTCCCTAACCCTTTCCTTCAATATCCGCTGAGTAAATACCTCTGAGATCAGCTCCAGCTAATTTCCTTAAAGACATGCAAGCCGCTAATTCTGGGAAGTACAGATAGTCGGGAATAACAAATACAACCAAAATTAGATTAAAATAACCTGCTGATAAACAAATTACTCGCCAAAAAATAAATATTGGATTAAGCACTGGTGGGAGCAGGGTTCCCTATAATCACATCGCCATCGTGTGGCTCAAGCTGCCGAGTGGCTGCATCCTGCAGGAGAGATCACACCAACTTCAGCCTGCAAGCCTGGGACGTGCTTGTCCACACTTCTGCATTAGGTGTACCGTTTTCTTCCAGATCTGCAAAACTACAGTTTGCCTGTTTTCTTTTGGATGGGTGAGTCCACTAAAAGCAATAGCTCCCTTGCCTTCCATCGCTGCTCAAGCAGGCTCCAGTTGGGTATGGCCCCTGCACACCTGGGCCTCTCACAGAGAAAGGAGAGCTCCTCAGGGTTAGTGCTGAGCACTCCAGGCCTCTTCTAGCTTTAGACTCAGCTGCAGCAAGATATGGAGACAGATGTACAGAGATGTAGGACAAAGCCAAAGGAGGCTGGAAAAAACAGCAGGTGTGCCCTGGGACAGAGAAGAGACTCTGGTAAGGATGCTGTGCCTCACCCTGTCTCAGTTTCTCTATGCTTCTCACACACTAATAAATATCTAGAAATAAAGGGAAGGATGGACAGAGGTAGTGCTGGAAAAGACTTGACTGTAGCATCTAAGACAAGACTAAGACTCCTGATGCTATCATGGTATTTCAGCACCACAACACCTATTTGATAAGCAACATATCCACCCTGTGTAGTAATGAGCTCAGTCACAGAGAAAATAGCATGGTGAATAGACAATGGATTAAAAAGCAGCAAGGCAACAGAGGAAGGATTCACTACAAGCTAGTTGCTGACTGCATGTGGGCACGGCAGGAAGAAAACAGCAACTGGGAGGGTAGCATGTGAGGATGTACTCCAGGTTGCTTGGAAAGAGATAAGAAGTCAGAGTGAGAGTTGATAGCTTAGTGTGAAACATCTTTTCTGTATCTGTAATCTGAGCTTCTACTGACAGAACGATACAGCACTTTGTTAGAAGTGATCTAAACATTATTCAGCACCTCCATGACTATCCCTGATTTCCATTTGTGTATCGGGGAACAGGATAACCAAGATCCCTCTGGTCTTGTGCTGGGTATGCACGTACTACTTCTTTGTTACAGGAAAACGTTAGGTCTGCAGTGCCTCTTCCCCAACCCCTCTCCACTAATGCTTTTTTTCCCCAAGACATTTTGCTGCATGTGGCATTATACACCTGTTAAGTGGACATTTTGCATCAGCTTGTGTTAGGTCGGAGACAGAGGCCAAAAAGTTTCCAGCCAGGCCTTGGCTCTGTGGGTGGACTAAGCCTCAGGTAGAGCTTAAGGAAGCCTGAGGAGATGAAGTTGGATGTTTCTGAATCCATCAGGGAGGCACACTGCCATCTGCCTGCTCCCTTTAAAAGTGCGATATTTTCCCATAGCTATTCACTGCCAAAAGCAAGAGGGAGTTTCCCTCCAGCATCTTTCATGTACAGCCATAACCCTCATGGTCACTTTGAACTGAAGCTTTCATGAATTCAACAGCTCTGCAGGGAGATCCTTGAGAACAGGTGTGTTCTTGTCCTGTCTGCTTTATAGCCTTTCACCCCCAGCAAAACTGAATCTCATGATTTCTCAGTGAGTGAGTTACTGCAAGACTTTAACAAAGATCACAATTATTAGTCCAGCAGTTGGGTACTGTAGCACATTTCTTGAAGCACTAGTCTTATGAGGAACAGTTGAGGACACCGGGATTGTTTAGTCTGGAGAAGAGGAGGGTCAGGGGAGACCTTATTGCACTCTACAAATGCCTTGAAGGAGGTTGTGGTGAGGTGGGGGTAGCTAGCGATAGGACTAGAGGGAATGGCCTCAAGTTGCACCAGGGGAGGTTCAGGTTGGATATTAGGAAAAACTTCTTTTCTGAAAGAGTGGTCAGGTACTGGAACACTCTGCTCAGAGAGGTGGTGGAGTCACTGTCCCTGCAAGTGTTCAAGATACATCTGAATGTGGAACTGAGGGACATGTTTTGGTGGGTAATCCTGGTGGCAGGTGGATGGTTTGACTAGATGATCTTAGAGATCTTTTCCAACCTTGATGATTCTATGATTTCAGGATTCTCACCTCCCATTTAGTTTGTATCCCATCTAAAATATGCTAGAGGACTTCAGGGTGCAGTCATGTATAATTTTATCCCATTTCCACAATAAATTTTCAAGCGCTATAGCATTCATTGGATTTGATTTTTAGCTTTCTAAGAACACTGAAGTCATACGCACAGATAAGTTAACTGTGATGAGCAAAGCTGTCCCGACAATTGTGAAAAACAGTTCAGTTCTTTTCCTGCCATGCTAAATGTATCTCTGTGAGAACCACTTCTGGTTCTTCCATCTCCTAGCCCACACTTCCCAAAAGACAAAGCCTGCTAATTTATATGCAGCTACCAGAGTACAGTCTATACCAAAACCTTGGAGCTTCTAGCATCTTGAGCCACAGGACAAGGAGAAAACTAAAAGACATTCTGACCACTGAACAACAGCTGGAAGAAAACATCAGAAAACAGAGTACAAACTGGCTTGCATACTGTGCACCACTTCCTCAGTCCCAGTTCCAGTGCTTCGAATCATTAGCTGAAAATAGACCATGAGTTTTCCTAAAATCACTTTCCAATGGAAGCAGTAGCTGGTGTTGCCACAGCAATGTTGCTCTCTTGCAAATGATGAAGGAGAAAGGGTGTCTCCAAATGAATAAATCTTTCTCCCAAACAATTCTTTAGTTTGCAATGGTTCAATTACCAATGAACATGAGAACCCTAACCTGTACATCACAAAGTGACATTGTATGGACTGCTTTGCTCAGTAGACCAAATTCTCAAAGTTCCTATTTTACGCCCTCTGTGAAAGCACCTGAAACAAGTAACCAGAATGATCAGTGTTCTACCAGTATTGCAAATGCTCTTTGTCCTTCCCGAAACACCAAAAGCATAAGAGAAAGAGCCAAGATGCTTCCACAACCTAGACTGGCTGAGAAGAGCCACAGAGAAAAAATAAATTTATTCTAAGAGCAGATAGCTTTAAAATTTACTTCACTGCAAAAGAAAAAAGAATGGGAGAATCTGGGGCTGAATCCCGTCCTTCCAGACTCTAGCAAATCCTCAGCTCACAGAGTTCTTCCCTTCTTCAACACTGACCTTTACAACATGAGTTTAGAACTCCAAGAGCCTACATTTCACAGCTTCCTTTGGCGATTAGTTCTTCACTTTTCTATATCATCCTCACTCTCTAGACCAAGAGCAAGCCTTGAAATATCCTATAAACATCCTGGGACAGCAGAATTTCACTTCCCATTCCTGGTGCCTGCCATGAAACAGGAGCACGGGAGAAAAGCTCAAGTGGTCTGATGAGCTTTCAGCTCTTGCTACACTTGTCCAGGCTTCTCTGTGAATTTCTTTCTATTCTAAATGCTAATTTTGCTTTTGTACTGCAAGCAGCTGTGGCATAGCCCCACAACCCCCTTATTAAGATTCAGTGCCCAAAACAGAAGGTCTTTCCTTGTTGCAATAACGTGACCTTTAAGTCTATGCAGCAAGGTTAATACTGGGGCATTATTTTAGAATTCATCACTTGAGCTGGTGCGACTCAGACACAATCCCATTGCAGTTTGTTCATTTACGCACTGCTTCTAGGACTACAATTTTTCACAAATGCATTATTCCTAATACTATAAAAAGGAGAAGGGGAGGGGAAGAAAAGGAGGGAGAGAGAAAGGACAATACGCCATTGTGATTTATTGTAGAGTAGATAGTCTGCAATGGTAGAGTGGTTTTTCTTAATCAAAGCTTTATTAAATTCCAGTAATAAAAGCTAAGTGTTTTTGGATGGGAAAAAGGCACAAAAAGGGTAGCACATTCACCTCAGGAACAGTCACACCAGTGGTGTGGGACTGAGAATCCATGTTAAGGCCTTCAACACTCCCAGATAGCTGCTGCAAATGTCAGGTACAACCTGCCATAGCTTTACCCCAGCAATCAATAGGCTGCAGCCCTGTCTTTTTGATCTGCATGCCATCAGACCCAAAGTGCTTGCAAGGGAGAATAAGATCATGTCTTCTGGACTGCAGAAGTTTTCCAAGCCTTCTCCAGAAACACCATTGTCTCCAGGTGAGCAAGCACATAGTACAACAGCACCTCAGGACAGAGAGGTTTTCATGCCATTTTTCAGTGTGGATAGAACACAGCAACAAGCACTGTTTGCTAGCTGGACAGGTTTCCCCATTTCTTTCACTGCACCAAGCACCAGGATGACCACAGTTCCCTGAACATTCAAAACAAGTGTCTCATTCGGCTCCCTCAGCAACTTGCTCTTGGGATCTACAGCTTTATCTCCCAAAGATCTGCATGTCCACAGAGCTGTGAGGTGCTGAGAAGCATTGCAAGACATGTAAGCGACTACCTCTCTTTTCTATAGCAGTGCACTTTAGGATTTACGGTGTAAAGGATACTAAGGGATAACGAGGTTCAACAGGACCATTCTGTCCAGCGGCACAGCACAAAAAAAAAAGTCATAATATGAAGAAAAGCTTACTTGATTTCAGCAAAGCTGCCAGAGCCTCAATGGCTGCCCTGGGGAAAGAAGAAAGGTGGAGAAATGTCAATTTCTTGATAATTTTTTTAACCTTCATCTTCACGATCTTCTGAGTAAGGCTTTGCAGTTGGTCTTAATTGACAGCTTATCATTGACTTTGTCAGAGCTGCAATGTTTTACACCAGCAGAGAATCCAGTCTCTGCAGCTGACTCAGTTATTCTAAAAGACCATTAGCCCTCTAGGTTTAGTGCTACACTGATTTGTAGTGACCATTAAATGTAAAGAAACAGTCACATACCTGAAGTAATGAAGCAAGTCTTTAAATTGCTGCCCTAGTGCTATCTCTTTGTATCAGACTCAGCACATGCCCATTCCAGACACTGGTGCCTCTATCTACATCAGCAGATGACAACTTCTGCATCCAACTGGGACATACCAGCATTTCCAGCAAAATTCCACTCCCTCTTCCGTTTTCCCAAAACAAGCTTCCACCCCATCCTCACTCCCACCAGCTCCAACTGAAAATAAACTTTATTTCCTATTAATTACATCTTGCATTGCAGTGGCACGTGAAGGTTCCCCACTCAGATCAGGGCTTGTTAGGAAGATGCTGAAGCTGTGTGGGGTAAGACTTGCCCCATAGATCTTAAAGAGTGGCAGTAGATGAGAGAGATGCACAGAGATTTTTGTTGATATTTTACATCAATTCAATGCACAAGTAAGCAGTTCAACCTGCCTGACTCAGCACAGCACAGGTTTGAATGGGAGCTGGTAGCTAAAATTTGCAGACTGAAAGCCTTCACTGAGACATCCTTGTTCCCCACCAAATGAAGACAGGTTTCTTTCCCACGTGGTGTAAGCCCCATCCTACCTGACACACAGAAGATTTCCTTTTCCAGTCATGTGCTGCTGGAGCAAGAAGATCCATGTTCTAACCTGGCTTATGCTGTGAAGTTTCAAGTGCCTACAGCTTATTGAATAAATACAGCTACAAAACCTTTCATGCCCATGAATTCCTTAAAATGTAATCTCTTTAGAAACCAATCCCCAAATAAAATCACATTAACTTCCATACTGAGCCAATTATCATCCTGCAGCAAGAAATTACTATTTTTTGTCATCAAGCTGCTGTCCATTGTGTCCTAACAGTGGCTGAGACTAAGAAAAATTCAAGATCTGGTTCTTGCTGATATTGGGCTGACATTCTTATCTAATGTCATTCTTCCATAATGAATCTGCCAGAGCTTAACACGGGCATTAAAAAAAAAACAACCGAACAACAACAATCAACCGTACATACCTGCATAAAAAAATATCCACAAATGCAGACAAAACAGAAAACAGGCAGCTAAAACACAGGCATGCTCTCCTTGTTTTACTTCCACCCAGACAACAATCATTCAGCTGGTGGGAGGAATGCTGTCATCTACCAGCCATTCTGCATGCTCAGGAAAGAGATACACTACGTCCACTGATCACTTACTCTTTTCTTAAGTTTCCAGCTTGGAACAAAGTAAATAGCTCTAAGCAAATTAAAATTCTGCCCAGAGCATGTCTCAAAGCTCACACACAAGTATATATGTTTTAACAGAGAAAACATTACATACCCATGTTTGCTGTGGTCTCTGCGGGCTTAAGGTGATGCATCAATCACACATCAGAACAGCAAAGGAGTGAAGTGTTTCTTGAACCAAGCAGAAGAGATCTAAAGTGTTCCAGTAGGAATCTGGTTTATTGTAAGAATTTTCACAACTACCACCTTCTTCTGAAGCAGCATTACAGTCCTGCAGCTGTAGCTAGCTGGATTTCTCACGTATTATGCTAGCAGTCTAGATACTTCCTCATCTCAGTCCATGCCTGTACATAGTACCACAATAAAATAAAGTGGAACCAGACTAGTACATTTCATTCCTTAATGTACCGCAATTCAGAGGTGTTTTGGCGTAGGTGATATGCAGCATTCTGTATGTCCTACAGAATGTACTCTGTGGTTACTCATAAGTAGGTACAGACCCAGTAAACTAACCTCAGTAGTACGCATTGCTTTAGAATACATTTTTAAAGAAAAAATAATTAAACACAGGTATAAACTGCCAAATGGATCAAACAGGTCTGAGGGATAAAATAGACTTAAACCAAAAGCAGAGCAAGACAGACTAACTTGATGTCTTCCTTTGATAACTGAATTTTCTAGACAAGGAAAACATGATAGATCAAATTTATCTGTGCTTCAATAAAGCTTTTGATATGGTGCCACACTGGAAATTATTAGCTAAGCTGGAGAAGATGGGGATCAGTACAAGAACTGCAAGGTGAGTAAGGAACTGGTTAAAGAAGCAGTGACAGGAGTTGTGCTGAAAGAGGAATTACTAGGCTGGAGGGCAGTTATGTGGAGGTTCTCAGGGATACATTTTGAGACTGATTTTATTTTATACTTTCATTAATAACCTTGGCACAAAAAGTCAGAGTATACTAACAAAATCTGCTGACAGTGGGAAGTCAGGAGCTATTGCCAATAGTGGAGAGTTCAGATTCTTTTGGGAGTAACAGGATGTTCTTGAGTTCTAAAGCAATAGAGATGGGATGTCAAAAGTCAAAGTGCAAGGTTATGCATTTAGGGTTTAATAAGAACTGCTGTTGTGACCTGGGGCTCATAATTTTTTTGGAAGTGAGTAGAGGGACTCCCTGGATGTGTAAGCCCATTAGAGGATTAGGACAAGTGTGACCCAGCAGGGTGACAATTGTGAAAAGGACAGATGAGGTCTCAGAAAAGTCACTGCTGACAGTGAAGGAAAAGCGTGAATGTTTTCACCTGAAGTTTCACTTCAACAGCTGTGTGCGGTGCTGGAAAGGAACAGTGCAGAAAAGGGTTAAGGAAATGATTATGGTAGCAGAGAAGTCTCGGGAGTCTTAAAGATCACAGTTTGGTCACTTCAGCAAAATAATAGCCAAAAGGTGACCTGATTGTTCTCCACAGACACACTGGGGTTGGGGGAAGTAAACAGTGAGGAGCACAGAGAGCTACTCAAGCTAAAGAACAAAGCTGGCACAAGGACAAATGGATATAAAATGGCCATGAATACATTTCAACTGGAAATTAAAGGATAGGTTTTAAGCACTGGAAAATGAGGCTCTGAAACATCCTCTTGGCAGCAATGGGATGAACAATGTAATGACTTTGAAAAGGGAGCCTGAATTGTTTATAATGGGATCACAAGGCTCAGTTGCCAATGAGGAAAGGGTCTGAAAAACCTGACCCAGAAATCTCTGCAGTTCTACATGCTTACATTTTAACCATGTATAAAATAGAACTGAATGATAAACAGTTATTCTAAACACAAAGTTAATTAGCCAGGCCAGAAAAGACCAGCTGCACCAGCTAAAGCTGAAAGCCCAGGTACTCTGGTATCTTAACAAAACCACAGTAAAAATATAGTGCTCGAACTTCCAAAAAAGACTCTCAGACTCCAGCAGTTCGCAGACCAGATATTTCATAAGCTAGCACTAGCACCTTCAGAAAGCTTTTAGCTTTAGCTCACAGCTACACTGCGTGAAGCACTCCTTCACTCCTTTCTTAGGATATTGTGGATGCTAAGAGTTTGCACAGCTTCAAAAATACATGGAAGGAAAATAAACTCCTTGCTTTTTTCTTTTTCTTTAAGCTAGGAGTTCATATCAGCACTGTAATTTACACTTTAAGTCAGCTGTCAGCAAATGTCTCCAGAATATTATCTACCTTTGGTGCTGAACAAATTCAAACATACAAAATACTATGGGAAACAAAACAAGAAGTCATAGAAGAGAGGGCAGAATGGACTTTCACTGAGAATGGCAGCAAGCTGATGGATGTGTCAACAAGCTTACAGCAAGCCAAGGCAACTTGTGTTTGTGATATCAGCGCCTCTTAACAGCATATGGTAAACCAACAGCATCTTTTCTGGCATCAGAAAAGATAATGAGATGAGTAAATCTGGGATGGGAAGACAGAGAGAAAGCAGATAAATTGTGCATGAGAGCAAGAGAGAAAAATAAAAGATGGGAACAGGAGGGAAAGTTTAAGAGCACAAGAAAGATGTCTCTATGAGCCATATGCTAGACCTGAGAATTTGATAGCGTGCCCAGTGCAGAATTCTGCATTTGTCTTAAGTAGGAATGTGGGAAAAATATTTCATTTAAAAAAAACCTGGCAAACCTGTCCAGATGCCTTCCTCTGATTCTCTGTTCTGTGGTAATATGTTACTCATACCTACACTGGGATTGACAGAGCAGCTATCTCAAAAGAGACTCATTTATATATTTCAATAAGAAGATGTATAAATAAAGTTGTGCTGTCCTAAAAGTCATCATAACAAATGCTGCTCTGTAATCAGAAGACATTAAAAACTGCCTGTAATAGCAGTCAAGACTGCCTCTCTGAAGAATGGAAGTCTTTTGAAGTGTTTCCAAATCAGCAGCTTGAATATCAGGGCAGGAGTACAACTAGCAGACAGATAGACAAACACAACTTCCAGATCCTGTGCTTAGAAACCAGGCGCAACAACAACGAAAAAAATCCACTTCCCAAGCCAAAGAAGAATTGGATTAGCCAGTAAAGTTGGGCTACTCAGAAGCACAGACAAAAGTCTTTTACATCAAGGTCACCCCTTTGGATCCGGGCAGTGGGGACAGCCTCAGCTGGAAGTGCTGCAGACAGAGGAGACTGGGAGGCACCGCCTCTGAAGTTTTCTTCTCTGCTCTTGGCTCACAGGTTGTAGCTCTCAGCACTAAGATGGACAACTCCGTGCCTCTGTTTCTCTGCCTTTTGAATTGATTGTTTACTTCCGTTCCGTGCAGTGCTGGAAAAAGACTCCTGAAAATGAAAAATGTTGCTACAGAAGGGATGCCTGGTGGACTATGTGAAAGGATTTGAAGGCTCACAGGGCACACTGAGTTTGGTGCCCATCTGTTCAGGACTACCTTGCTTCTGTGGACAGGGAACAGCTGAGAAGCAAATGACTGAACAAAGAAATGATCCAACAGGGCTTTGTAAATCAGCTCCTAAGTAACTTAACCAGCATCTTCCTTCTCCTGTGAGATTTTATCTTATACATGCTTAAACATGAAACATCTTATTACTATGGAATGAAAGCTAATGATTTGGTGCTTCATTAAATACCTCTTCAGACCTGGTGCAATTCCTAAAGGCAATCACACCTGGATAATAAAGATGTAAAGATCTATTTTTAGAGACATAAAAGATTCTGCCCCTGCCTGGCTGCCCGCATTGCCCCAGCCTATGCACTCTCATTTTGCTCTTCATCCTGCTATTTCTCAGTATACTCACTTGTTGCTGTCATGTTTATTTATATCTCACACACTGTGGGGCATGCACCATACAATATATTTGTACAGCATCCAGCACAATGGGAATCTTGACTGAGGGCTCAAGGTATTACAGCTTACAGGCTTAAAGCCCATAATCTTCAATTGCCCCTGTCCCTGGAAGGAATTAAGTGCACTTGAGAGTACATATTGCCTGGCTGCATTTTGCCTCCAACTCTCGGGACTTGTATTTAGCTACCAGAGTTTATACAGTCACGGAGCGACTCGCTCAAAAGACAATTTCACATTTGACAACAAAGGTATTTAGAAATAACATATAGGAAACACAGCAATAGGTGCTTTATAAATCCTACCCGAAGGTAGATCTCACTGGAGACAGATGCCTTGAATAGCCATTTCCCTTGTGGCCCAGGAATATAGATCTTAAATATGCAAGCACTTGCACAGTGATTTGTTTTGTTTTGAAGTTTTAAAACCAACAGCTTCACAAGTTTTGAAAATACAGGGAGGGCAAGAACTGCTTGTGCTGCCAGCATTTTCATAGTACTGCTGGTCTGTGACTGACAAAAAACCACCCATCGTTGTCACATCCACTTTAGTTCCAGCTTGTTAGCTGGGTATTAAAACCTATGCTGAAGGCAAAGCCTGCTTACAGTTCGTGGTGTCCCACACATTGCCAACAGGTGGTGGTTGGCGATCCAGCTGTTTTGCACAGACATGCTTTTGGTACAGTGCCAAAGGAAAGGGAATAAAAATCACACGCTTCTTTTCTAATGGTTGCTTCAATTCCAGCAACCTGATTTTTTTTTTTCCTGCAAAAGCAAATGGTGCCCTTATTCAAAGCACACATCTTCTGTGGAACCTACTCTCTCTGATGTGATTCATTTTGCTGAATAGATTTAGCGAGCAAACAAAAAAGTAAAGAAATTAAATGCACACTGAACCCTTAAAGATTCCTATGAGTATTAAGTGTCAGAGTAGGGTGGTAAAAAAATGTGTGCACAGGTAACAAAGTCAATGCAAAAAGATTAACAGCAAAGGGAACAATGATTCCCTACTCTTTAAGCCTAAAACAAGTACAGAATTGAATTTTCTCCTATCTTGCACACTTCTGTGTGCTCCAAATGACACAATGTGCTTATTGAGAAGTTATAGTTGTGATGCAGAGGCTCCAGTGTGAAATCCTCTCTTCTGCTCTAATGGTCAATGCAATGAATGCATCACAGTTTCCAGGCTCAGCTCAAAGCCTTCACTGAAGCATCTACCAAGCATCTCTGCCTACCCTGGAGCCTGTTAGGTTACATCAGTGAGAAGGTATAGCATTTCAGCCTCTTTCATCTCTGCTTCCCAGGAAGAAGAGTCACTCCAGGGTTACCCTCCAGGCATCCTTACAAGTATCCTACTCTTTCTTGTATAGAAGTACAGAGGGAGAGAACACTGTATCCAAAAAATCTACCCTATTCTTTTTACCTCTAACTTAAATTAGCTTAAAATAAGTAATAATGAAGACCAAGATACAGGAGGTGCGCTTAAATCCTTGCCAAACAAATGCCCAGGCATTTCTTACAGTGTGGTACAGAGCTGGCATTGCTTACAGAAGCAGAAGCCAAAGCTCAGAAGACTTCCCATTCCTGTCAACTCCCTCTCTGGGGTCAGATGTCACCAATAGGGCTGAGGCAGGCTGTGACAGGTTGTCATTCACACTGAGATGAAGGGGCTGGAAGGATCAGTCAGGCAGGTTTCTTAACAGATCAATCACCCAGGCAGTTTTAGGATGACAGTGCAAGAACTCAGCTATCCCACCCAAGGGAGGCATGCAGGGGGACAGAGAGGCACTTGATGCTATCCCTGATCAGTTTGGGAAGGGGTGAGGATACTTGCAGGCTGCACTGGATAATAGCACAGCCCTGCAAAACATCTCACACACACTGAAATCACATCAGTGAGCAGGGTTAAACCCCCCTCCTTCCTCAAGAGAGCTGCCTTCCAATCCCATTTGTCACTAGTGAGAAAGAGCCTGGTGGTCTGTTGGCTCAGTCCTTTGTTGTCACTTCATTCATAGTTTATCAGCTCACAATAACTGGCAGTGGACACTCCAGAGACCCAAAGGGTTGACTAACGAAAGGCAGCTGATGTAATCTTATTGGATTTTAGCAAAGCTTCCAATACTGTGTCTCACAGCATCCTTCTTGATAAAATATCCAGCATACATCTGACAGGTCAGGCTCAGAGGGTTATGGTAAATGGGACTACATCAGGCTGGCAGTCAGACACTAGTGAGGCTCCTCAGGGATCCATTTTAGGGCCAGTTCTCTAATGTTTTCATAAATGATCTGAATATAGGACTTGAAGGTGTACTAAGCAAGTTTGTGTACAACACCAAACTGGGAGCAGCTGTTGACTCCCTTGAAGGTAGAGATGTCTTGCAGAGAGAACCCCAGGCTCAAGTCTCAGTAGGACAGCTTGGACTTCTGTTATCATGAAAATAAGCTGAATTGCAGGTGCTTTGCCATTGGGAAGTCTCTGATTGTGAATTATAAAAGAAAAGGTGAGGCTTAGGAGTACCCAGAGCCTTACGATGCCAGATAACAAGCCTGCACTCACAATGTTGCCTGCAAACAACTGGAGGAACTTTATTTTATGTATGCAACCAATTGCTGTCAGGATATCCAAGTGCAGCTCGTGGTACCAGCAGTCCAGGTAGTGAGGTACCCGGCACGTCACTGCTTGAGCCCAGAGTCAGTCAAATTTTAAATGTCTATACAACTTCACAGACCCGAAAACAACATGAAATATGAAACTGAAGGACTAAGAAAGCACCATTTTCCCCAAACTTTACCAAGAAACAAGGCTGACTTGTGCGGGAGCCCTTTCTTCAAGCATTAAGTCGGATTCTTCTAAATAAAAGAAAGAATGACTGATACTGAACACGATGAAAAACTGTGTTTGTTCTTTTTAATCTGACTGTACTGTTTCCATACTACAAAGCTCTAGAAATGGATCCATCCGTTTATATGTCACTTCAGGATCACCCTGTGGTCCTGTTCAGATGAAGAACATACATAAAGATCTGCCAGAGGAAAACTTAAGGCTGCCTAACATTCAAGGGAAAAAGATCTGGATTGTAGAGCTCCTTGAATATACCAGAGGAAGTAATTTCATGCAAGCACAGTTACTGGAATCATTTCTCCTTATGCTGTATGACAAGGTGCAAACTGGATGGTTGTGAACTGGCAATAATGTCATATAACCCTATAGCCTTATTCAGTTCTGCCTGAACACGAGGGTTCAGTTACACAGCCTACCTGTTGTTCAAGGGCACAGTCTGAATGTAACTGTTTGCTGCAGCACTGACAGCACACAGTGTTATATCCACATTTGCAGTAGTTACATCCACATTTGCAGTAGGGAACAAATGGGAAAATACTGATGCCAATTAATCTTCCTGAATGCAACACTTTCCATTTATCAACCTCCACATGCTTTCCAAGCAAGGAAGCATCATTACCCTGTTATGCACACAAGTTAAGCAGGTTTTAATACATTGCTTATACTCAAATCCCAAAGGACTGTGGCCAGAGAGCTGCCTGAAAAGCTCACATGCAAATAGAATTTCAACCACATATTTGGAAAATATGCAGGAGCATATTTACCCATTTTCCAGCTACACCACTTTTCATCTCTTCCAACAATACTCTCTTACCATACATACACAGGTTATTTTATGTACCCCTTTGGCACAGAATTTAACGTGAATTGAGCATTTCATTTATTTATTTAACAGTTTTGTGGTCTTAACTGATGCTGCTGAACAAGAGCATACTTGGAAATACTGAGTTATGTCTGTTTACAAACCCCTCATGTGTACACATGTAATGCTGAGCTTAATTGGTACTACTAAATCAGTCTCAAATTGAGATCGATGCATAAACATGCTTGAGAAACAAAGTAATGTTGTCTTACAGATTCACATTAGGAATCTTGACCTAAATGTAAAAGACATTTCTATGTCTAAACATGCAGCTAGCTCTCAGCAGGATTTTTCAAAGGCCCTTTTTATGTTAAGATCAGAACTACTTTTTAACTGAATGGAGTTAGGCCTTTAGCCTGCCATAGGGGCTTCCCAATGAGAGCACTGGGTGCTCAGTTTCACCTTTACACATCTCAATCTCTGACAATCCTGACCCTTATCCAGAACACTCACTTTCCACTAACCCAGGCCTCTTCATTCAATACCAATAGCCAGTCGATAAGAAATGTTTCGAGTCTGTCTTACATGCAAAAGAAATGTCAGTTTTACCCCCCGTGTTGTTGAAGCACAGGACTGCAGAACACATGTAGAACACTGCTAGAAACATACAGCACTGAGTAAATTTGCCGCAGGCAAGTAAACTAAGGATGAAGTCTTCAGGGAAAATAGATGTTGCAATTGCAGAGCAGGGAGGAAAGCTTATTAACTTGTCTGGGAATTTCAATAAAGGTTTAGCAGAAAAAAGCCATCCTGCTATTTGCCTCCCTCTGCCATTCTGTGCATTGTCTCACTTGAAAGAGAAGAGGGAGAACGGGGATGCTGCCGTATGTGTCATATATACGGAGACAGCTCTCTGCAGGAAAAGGAGCCAAGGTATGGAAAGTGAACAGCCCTCACTGCACTGCAGCAGCTTTCTGGACATAAGATCTCCAAGCTGTGGTAAGGAAGGCAGAAGAGTCATTTAAGGACACTTGATCAACTTCAAACTTAATAGGATAGCAGTTGCAAAGGAGGATGCATCTTCTGCAGGATCTGCCTGTGCAAGCAGGCTGAGCCACCAACACAACGGGCCACAGACTCAAACACTCACAGTAGGAGACACCACTACTCCAACGCTGCTATCAGTCTGTCCTTGTCCTCACCTCAACTCTGCAGCTCAGGCAGGACAGAAGTAGGACATCTCACTCTGGCATGGGCACCCTACAGACTGCAGGTCAGACACGGGGCTCTCTGCAGCCACAATCTCTCTCAAGAAGTTCAGCATTTCAAGGACCTGCCATGGGCTATAAGAATGCAATGGGAACAGCTTTGATGAGGGTCCTGAAAAATGAAGAGTAGTTTGTTTAGTTTAGAGGCTTGTTCCAGAGTCAGAGAAATAGTATTCTGTCAGCTCACTCATGCTGCCTTCCACATGGCACTTTGCCCATCTGGTAGCTCTGAGTCAGATCCAGCATGCAGGACACATCAAGATATTGATGTGGTGGGTAGGAAGACCATACACCCAGGGGCAGCCAGTGTACAGCCTCAGGTTTCATCCCCATGTCTCTAAGCAAAGAGACTTGGGGACAGTGCATCCTGTCTGCTCACAAGTCCACAAGTGCAGCACTGGTCACTAAATCAAGGATCTTGCAAGCATCTGACTATTGTGGAAGAGCCAACCAAGTACAGAGGAATATATTTTTTTCTGTTACATGCATGGAAATCCTTATTAAACAAACAAGGCACATCTCAGTACTGCTGCTTGTTTTTCCACAGCATTTTTTTTGGGGGGGGGGCGGGGGGGAGGGAGTTGTTGGGGGGGCGGGGATCATTAACAAGCCAAAAAACAGCAAATAGTGGGTCAAATTCTCCTGACATTGGCCATTTGAAATCAGCAATGCCATACCAGCATAACTGCAGGGGCTTTTTGAAGCAGTAATTTGCAGAAGCCTAAGTAATAAGAGTTGGTACTTTTTTCCTCTTTTCATTGGAAAGCTTTCATCTGATATAATCAAGCCAAGCCCTGTTTGGGATTTGAAAACAGACCATATCAAAGCCAAGGCTGGTAGAACTTCAGCTGTAAATAGAAGAATGAACCAGTGGAGATAAATAATTAAAAAGCACAGTAAAAAATAAAAGCACTATCAGGACAATTCTTCCATGTGCCATTGGTTTTTCTGCACAGAAAAATCTGGAAGGCAGTGAAAGCTGGAATAACCACAAATATGAGTGCAATTTAATTTCCTTTTTGTTTTTTTTTGTTTGTTTGAAGCCTTTGAGTAGACAGCAAGAGCTGTTGTGTCATTGCAACATACGTCCTATGGTACACAAAGAGATCAAACTATATCCATTTAACACAGGAGAGAAAAGAGTAAATGAACCAAAGATATGGGACGATTACCTTCTGTAACAGCCTTGTTGTTGCTGCAGGCTGACAGTAAAAGCTCGGTCTCAGAGCCATGACCTTTCAAAGATCTACGCTTCAGGGGGAGTTTCCATTCTCAGCCCCAGCACTGCAGCTGCATTCGGAGTCAGCAGCCCTGTTCTTCCTCACCAGTCACTTCAAGTTTCCAGGTTCTCCCCTCCATGTTCCCAGCCTTGTCTCCGAACACATCCCAGAGCTGCTCAGCTCTGGGTTTATTTACAGATTTTGCTGGCATTGCTGCCATTCCAAGTGTTGCCCTGCTGGTGTTAGCAAGCCAAAGATTTGTGCTGCTAATAGCACTGCTATTAAAAGCCTTCATTTCCTAATGAAATCCATTTCACTCGCACTTGGTAAATATTATAGTTTTTCAACTTTGTATTTTGTTTTCTACAATCAGCATTATCTAACTATCCAAAAGAGCCCAAAAGTGACCACTGGAGCTCTCTCTTCTGCTCTCTGAAAGCCGGTGAGCTGCACTGCCTGTTCTCTGTATTGCTAAAACCAGCTACCCAACTGCTGCTAACGCTGGTGCAGCTCCAACAATGCTATCAGCATAGGGAATCCTAGTGTAGAAAGGCTGTTGCTAAGGGCTTTGACACTGTGCTGTTTAACTCTGCTCCAGGCAGGTCTAATCACTGCTGTGCTTTAAAACCGCCGATAGGCCTAGAGACTGCCTCACACTTCCCCTGCCAGCACTGGTAGAGCTGGAAAAAAATAAAAGGCATAGCAGCCCCAGGAAATTCTTAGAGCTCTTTTTCTTGTGGACAGCACCTGCTCAGGGCCAGCATTGTGCTAAATTCTTGCTATTGAAACTCAGCACTGATGCTTTATTTCATTGTTTTCATATTTCCCATGCCTACCTTCAGACTGAAAGCATTTGTTGGGAAGGATTTATAGCTGCCATCTACCCGTCCATTCGGGTAGGAAGATTCTTGGTTGGGAACAGAATCCAATCAGGTGAAAGGCAAGGGAAGGGATTCCTGGGCTCTCAGATGTGCTGACACACAAGTGGGTGTCCTCAGCTTTATCTACTCACTTTCTGACTGTTATCAGAGATTCATGTCATTATCCAATTCAGTGCTTTCCAAGTGGGGCTTGTCTCCAGGACACAAAAATTGACACAGAAACAGGCAGGGTGGGCACAATCTTGTCACCTCGGTGAGCAGATTCAGTCAGTCTTTGCTCAGAAATACTACTCCCTCCAGTCCCAGCACCCCACAGCTGTCTGACTGGTGCCTTCTGAAAGCTTTGGTACTTCACATCTATCTCAAACATGCTTACAAGGTCATGTCGCTCAGCCCTCTCCTCCCTCTGCAGCTCCTCATTCACTCCACAGTCCACTTCAGCCCCGTCCTGCCCAAGCATAAAACCTGTCACTGCTGTTTTTCCCTTTCTCACTTTTCCATCTCTGTCCTCACCAACTGTCCCAGGCAGAACTGACCTTACCCTCACTACCCTCTGGAAGACATTAAAAGGTGCAATCTGGTATGTGGGCATTGAGCATATGAAAATTCTGATTTCAGGGGGCTTGCCCACAGTAACACACTACATCTCAGATAAGTCCTTCAGACACAAAGTATCTTCTGTCTTCTACCATTAGACTTTTTGCCTTCCTTACTCTTACAGTCTTACCAACACTGGTGACAGAGCCTTCTTTCTGCACCTCCAGACTTGGGGCAGCTTGCCCAGTCCTTCTCATCTCACAAATAACCTGTGACTGCACTGTAGTGAGGCACCCAAGTGTCGGCCTTAATTTAGGTCGCACAAAGACCAATGGTGGGACAGATATGGCAACATGGATAATACCTCCTGACTGGATAATATGTTCTAAGAAGTTGGGATAGCCCACGCTGGAGGCCCTGCTGCAAGCCTTAACAGTTGTTATCAGAATGAGGTACATTAAAGCTAGGGCGGAGAGACCTTCCCACCAAAAAAGCACAGACTTGGTTGCAGTATAGACATACCCAAAGCCATCATGCAAGGTCAGCCAAGAATCAGAGTGCAAAAAGTCAAGAACTTGAGAACAGAAGAAACTGGCCTTCACACTATCTTTCCAAATATAACCCACCAGCTCACCAGAAGGGAAGAAATAATGGGAAAGCAATGAAAAGTCTCCAGTTGAAAGCACTGCTTCTTTTTGAACTCTTATTTCTACCTAAAATACAAGTGAAAGAAGATAGGACTAAACAAAGAAATCCCTTTTTTTTTTTTTTGAAGTCATAGTCCCACTAAGTAGATCCATTTATAATCCAGTTCCTTCCTTTCAATGAGGTATCAAATTAAACCTAGAAGTGGATTTCTCTTTGTATTGTGTTCATTTGCCATTGTTCATTAGAGCAGAAATAGGTTCTCTGTGCTTAATCTTGCCATACCAGAGGCTACCAAGAGATGGCACCAGGGTTTGTACGTGTAAGATGTTTGGCCATGTGCAACTACCTTGGTATATGGTATTTCTTTCTATCTCATTAAGCCTTCATCTATTTTCAAATGTTATCTGAAAGCATCCCTTTTCTCCCTTGCCTCTGTCTCTTGATTTCTCTTCTGCTGCTATTAATGGTACAATGCCAGTAAAGTATAATTCTGCAGTACAACTCGATTTACTCTGCAAAGCAGCGCTCAGATACCATCAATCTGAAATGAGATTTTATATCTTATTAATATTAGAACAGGTCATTCTTGGAGAGAAACCGCACAGACCATAAAAGAACAGAGGGGGAACTGCATAAAACTGGGACACCTTTGACTCAGAGCTCATCTCTTCTATTATAGTGGCTCATTGCATTAAAGTAAATAAACCCTAATGTTTGAATTATCTCAGTGATGTGCATCTCTCTGCTCCATCTTATCTAAAATATTAGTCCGGTTGAACAGCCACTTGATGTAAACAAAAGTTTTAAAGACAATTTTTTTTTCCCTTGTTGCTGGCATCATCTCATTCAGAATAATATTTACTAGTTTTATTTAGCAGGAATTTCTAGCTAAATCACACGTAGATCAAGCCCAGATAGAAAACATGTCATTTGGCTGTGACATAGCTCAAAAGAAATTTCATCCTCTCCTGTGAATTTTCTACAGGGATCAAGTGAACCAAATAGCAATATGAGAATAAGCAGGCACTAAGCATTGATTAATTCTGACCACATTCCAATAGAATTGTGTTACTTTCCAACTAAATAACCAAACTGCTCAACATGATTAATGGCGAAACAGTGACTAACAAGAGGAATTAAGGATGATTTGCTTCTGATCTCCTATCAGGAGCTATTGCCAAATAAACAAAGGCTTAAAGCTTTATGCAGACTACTTCTCAAAAAGAGCCAATCGCAGCAGCTACTGTATCAGGTCACAGAGAAACTAATCACCATGTTGCTGTGTTGAATTTCCTCACTTTCAAAATATTGGCCTGCAATGGTCACATAACACATTCTCCTGTTCAAGGAGAGTGCAGCTGAAACCTTAGGACAATCCAGGAGATGCAATTGCAGCAAATATATATGGTGGTCAACCAGCAAGGGATTACCCAGGATTAGGGCTGAGAAAACTAGCTGCCTGCGTGAAGTCTGGGATGCATTCACGGTTGCATCTCTTTTGTGTGTCTCTCCAATATCTCTTATTCTTAACAGAAGAGATCATTCTAGTATTCAGGTCATTTCTGCTATGTCTCCTTTCTCCTCCTCTCCTTTCTAAGAGAGACATGGCCAACTGCCGTTCTGATCCCTTCTCCTGTTGTTAAGGTCACAGGAGACCATTTTTTCAATCATTTGTTGATGTGGCAACTCAGCCACTTTTCAACACCATAGGCTCAACACTTGCGTTTTATCTTCCTTCAAAAGCACCAGTTCTAAGGGCAGAAAATAATCTCTGTTGTGTACAAGCCAGTTTGTATAGAAAAGCAAAATATTATAAGTAAAGGGGATGTACACTGCTTTAAGTGTGCTCTGAATATATATATCTGCAGTATTTTCAGGGTCTTTATATTCTTCTTGATCAGTCTGATAGCATCCAATTAAATACAGGCTTTTGGGTTTAGATGTACTCTCTTGACCGCCTTAACATTCCTCTTTTCTTGAATGAATTCTGCTTTCAGGATTGCTCTGAAAAAAATCTCTTGGCTCACCTCATGTCATATACACGTGATACAGGAATCGCTTCTGACCACAGCAATAGTGTTCTTACTCCTGAATATTTCAGGTTCAGGAGTCACTCCCCAACTCAAGACATTGCTGAGCACACATCACCAAGGTTAATACACAGGTGATGTTCTCATTTCCTCTTGGGTTGTGAATCCTGACAGTAGCTGGAGAGGACTATGTTTTCCAAATCTCTCAGTGTCCATCCACCTGACCTAACTCTAAACTACCATCGTTTTGTTTCCACATTATCTGCCCTGGACTCATCCTCCAGTCAGCAGGGAAACTAACACTGTCACCTCAAGCTTCCAGAGGCCAACATTTGATACAAGTAAAGATAACGTTGCTTCTTTTTTCCTTTAATATACAAGGAGTCCCTATAGCCACCTCAGATTAAGTAGAGTTACGCGAAAAGAATTCTTCCCTTCCATGGAAATTGAGATTCACTGCAAGTGTCTGAGAAGCTGGGACCATCCAATAAACACCAAACATCAGAAGATTTGTGATTCAATATCAGAAATAGGCAGCACTGGACATGAGCAAAGAGAATTTCTGCATGTTACATTTTCTACAGAATTAATCTGGCACTATTCCCAGACTTGTTAATTCACTTTCCACTTTTAATTAAGCAGTCAAACTTCACTAAGAACAACCCATTGCAGAAAGCAAAGTTTTGTGAACTTTCATAGAAAGCAAGTTTGAAAAAAAAAGAAAAAAAAATCTGATGAGTACTCCTTGTAACAATCTGTGTTAAATAGATGTACTCATTGTTCAACGTGGTAAATAGATGTACTCACAAAGAACATGGAGAAACAAAGACTCTTCAAAAGACTCTCAAATCACTTTTATTAAAACTGTAGGAATGAGGGTGCTCACCAACTTTTTAAGAACAAAAGAAAAGGATAATGTAAGGAAAGGAACCACTCACTCATTTCATGCTCACTTGCCTATTTTTAAAGCACGGATCCTCCCTACATGAAAGAATCACAAGTTCTGGATTTTTGTTTTCACTAACTTTGATAATTCATCTTCAGCTCACAGAGTCCTAGAAGAGACTGGCACAACGTGTAGCCACAGACCACATGCAGCCCTCAAAGCCATTTATTTGACTTGCCAGCAGCCTGGGGAGGAAATCCACCTGGAGGTGGATCCAAGCAAAAAGAGATCCGGCTCCAGAGAGCAGAAGTCTGCCAAAGTCACATCCCAGATCCATCTGTCCACAAAACATCCAAATATCTCTGAGGACAAGTGAATTGGGAATATGAGCAAGAGTGGTGAAAGGGGAACGGGAAAGTGGAAGACTGGTAGAAGATATGGAACATACAGGGAATAAGACAGAAGGTGAAAGGAGTTGGAGTCATTGCACTGTACAGGCCATCTGGGATGCCACATTAGAGAAGGTGCTGACAGTGAAGATCTGAGCATCCCACCCACACACTAGTATCAAATACCTTTGCTATTGACACAAACAGCATTGAGAAAAACAGAGCATCTGGCTTTATTTTAAACTGTCCCTACAGAAACATATTAGAAAGCTTTCTCAGCAGCACAACATCATATGAGACAGGCAAGACAGTCTAGAGAGCCTCCATCTCACTTGAATTTGACAGTACTTAACTTAGGAGTTCTCTAAATCCCTCTAAGTTTCACATTTCGCCCTGTGGCTTTTGCTTCAGATATGGGTAGTCCTAGATAGAGCCCCAGTTGTGGCACCAGCAACCTGAAGACCTCAAATACCAAACTAAGACTGATAAAGTCCATGAGTCACAGTCTCAGGGGAACCAGAGCTACTCAGCATGCACCCAGAGAAGGTCAATTGGAGCACTGGAGATTATTTCTAAATACCCCAGAGCTTTGCCACTGAAAAAAAAAAAAAATAGAACTATGGATCTTGTTTCCACATCTTAGCTGGCTAAATAAATAGCTCTGATAGTGCACTCTCCAGGGCAGATTCTTAAAGTGACCTCGGTCTTACTGCTGCCTAGGACAGGAGAATGCGAGTGTAGCCACAAGAGAAGTGATGCATTTTCAGTGCTGCATTCCTGGCAGCTGATCAAAGAACAAGGGTAATCTCTGCCCCCACAGTTGCCAGCTGTTCCTTCCCAACAGCAGAGCAAATCATGGGGGCACACAGTTATGGAGAGAAGGTGTCAATCAAGGGCAAATACAAAGGGAGAACCAGAGGTTTGCAAGGAGAAGGTTGCAAGATTTCCTCTGTATGCAGGTTACAGGCTAGCATTCTCCTCAAGTTCTATATAGTACCCCAAAAGAAGCATATGCTTTTGTGACCAACTCACTACACCAAAATAACTTGCTCCAGATTTCAACACAGCAACTTTGGAAGAGTTGTTTGGTCTCTCTGCGTCAGATGACCAGCAGCACATGCTGAACTAGACAAAGCATGTGACTCCCTTTCTCCCACATCTGAAAAGATCCATCCATAAACTCTCCTCCACAGTAACCCTACAAGTTTTTAGCTAGGGCTGCTCAAAAAAATAGTTTTTTTTTTTTAAAAAAAACACATACCTCCATTTTCTAATGAACTGTAAAGCTGGCTTGGATTTTCAAATCATAGTCATCCCAGGTATTCGCTAATGCCAGGAAAGATCTGTAATCCACTCTATAGTCTAGACTTTCAGTCTCAGGACCTACATTCTTGCCAGCAATATCTCGAGACAATTTTCCTCAATGAGTACACTGCTCCCAAACAGACTACAAGCAAACACAACCCCTACTAAATAATAAGCTAATGCCCTTAAATAGGTTGCAATTGCTTTTTAAAACAAAACAGGTTTTTGTGCTTCTCCTGATATAAAACAGCCCATCTCCACCAAGCCATTGACCTTCTCAGCTGCTCCTTGTTATTTAATGAAACAATCAAGCCCTAGGCAGGCCAGCTGAGTGGCTGCTGGATTCAGCTGGTTTATGGTTCTTGCAGGTTAAAGTATTGGTGGGAGTCAAATCACCTTATTCTGTGAGCAAGGTCCTAGGATAGATTTTGTATTCCATTTTCACACTCATGGAAATACATCATAGAAAGAACCCAAATATTTTAGGAGAAAAAGGAAATTAAGAAACTGAACTATCAGTGAGGTAGACACTAATTAATGTATGAGACCTTTTTGTGCCATGGAAAAGAAATCCTAGATTTTCAACAAAATTGGTGTTTTATGAAGGGAAATTTTTGAAATTATTTTTTTGAGGAGAGACTATACAGGAGAGAAGCAGAAAATACAATTTTAAAAAAATCTAAAAATTGTTCAAAACAATTTTTGTGTATGAGAAAAAGCAAAACCCAAATATTACAAGTTGGTACTCTGTACTTTTGAATGAAAATCAGCAGAGTTAGACTAGGAATGCGTGAGAAACCAAGCTCTCCACTTCCCTCAGAGGAAGCTGCAAATAGAAAAAGCAACTTTGCCCAAAATTCTTAAGAAAACTCTCATGCAATCAGTCCCATTGCTTAACAAAGAGGTAGGGAACTGACACAGGCCCAAGTCCCATTACACCCAGGTCCTGACCTATGAGACAGTCAGACAAATAGTGCTAACATTAAGTCAAATCACAGCCAACACTTTAGGAAAACACAAGGAAACCCGGGAACTGAGTGGAATTTGCTTACTTAGTTAAGATAATGGACCCATCAATTGCTTTTCGTTGCCTCAGAAGTCAAGTCCAACTCTGGAACTAACTTATCCTGGGCCCCACTGTCATAAAACAGTTCTGCAGGCTTTCTGAGTCTTAAAGTTATAATGCGAGGCCTGAGGGGTATCTTGGAGGGTGCTAAGATGTATAAGATCTATATCTTATGCTATAAGATACTTTTGGAGAGACAATACAGAGGAATCACAGGTACACTGGCTAAGAGAGAAGTGAAGCTGTAAAGCAGTTCCGGGTACTCAACACTACACTAGAAAGTCAAAAATAGACAAAAATGAGTTTACCATTAATGCCATTACCAAAAAATGCCATTAACAAGGCAGCTGTAGGAAGTTGTGCATCTGCTGGGCCCAATCAATATCTTGTTTAGTAAGGAAAACTGCTCAAATGGTTATAGTCCCAGACATGTAGGCAGAACTGGAAAAATGCTGCATTTAGCAAACAAAAGTACCGTGTGTCGATGTGCAAGTTCATCAGTTGTGGCTAGTGGAAAATAATTCAAATTCCTTCCCTCGCAGTGTGTTGTGCAACTGGCCACATCGGGAGAGCTGGTATTAATCTCTGACAATAACATCAGGACGGATATGATTTAATAGTGCCCTCAGCCAGGGCGACTGGCCCGCACCCCAGTTACAGCTATGCATGAAATGGTCACACTGTTGTGCCACATCTCTCCTTCCACCTCTCACCTACACATCACGCCCAGCCTAAAGCTACCTTCTCAGTAATCACCATCCATGAACTGCACCCATGTCAAGTCCATACAGACACTAGACTTGACTGAATGTTGCCATGTCCTTGCTAAGACACTCATGAACAAGCAGGGACTGTGTGCTCCCACAAGGCAGAGCACGTCTGAGGGAGAGAGCCAGAGGGTTCTGTGTTGCTGAAGCAAATGCAGTTGTGTGGGCAGAGCTCATAGCGGTAAGTTCTGCCTTCCATTCATGATGAGCAAGCCACAGAAACATGTCATGTCCTTCAGTGGGTGCTTGTTTTCTGTATTAAAAAAGTTTGGAGAGAACTTGCCAGCGTGGACAACTTGAGGAATAATGCTCACCATTAAGATGGAGGTACAAAACTGACTTCTCTTCAGCAAAAATACTATTTGAAATATTTGGAATGGGCTTAAAAACAGACCTAGCAAGAATACCAGCAAGAATCATTCTTCAAAAATATTGTACTGATCTGGTCACAACTCTCTGCAGGAGGAAGAGACAGGACTGCCATAATTCCACTGTACCTGCCCCCAGGCCAGTGGTGACAGCAGGTTCATGGTGAGGGGTAGGCAGGAGCAATTTGCCTGCTGCTTGGATGTGCTTCTCAAAATCCAGTCCTGGCTGGAAACCGAAGGACGATAGCTTGCAATCAAACTGCCACCGCTGTATAAGGTACACTACAAACAAATGGCCACCAGCATGAATCATATGATGAATCACAGCATAACCCTGTCTTTCAGGGCACTATTTCTGCCTCTTAAAAAAAATCTGCAGATTTAAAGTGAGAGGAAATTGTGCATCCATTTCTGATTTCTTTGCCTTTTCAAGTGGAACCAGAATTTTATTTCTTGCTGGCCTGGAAAGATGAGTTCCCCTGGGGCTAGTGCCTACCTGACTGTCCTGACGTGTTTCTTGCTGTAAGGGGTGATGACTTTGAAAAGCAGCTCCATGGCTCCATTGATGCCAAGCGTGGCTCCTACAGCAACTAAACCAATAAAAGAGAAAAGCAGTCAGATCTGAAGCAGGCATTCTGCAATTCTGTGTGTAGAGGTGATGCAGGGAAGGGAGTAGCTGTCCTTGAAGCTATAAGCAAATTTCTATGGGCTCCCAAATGGCCTCCACAGATCATTTTACAAACATAGGAAGTGCAGCACAGATCTGTCAGTGGGTACACCCTTATATAAGGTCAGGCACAAAACCACTTCTTAAATCTTGCATTTCTTCCCTGAGTTCCCAAAGCCCCTTTCCCCATTAATATTGTGCTCTCTGGAGAACAAATCATAGTTAAACAGGATCAGGAAAATGACAGGGCTTAAATTCTTCCTACATTTGCCAGAGGCAACTCTTTGAGGATGGCTTATTTCATAGAGGCAGGATGGAGGGTCAAGTTTACTTTCTGTGCTATTACTCAGCAGTTTAGAAGTGTGCTTTTGGGAGGGGCACTTCTGAGTGCATCTTAATTTCAGCTGCCTTTAATCCTTCACTTGCTAGCACACTGGGAACATTTCTAGATAGTTTTGGCAATCAATTCTAAAAATGCCCAGCGCAGACACTAGTTGTTTCGCCAGACCTCACCACCATGAGCCAGGTTCTCTGTGTAAGGAAGGTGAATACAGCCAGATAATGTTAAATACAAATGAACAGGGTGAAAGGATCAGTAATCAACAGCAGCCAGAGGTAGGGCTGGCTGTCTGCCACTGCTGGGTTCTGACTGTTTTGTAAATATCTCCCAGTGGTCATCAGAGAGCTGCCAGAGAGCCCATCATCTCTTGCTGTCCTACTGTGCCTCCGCCAAGCTGTCCAGTGATGGAAAGCCTTGCACGGTTTGCCAACTTCTTTCACAGTAGCTGGTGATTCATTAGAGACAGGGCAGTGGGCATGGCTTCTCGAACTCATCCTGCCCAGCGTGGGATGTGGGCTGCCACGCACATCTGGTGGCAGAGATTGTGAAGGGGGCAACCCTGCACAAAGAGCTGTGGCAAAGATTTATGTTTTCTGCTTTCATGCCTAAGCACTTTCAGAGTTTTATATCCTTGTGGATCCTCTCAAGTTCTACTCCATACAAATCATTTTTAAGGTTGGGAGCATGTAACCTCCGAGTTCAGTACCACATCCATTCAAACCTTCACCTGAGTTCCCCTGCAACTTCCCCAGTGGGTCACAAAGACCACAGAGTCAAAATTATTTGGACAAGATGGAAGCACAGCTGGGCTGGATGTACCTGGAGCAAGAGAAGTGCCCCAGTAAAAGAGTTTAGGATGGGTTCTGGGGTAGGGTGAGGGGCTTGACATGAACAGAAAGGAGGCCAGGCTGCAACACACATCCTGGAACCTCTGTAACATCTGCAGCTGAAATGGGATGCAGGTGCACCGAAGCAGGAGTAGCGATTGGTGTAGATCACCATTTTGGGTGGGAGGCAGCACAGGGTCGTCACACAGCTGTGAAACCCAAATAAAGGCACGTTTCAGCTTCTGGACTTGGCTGCATTTTCAGTCAGACTTAGTCTTTCAAATGCTGCCTATTGCATGGAGAAGGGTTGAATGTTGAGGCTTGGCTGCTTGCCTGAGAAAGCCCATTGCATGAAGCTAGCTCCTGTACAGCTAGAAGGGACCTGGAGGGCTGGGAGCCAGGAATGCTAAATCTTAGGATGCGTGTAGCAGACTGCAGGCAGGATGGCTGTCAAGAATTATCTCCTGGGTGAGGGAAGAGGGAGGGAGAGGAGATGGTTAGAATAAGCAAAGGGAAACTTGCGCTGACAAACCCAATGCTCTATAGCAGGAAAAACCTGTATGAATCTGTAATGATCCTTGAAGAGAATACTGGAAATCCCATTGCTTGATTTGCTTAACACGAGCGTATAGCCAAGCAAGAAAAGCTCAAAGACAGCACAGGGGGAACAGTCATTAAGATCCCAGCTCTAATATGTACTTCCTAAGGGGCCTTGAATAAGTCAATGATTTCTCTCTGGCTCTGTTGCTCTGCCTGCATTTCCCTTCCTTGTACAGCTGCTCTGAGCCTCAATACAATCAACAATAGTGAGACATTTGGCTGTTATGATAATAGGAACCATATAGAGACTTAAGGTACCTAAGTCTCAGCAAAGGAGTTGACTGTGTATATTATGGAATAGGAGACCTTTGCCATGAATATTTTTTCACTATAGCACTTATATTTTCATAGTCCACAGATGAAATATACTCTGTATAGGCTGTATAGACTCTCATGGGAATATCTCTTTCTTGAGCTGTTCTGGCTTTTTGTGTCCAGTTCTGTATACTAACAGTGCATGCAGGTACTTGCCTTAAACAGGAGTGACGTTTATTTGCATCAAAATGACTAAAAAAGAGCTGTAGTAGTTGCCATGTTGAGGAAAGGAGGAAAACCTAGGCACTCACCGTTAGAAGCGCAAACCCGCAGGACCCAGAGGCAGTGGGTGAGGTTCAGGTGGTGGCCCAGGTTTTGTCTTGTCAAGCTCAGGATTACATCAGTTGCTTCTGCTTTTTGTACTTTAATCCCAAATTTCCTATCTGTGAAAAGCAAAGCAGAATCAAAATTATTACAGAGACCAAATCTCTGTAGAAGTACTGATAAACAAACTTGGACCAAATCTTATAAGTAGGGATTTCATTAGAAAGTCATTTAAATGTACCAGTGAGTTAGATCAGTGTTATTTTCAGATTTGAAAACAAGAAAACATCAGATTTACCCACAGTCACGATTTTAAGATTTCACTTTGCTTAACAGAAACAAAAGTCAGTTTCTGCTGGAGGGTGGATGCTTTCAGCTGGTAGTCCAACCCAAGGCAGAACATGAGTGAAACCTGTGCAAGAAGCAGCTCCATGTGCATGTACATCCTCCCTGTCTTTCTGCAAGACCTCCAACTGGCCAAACTATAGATGACCTGGATTTCCAGAGTAGCACAACCCACAAATAAACTCACAATGCTCTATCAGGCATATCTCAGTGATTGTTGCTGGGGCTGTCCATTAGTTTTCAGCCCACCCTCCCAACCCCGAGCATCCCACTGCGCAGCAGTACCTCGTTGGCCGATCCTGGCCAGGAGGCGAAGCAGAGGCAGGAGGATGCTGCGGTCGGGTGGCTCAGTTCGGGCAGCAGAGGCGAGGGCCTGCAGCAATGCCTCGCTTCCCCCTTTGCTGATCACATAGTGAATTCTCCGGCCGGACCCTGGGGGAAAGGGGACAAGAGTTTTGCTCAATGGTTTTGCTCAATGGTTTTGCTCAAGCCATCCTTGCCCCAGAGACGCAGTTAATTGCTAGCCTTCCACCTGCACAGTGCACACAGTGCTCCCAAGGCCTTTTTGTGTTGTTCTATTGCTATAAACCCCAGCGTGTTTGCAGGATTGACCTCTTGGTTGCTCCCAGACTGGAGACTCTGCACAGCGGTGCAGAGAAACCATGCTCTCTTCTCATCTTGCTCCAGCAGTCATTATCTTTACAAACCCACTGTAGAGGTTTTTCATTGTGCTTTGAAATCTGTTGGTGCCTCTGTTTATTCCTCTCTGCTGCATTTCAAAGGAGCAGAAGGCTCAGTGATCTTCTCTTAGATATTGGAAATTAGACCAGCAAAGGAATAAAGCTCCAACAGGCCTCCGCCAAATGAAGAGGAATCCTAGGGAAGCTTTGGAGACAGCTCTCAAACAAATTGAGGTCTCCAAAGAAGCCACAAACTAATCCTGCAAGCCCTACTGTGTCAACAAACAGTAATCCATGGCCTGTTCTCCAAGTAGGCAGTTCTTCCATCTAATGAGGAATGATCCTGCAGGACTTCCAAAGAGAGGCCCAGCTGTACAGGCAACATCAGTGATGGAGCTGTGAGGAGAGGAGAACACAGGAGGCTCCAGTACTTACTGATGTAGCCTAGTAGCTCAGTTGGGTTGAAAACTGCTTAGCAAATAACATTTTTGAGTTGGAGTGTCAGGGAAAATAAATTTCATTATTTTTTCAGTTCTTCTGCCAATTCACTTGTTGCTGCATGTGCCCAAGCCACATGAAAAAATATGTAATCCCCAAAGCCCTGAAGTGGAGGTATTGATGGAGAGATGCTGAGCTCCCTCCACTGTAAAGCCTCTGTGGTTTGGGAAGTCAAGTTCCTCTCATTTCTTCACAGCCCTCCCTCAGTTGGCACAGGTGAATATTTCCAGTGGCTGACTACTAGAGATTATGAAACTCCTTGAATCTCACGGGTATATTCTGAACTATAAAAAAGTGGAGACTTTATGTGTGTAATTTATAGACTATAATTTAGAGAAAAAGGTGAGTTTTCTGAGCACAGAAGTAAGTAAGGACTATCTACCTATCGGTACATTTCATATTTTATTCATCCTGAAAATACCTGGCTGAGTGTACACAGAAAAGAATTCCCTCCCCTGTTCAAAAAGCCTGTCCTTAGCCCGCAGGCATTGCCTCAGAGCTGTGCTTCCTTACCCAGAGACAGGAGGTCAGTGAGGACACTGAGGATATTCAGGATGACATCCTTGTCACAGGAGCTCTGTAATGGAAACACACCAACTTTAGGGTTAAATTCAGAATGGTGAACTCATGCTACACCAGGCTGCAATGCCTCATGTGGTGCAGAGGCACTGAAATCCTTGTTTGGATACTGAGTACTTTCTGTGCCATCTGGCCAGTGAATATGTGCAGCCATATTGATAACACATTTTAAAAGCCTCTGACAGACATAATGATCATATCACACAATATTTAATACACAGTAGCATTTCTGCAGAATTTACATCTTAATTCTAAATTACATCTCTTTTTTTTTGGATCGGTCTGGTTACCTCAAAGCTGAGGAAATTCACTCAGCAATGTTAAATGTAGTGTGGTTTTCAACAAGAACATCCATTATTACGACAGATGAAAAAGAATATCTATAAATTATATTAATCTCATTTACAAGAAAATTACCATGCCTTTGCAGCTTTACAGCTGCATTTTCCACATGGAAATCTGGAGTCTGGGGAGCAGAAAGATGCCCTGAACTTACTTTTAATCAAGACTGAAAAAGCACCACACCCTGACATCACACATTCTGCTTTAGATTCACCTTACATTTTTCTCTAGAGGTAATAAGGTGTAATGTACTTGTGGAGAAGGAAACGTGGTATCTACCATCCATCTGTGTGATACACTACAGCCCCACTTGAGTCCTGCAACAGCCAGATTTCTTTGCTGAGACTGAAGAATTAATCACCAATCTGTATTGTTGTACGAGAGATTTGGGTTAAGTTCTAGATCTCTTAATATCCGTACAGATACAACACAACACAATAGAAATTTCCAGTATAATAGAAAACTTTTCTTTGTGTAGCCTTGGTCCTGAATAACTTCAGGTGTTTCACATAAACTATAACAGAATCACTTTAGCACCCATTAAGTTATTAAAATAGAATAATAAACACATTTGGCTCCTATATTTCTGAATGTTTAAGTGATTCAGAAATTGAACCTACTAGTACATATTTTGGTCAAGTGGCCATTTTACCAACCAAAATGACCCAAGCATTCTCAGACACACTTAACATTATGCAACTGAATGCGTAAGACAAGGAATCAAGCAGTGACACCTAGCAAAAAGAAACTATAGAAAGAAGATAAGGAAAATCTGTATAATTCAGATCTGTAATAATGACTATCATTAATGCAGATGAACAGTTTATTTCCAGTGGATCCCTACTAAGGTCACAACACAAACTGAAATGTTACTGAGGATGGTGTAGCTGGATAGGCAGCTCTGCATCACACCCCTTCCCTGTTGTAGTGGGAGAAGGTGTGCCCTCACTCAGTGGGACATGGGAGTGAGACAGGGCAACAGGTCAGCCTTCACAGTTAAAACTGTCAGCCAAGGTTTACACCCCTGTCACAGAACTCCTATAGGATGGTCAGCAACAGGGACAAGAGTATCAGTGGGGCAGTGACACAAAAGGACAAGACATGGTCAGGGGAAGGAGGAGACGAGTGTCAGGCAGGGATGAAAGACTGGATCAAACAGACAGAACCAGATCTGACACAGAGGACTCGAGGGAGGCAAGCTGTGAGCGCTGCCTCCTTTCTGAAGTCACCTTTGTTGTTAGCTAAATTCCACAGGAAAAAATGCATGTCTCATCCTCATCTGAGAGATGGCCCGTGCCTACTGTGACAGCCTGCTCTTTCTATTCGTTACTACATTAAGGTGGAGATCTCAGCCCTTTTGTGAACCATGTTGAAGCCAATATGGTCAGTATGACGGCATTACTGGCTATTTCACAGCCAAGATAAGCAGAATATATGATTTTAATGAAATCCAGTAACTCATGGTTCACCACGTATTACCACTCTCACCTTAGAGAGGATGTCCAAATTCATGTGACTGGCCCAAGGAAGCAGTCAGAGAGGAGATGCTGCAGCAGGGTCAGTGTGGCTCTGAACACTGTTACTTCTTGGTAGCGTATAGTTTCAGTGATGGGTTAGCTTTGCTAGTTGATGTCTTTGTTCATTAGTCCACAATCCTGAGCTGTCTCAAGTCTCCCAGTAATTTCAGAGGAGGTAAATAGTGATCAGAGCTCTCTTCCCGAGATTCTTGGCATTTTTTAGCATAGGGACTTAGTAGTCAGGAGCAAGCTGTCAGGGGTGATGAGTACCCGCCAAATTTACTGACTCCAGGAAGAGTTACAGTTCTCAGCACCTTTTTTAAATATCAGTCCTCCGGTTTTGTCTTGCTGCCTCTCAGTATCCCTTTCCTCTGTAGGTGGATGGATTACACATTAAGGTTTCAGTAATGAAGTCTTCATTGATTTATGCTCCTATTACACTGGGCTGTTTATTTTAACTGATTGGATTGTGGGTTTCCTAAGCCATTAACACAAATAGTGATGACATAAGATACCTACTGAATTTCCATGCACTTTACCCAGGGACTCAGATGAACAAAGAACTTGAGGGGACACGAAAGACCAGCCTTTAAAATGTGCAAATTAGAGCTGGGTGATATTGCCAAATATTTAATCTGAGTATTTACTCTTGATATTTCAACACTAAATTTCTGATTGTGTTGGTGGCCCATCCTTCCCCTTCCTCCAGTGCACTAGGGAGGAAGTTGGATGGCTTGTGTCTTTGCTGGAACATTGGATAAAACCCCAGCTCCATTAGAAATTGTATTTCCCACTAACTTTAGTGGCACCACGATTTCAGCCACTGAATGATACAGAATATCACAGAAGAGGACAGATCCGATTTATAATAGCCAGACAACACCAAAAAAAAAAAAAAAAGAAAGAAAGAAAAAAAAGGGAAACAACTCTAAAATTGCTGTTGTCTTATGAGATGACAATTTGTCTGTTGAATAGACAGCTCAGATTTTGACTAATTAGCTTGAGATTCTCAAAATCATCAAAGACATTTGGACATAGAGTTCTATTAGAATTAATTGTTTAAATTAATGCTCATACCAAACTGTTTGTGGAAGAATTGCCAACAAATTCATTCATAAACAGTATTCAGGAAATCTTTTTGAACAGTAAGTACAAATGAGAAAATCACAACTTGTGCCTGATCTAAAAAAGATGAATAGGGTAATTTCTTTAATGCAAATTACTTACCCAGCTCCAGCTAAAATAAACACATTAGTTATTTTTATTGAAAGATATGTTTGATGTTTCAAGAACAAATGTTAAGCAAGGAGAGAAGTAAAATTCTTCTTGCTAAATATTTTCCATTCCTGCCAGCACTTGTGAATGTTTCATACGATGTCTGTACGCACGCAGACTAATGAAGATGCATTCGTGGTATATGGGTGGAATGAGAGCAGAGAGAAGTTCCCAGAGGCTCAAGTTAGATTACAAAATCACCAGCCTCCTGCATGATTTCACTAAAAGGATTTAGAGTTAGAGCCAAATTGTTACCTATTAACAACAGGCTGTAGCTGCCTTTCACAGCTTGCAGCTGGACAAGGTCTAAAGTAACAAAAAGCATCACTTAAAACATCAAGCATGGTTGTACTTTTTGGCCAGAGCCCCTCATCTTAGCCTTACTTCAACAAAGCCTGCTGTCTTTCTCACCCAACTGGGAGTATCACAGGACTGACTTCAGAGGCATTTAATCAGCTCCCAGCTGATAGCTCCTCTCTGAGCTTTTTCTGGGAATTAATCCCTGAAACACTGGGGCTGTGGTTAGCTTGGCTGAATCTCTTCATACATAAACAGCAGGAGGATGGAGAAAGCTAGGAATAAAAAATACCACAGCACACAGTCATTGATACATACAGGCAGCAAATGACTTGTTAGTGACATTGGGTTTGGAGGACAACAGCTTGATCCCAAGAGCCTTGAGTGGCAGTTCACATTATTTTGCTGACCCATGAATACACAGGGAAGGAGTTCCTCTCTCCTTGTCCTGCTCCTGGGAACAGGCCAAGACAAGTTGTTATTTACTCAAGACAAGATTATAAAATTGCAACTAAGCCACAGAAACAGGTAATCTCATTTCAGCAGGGAAGTCTCCTGGGAATTTTTCTGCAGGCTTTGAAGAGCCACCAGAGCTTATTTGTCCTGTCCCACCTGAAGGACAGCAGTGATCAGCTCAGTACTGCTCTTAGCACTGGCCTAAAATGAACATTTCCCATAGTCATTCACGTGTCTCTTGGGCTTTCACAGCTTTTGCCCATAGGCAAGTATTACTCCAAATAAGACATGCAAATTTCTGAGATTGTTTACTGTGCGAGTAAGCATTATCGTTTGAAAAAAAAAGGGGGGGNNAGAAGAAGAAGGCAGGAGGGGGGGGGGGGGGGGGAGAATGCCTAGAAAGAAATTATACAGAATTAATTTGCGCACTATGATGTTTACTAATAAATATTTTATTTAGGGAAAGAAATACAAGGCTGTTATTCTGCCTGCAAAAATTATAAATGCAAAATTAAAGAAGTCACTCCTGCATGACAATGAATAACATGTTTTCTAACAGTACTCCTATTAAATTAATAGTTGGATATGGTCTCACAAAGCTGTGAGACTGCTTAGGGGAAAAGAAAAAAAAAAAAGGGTCTGTACTAGCAAACTTCCAGAACTGTTTTTTTCAGAGGCTGAGGAATAGGATGTTTGTTCAGTTCCAGGTTTTATTTGTTTGTTTGTTTGCTTGTTTTAAAATAGCCTGTTTCTAAATAGGGAATCAGGATTTGACATGTTCAAAATATGCCCTTCTTTCTTCTCTTAACCTTAATAAATTTACTCACACAAATAGCAGCAGTCAGAAGCCTAACTGTCCATGTAATGATACTTGCATCTGCAAGATTTCTCATTCTCTGCCTCAAAATCTATGAAAGAGAAATTCTGGTGCACAGTTATACCTGCTAAAACCAAGACAAGGTTAGGGGCCAAGCAGAATTTGTCCTTACTCTCTCCTGAGGTCTCCAGAAACTACTGAGCTGCTAATAACTGCATTAACACTTAAATCAGAGACTCAGCTCGTGATGCTCTGCCACCCCAGAGGCAGAGGTGAGCACCAGACCCAGCTGCTCTGCACTGCTGGGGTGATGGGTTTGCCATCTGGACACCTTCACACACCTGCCTATCTGGTCTTGCAGTAACTGTGAAACCGGGTTCGCTGCCTTGCATTCTGCACCCTGCTGGAGTAAATGGCTTTTTGGTGCTAAAAATTCACACTAAAATAAGAGAGCAAAATACCCTGGAGAGTTTCATGTTTGTGTGCTCCTGTGCTCAGCCTCAACGTTCAGCCAGCTAGCTGTGTTTTCTTATCGCTGGGCAGCTATTGGCAGTACTGGGTATGTGGAGGATTGAAAAAGTATCATTATTTCCCATGGGGGAAAAAAGGGCTCTCTGAAATTTCACAGGGCAGAGAATAAGGGAGTACTGCAATTCAGGTGATTACAGCCAAAATTTTGTTATGACTGAAGTACTTTCTTACATCATTACTGTTGTCATCCAGCTTCAGAGGAATCCCAAGAAGTTATGGTCCTGTTGTTCCTGCTCCTAAAACAACCAAATGTCCTCAGCATTGCCACCAATCCCTGCAGTTAAATAGGGAGCACATTTCTCTGGCCTAACCTGGACTTCCTCTGCTCAGGAGTCAGGTCAGGAAACACCAAGGAGGAGTAGAAGGGAAAGGCTCTATTTAAAGACTCTGGGAGGAGGACCTTGCTGCTAGGATAGTGTCCTAAGTGACCTCTTTAATCCTGCAAGAGAGGCATTCACAGCTGTGTGGGATCAGATAGCCCTCAAACTGTATGCAGGGCAGCCAAAGGGCCTCCAAGAACACGACACTTGGTCCGACTGGTCCTTGCTTCTGTTTGCGAGCTCTTCTTGCTCCTGCACACCCGTGTCCAGCACTGCTGGCACCTTGTCTGCCCAGGCACAGCCATTCTCATTCCTGCTGATGCTCAGTACCAAGCTGGGCTCTATGCACCAGCCCCTGGATTTTATACTAAAGAATATAGCAAAAACTCAAAAATCTTTCCTCTCAGGCCTGATGCAATCAGATGTGGGGCTTTTTTCCATGATCTCCATTAACATGAAGTTATGTTTTTTTCTCATCCTTGCTTGCTTCTTGATGTGATAACCTGCAACATTTTTTCACAGCTGGGTTCAGTGATTAGGTACTGTTCACCATGGTTGGCAACCAGGTGACTGGGTAGAAACAGGGTCTGAAAGCCAACTTCTTACATGTTATTCTACAGGACTTTGCTCCTGTTCGTTGAGCTTTGGGTCTTGTTCTCAAAAGATGCGTGCTATGCTCTGTGGGACTGAACTGCTGCAAGGCAGACCTGGGCAAAGTCCAAACTTAGATCTGAATGTCTTCAAAACATTGAAGGTGTTGAGATCTAACAGCTTGGTCTGAGCTGATCTCTAGCCAAAATAACGTGCTGAACAACATGGCGGAAATCATCTGAGCCAAGGAATCTTACTATATTTAATGCAATAAATTGCACTAACGTAACACCTTTCATCACAGGATCACAGATTTCTTCACAAATATTAATTAACACCTGCCCCACTGCATCCTTCCTTAAGGGTATCAGATTCTTTGTCCCTTGTCTTGCTGCAGGGAAATATCACCTAGTGGTGGGAATTTCACTTAGGCATCACCTGAGTCAGCGGCAAAACCGAGCACAAAGCCAGGATGGCTAGTCCAGCAAGGTGAAGAACACTTTCTGCACAGAGATATTACAGCTCTCATGTTCCCAGGAGTAAGTGAGGCAGAAAATACCTCTCCCTTCAAGGAATCTGAATGCCATGGAGGGAGAAAAAAGTACTGCAGTACTGCTCACCATCAGTGAGTCTTAGCCTTGTTTTTGAAGTGATATTCACCCTTGTGCCCAAGGATGCTACCCTTCATTCATTCATACAGGAATTAAGAGGCACACAGATCATGATATGACCCTTCAGTTTTACCTACTGTGCCACGAAGTCTCCAAATTTATTTCACCTAACTTCAAAGCAGGGCTGTTCACCATCTGTGCCATATCTGTGTCACACTAAAAAAACATGTTCACACCCAGATATCTGCAGGAATTATGCCCAGATAGTCTGCAATTTCTTGGATGCCTTTAGCAAAGTAAATTGCTTTTTTTCTTGCTTTTTCTCATGCCAAAATTCTCAATATATTTAAAAAAAGAAAGATTATCGTCATGCAGAAGTTTCTCCTGATACACAGTTCATTTTTGTCACTTCTTCCTCTCACTAATGCATCTCTAATAGAGCAATTCCTTTATTATGCAAAACTGATGGTAAAACACATTATAATACAACCTTAAACCTTAAAATGCTTTTGTCAAGTTGAAAGTGTTAAAAGAATTAGGAAACTTTGAGGTAAATCAAAACACATGATATTCTGTAAAAGGCTTTTAGACATTCCTTTGAATATTTCTAGAATTCTTTCTGTAATTTCTACTGCAGATAAATTCTCAGGTTTCATCTCCTATTTCACAATAAGTTGTCTGTGACACCTGAAGATTTTGACTGGATTTAATGTTATATCATCCATATTTTTCCTTTTTTAAAATCTGTTTTTATTATAATTCTAAAATTAGCCTAGCACGTGTCTTTCATACTCCCTTATTAAGATTTTATATGATATTAGCTATTCTTGCACAATGATTTCTATAGCACTTACTGCTTCTTGGTGTTTCTTGGGTTTGTACCTATACTTTATATTACTTTTCCTGTTACTGAAATATTTTAAAATATTAATGTTTCACTCAAGTGGGTATTAGAGCACAGCGTTTAATACAACTGCCACCCAAACTTAACCGGGAGGGATCTGTTTTTCCCATTTATCTGTGGTTTTCTTTACTAGTGATGAAAGAGCATCATGAAACACGCTACAATTTTTCCTTGAAAGACAGAGTATCCTCTGGAGTGACAGCTATAAAATCTCACAAAGAAGTGGATTTGTGAATTAACAAAGAAATTTTTTTAAGCAAAGGCATTTGTCAAAGTAAAGCGAGTACAGAAGATCCTTGGAAAAATTCCAGATGTACTTGCTTTTTAATAAAACTACAGATGTTAAACACCCCAGCAAACGTAAGCATGTGCAGGTGGGAATAAACAATCATAATGAAGGTATTGCTTTCTTTGCCTTCTCTGCGATACTCCTGCTTATGGAAGGCACAATAAGGCCATAGGAGCACCTCTGTCTACTCTTGGTCTGCCCTGGCACTTCCTAGCATAATGCTGTTGTTCTGGTTTCAGCAGGCAGGTCTGGAAACCCCACACAGCCTTTCGCGCACCTCCCCCCCCTCCTCCCAGCTGGGATGGGGGAGAGAATCGAGAAATAAGGTAGAACTCGGGGGTTGAGATAAAAACTATTTACTAACAGAAAGAGGAAAATAGAGTAAAATAACAGTAATGATAATTATATACAAAACAAGTGATTGTACAAAGCAATCGCTCACCGACCGCGACCAATGCTCAGCCAATCCCCAAGCAAACGGGCCCTCCCCGCTCACTTCCCTTCCTTATATTACATGATGTCATATGGTATGGAATATCACTTTGGTCAGTTTGGGTCAGCTGCCCCATTCTTGTCCCCTCCTAGCTCCCTGCGGCCCCCCCAGCCTCTTTACTCTCCTGGCAGAGACATACAAATGTCCTTGGTTCTGTTCAGCGCTGCCGGGTGTTATCAGCCATGTTTTCTTTCTAGAACCAAAACACAGCTTTGTAGCAGACACTGAAAGTTTCAGTTAGAAACTAAGACAGCTGTGCTCATTTTGGACTTCTCTTTCTATGCCAGTGCTAACACTCCCATTTGTTACACATTAGTCTGACATCAACCTGGACAAGGGTGAAGAAAAGGAGTGCTGTAAGGTGTATTCCGGTTTAGAGTCACAGTAGTTCTTTCTCTTCCTGAGACAAGCGTCCTTATTATGTGCCAGTCTACTCCACTTTCAAAAGTGCTTTCTGGAACAGCAATGAATGTGCCTTCAAATAATCAACACTTAATAATGACGATTGAGGTATGGGTAGTGGAAATATACCACTAATAACTGAAGTTAGTCACAGCTTATTTTCTTAGGGGATAAGACCTGAGAGTGAAAATGAAGAACGTATTTTTCCCATCCAGCCTAAGTGAAAAATCAAACAACAAATGAAACTCAGCATCCATAATGAATAGCAAACTCTGCTTCAAAATCCTTAATGATTCAAAGTATTATTACTAGTAATGTAAAGCAGAACATCTGTCTAACTGCATTGCTGAGACCCATCTGTCTAAATTTTAACAGCAACCTCTTAAAAGCAAAGCCCCCAGCTCTCTGCCAAGTTTTTTAAAAGGTATGACAGAGGTATGCCATTCTCCATCGAGAAAGTAACAAAGCTTATTATCTTTAGTCTATATCGTGTGTAAGGCATCCAGCAGAAACAAGCCAACACCACCATATTAAAGGCAGGCATGTCTTGGACTTTCTTCAGCCCTTGTTACTTCAGTTCAGCAGCATAGAAGCTCTTGCAAACTAAGCGCTGGCCAGTCAAGCTAAAAGGCGTTTTATTAGCTCAATGAATGAGCTCAGTGCTGCGTTTGTGCTCTAGGAAACTGTGACAGGAGTTAAATTTGAAAATACAAGCTCAGTGTCCTGTCTGAGACTCCTGAGCTGAGATCCAGACCGGTACAGACCAGGACACTGCAAAGTGAGAGATGAATGAGAGCTCTTACTCTGACTGGTGCCTTTTCCTGTGCAGCAATGCTGTGGTTCTCCTGCAGGAAGCGAGGTGACCCAGGAACATGATGTCCTCTGGTGTGCCATCCTCTATATGCAGTTTAGCTTCACTCTGCTGGGTTGATTGTGGACTTCACTAAACTCAAATCCCTGGGCTGGCATTAACTCACAGAGCTTGAATATCGCTGGAAATGGAGCAGAGGACAGCAGTAGAAACAGTCCTTTGTGAGAAATCATGGCAAAAGGACAGGCTGCAAATAAAACAGCCTCATTCAGAGTCTCTCTCGAGACACTCTTACATGGGAACAGGATGAACACATGATGGTATATGACTCTTATGAAATCAGGGAATCTTTGTTGTACCAACAGCAAAGGAATACGTGGCTCCTGCCAAAGGGGACCTCTGAGCTCTTCATAGTCCCACCTAGGGCTTGCTGAGATCCAAGCAAATGTAGTCTTGATGTCAGAGCAGGCTGATCTGAGAGAAAGGTGAATTCTGCCAGGAATACTGAGTAGGAGATTTGGCGCATGCCAGAGTCTAACCAGACGTGTCCTGTTTTGTTTGAGCATGGTCTCAAAGAGACCATTGGTATAACAGAGCTCCATATGCTTTGTTAAGACATAGCAGGGAAACACAGCTAGAAAGATTTCCATCTGTTTGATCAGTCCGACGCTTAGACAACCACCTTTTGGATAAAACCCTCCAAAGTTTTCAGTGAGATACAGCTTCTGCTATGGGAGCTTTTGAAACAAACTGCCAATAAGCATGGCTTTCATCTCAGAGGCAAATCATTTTAATGCATCTCTGCTCCCAGCTGTCCCCTTGAAATCCCTGTGCATTATAGGGAGATCAGATGACCTAATGACCATCAGATGACCTTCCAAAAAGCCTTATTGGAAGAGAAACTGTTGAAAAACACCAGAGCCAGGCACACATTCTCTTTTTCATTCGGTGTCTCAAGCTCTCTCTCCCACTTACAGAATGCTAGCGTGGGGTAAGCGGCCATTCAAATGCAGGAGACTTTCCCAGAGAGGAGGCCAGAAAAATCAGGGCAGTATTTCTGCTTTCTCCTAGCCTCTCCAGAAACTGTTTCCATGTGGATGGTGCTGGTTTATTCCTGGAATAATGGGGGATCGAAAGAGGCAGTTCAGTTTGTTCCTCTGACTTCAGCAGATCAGTATTTTAATCGTAGGCAAAGGTCAGGTGTACCATTCTCCCTCCTCCCCTCCTTTGCAGGACAGACAGGTGGGCATTCCCGGTGCCAAGTGAACTGCTTATGCTTTCTCTCCCTGTCATGCTCCTGCTTGTCAGGTTAATCCTGAATGAAATCGAGGGCCAACTTTATCTTCTCTATAAATCTTCTGCTTTGGCCTTTCAGAAGGAATCCCATGACAACCAGAGGACGGCAGAGGACCGCAGGCATCGCGTTGATTTCACTCAGTGGATGAGTGCCATCTGCTCTTGGAGTACGTTGTTGAATCCTTTGATTTTGAAAACAGTGTGAACTAACACTCCCAGTGCCCAAACTTGACAGATGAGGTTTGTGAGTATTCAACAATCAAAAGAAGAAATCCAGAGGCACAGACATAAATGAGTTCGATAGTGAGAGTTTGTAGCAGTCCTGAGAATAAAGCCCAGGAGTCTTGTTTTAGCCATCAATACCCCACCATTCTGTCTGTTGAAAGGGAGGAAATAGGAAGCAGAGAGTGTGGTGGAGCAGATGGGTCCATGGAGAAAGAATCTGTCTCCATTTACTGTAGGGATCAAATTCCCATCAGGCCCAGTGGGAAACCTCTGCTTGTAAATTACACCAACAATTAATGCATATAAAAGACTTCCCAGTACTTAACTGCAGTAAAACGCAATGCTGTGGTGCTTTCTATGGCTCTAGTGACAAAAAAAAACCTCGTTCTGCCTTCAAAGCATCCCCTGTTGAAAGGTGGAAAAAAGCCAAGAGCTCTTTGGTACACTAGTTATTTCTCCTACAGGACTCTTCTGTGTCAGAATTACTCAATTTTCAAATAAGAATCACCAGAGAAGTTTTGCTGCTCTCATTAATTCCACCTCAAGCTACAACACCTTCTGGAAAAGAAAAGAAAAAAAAAAAAGGCTGTGTTCTTCCTGGAGAACAGATCATGAAGACGGGAAAAAAAAAAAAACACTGCCTTGTTCTCTAAATCCCCCAAGGGAAGAACGTTTCACTTTGCCCAGGGAATTTCTTGTCAAGCAGATGTTATTCTGTCAATCAATACCCAGTCTAAAACATTCATTCTCTTCTGTGTAGCTCAGTACTGCCTGTGGGCAGAGGGGTCTCTGCTATATTATCTTTGTCCTCTCCAGGAGACATCTTATGACATCAATGACAAATTCTTGACTTCTAAAACCTTAATTTCTTTATAATATGGCAGGTCTCTATTCAGTCAAACAAAAGCCATAACAGCACAACAGATCATCATGACATACTAAGTAATGGATGTGAATTCGTTGCATCTTCACTGATTCATGTTCTTGCTTCAAAGTGAGCTTTAATTAAACTGTCCTTTGTGAAACAGCAGCACACTCGTGCTTTCTAATGTACACATAGCTTCCAGGACTGTACGTACTAAGGACCCCCCAGTATGTCAACCAAGCTGGACATTCATACCTAAAGCTGTACAAGAACAAACTGTGTGGTTTCCACCCAACACCCATTCTCGACCTTCTGTAGCAAACTTGTTTTTTTCAATGAGTGGGGACAAGAAAGACAGTTTGCTGAGATTGCCTTGGACTGTTCTGGGTCTCCCTAGAGAAGGTTGCAGCTCCCTGTCACAGAGCATGGCCCACCACTTTCCAGGCTCATTCTGGCCCTGCTCTCCACTGGGAACCAAAATCAGCCTGCTCCAACCAAGAATCACTCATCCTTTCCCTCAGAGATGAGCAGTGAGCCCAGCACACAGATGGGCTCTGGCTTACAGAACAGCATTTCTATCCTATAGTGCATCGGGCTCTGGAGGCCAACAGGTGCACATAGACTGTCCATGAGACAAGCACTTATTAAAAGAACAGGGAAAGGCAACAGGGAATTATTTTATATCCTAGTCTGGTGAGAAGAATGTAGTCACGGGGCTAAAATCTGGCAGAGCACAATGGCAAGCGTAGGTGATTAGTGTGTTTGCAGATACAGGATTTGCAGAGACGTGAAAGCCTGAGGCTCTCAGGTCTCCGTACATCAACCCTAACACACACACAAAGGGTCACCTCTCGCTGGGAGCATGGCTAATTGCATGAGGAGCTACTGGCAAACATCACCTCAGTTCTGTACTTTTCTTGGGGTCTTTGGAAAAAGGGGCTTTTATCTGCTCTTCCCCCAGAAACACAAATCCCCCCTCAAATTTTCTCAGAAGTGTGATCATGATGTGTACTACATTGCCCATCCTGACACAAACAGAAGTGATCACATAAAAGCAACGTCCTTATGATAGCAAAATCTCCAGGGGCGATTTTCAGCTGTGCTATCCCAGAATGAGTGACACAAAGTCCTCCCCATCTCTTAAATCTCTGGTACATTTTGGAAATGTTTTCCTCCCTGTTAACTCAAATCAGTGAAACTGCTGGTGTTAGAAGATGCTGCTAAAGTTAACCATTATCAGCCTATACGTTTGTCAATACAACTGTCTTGCACTCTCTGCCCAATGTGATGTAATAAACCGTAATTCAGAGATGTCCATGAACGTATTTTCTACCACAGACATATTTTCCCATTACAGATAAAGCCGAGAGGACCGATCCAACGCATTGGACAGAAAAAGTGTGTCAAAAGGATCTCTAAATCATTACAGCAAAACACAGCATAATGCACTGAAAATAAGATTATGCTATATAAAGAAAAACAAGCAAGATCTATTCAAGCAAACATCCCTCTGTATGAAAACAACTCTTATGTATTTCACAGAGGGAAACTATTGAAGCCCAAGAAATGAAGAAGGTGGAAATTTTCCACTGACATAAAAATATCGATGCAATATATTAATATATCTGTAGGCATACAAAACAGCCATGGAAGCAAAGTAACCATCAACAATTATTCTTTACTTATAAAAAGATAAGCAAATGTATTTGAATATTTTTAAAATACTTCTTTCACATAGAGTTTAAAAGAAATACATTAAACTATATTATGTAAGAAAGTAAATGCGTTTGTGTCTATAAGGCAGCAGTTACCCAAAAACATACAGCGTAAAGCTGCTTCACATGGTATAGCACACCATTAAACAAAAGTTAAACAACCTAGCCTGACTTTGTGCTCATGGCCAGGCCTCCAACAGCTGAAAAATGCCCGTTTTAAATCATTCATGCCATCTCATTCAGTCCCCTGGAATAACGCTGTTATTTTTTTTTTCAATTACACAATAACTTGTTTTATTTCACAAAACGCCTGCTTCGGGATGAACAGCGCATGCTGCCCTGACAGTCACCCGGTGCAGCTTCTTCTCCTCAACGTTTGACATGTAGTTCTGTGCATTATTTATTGTGAGCAATCCAAGCCTCATACTGAAACAGAATTATTGATTCAGTTCTGTTTTTTCTTTTTTTTTTTTTTAAACTGTTTTCACTGAAACTTCAGATTTTTTCAAATATTAATTGCATGATCTTTTCAAACACTGATGTGAGGCACAGTGGATTATTAGCAATTTTACACATGATTAAGTCAGATGCATTGGGCTATAACCCATTTATTTCTCCAGACCTGCATTCAAACTGATCTATTGACAAAACTATCCTTCCACATTTGCATTTCTGCAGTAGGAGATCCAGGGGGTCCTCAGGAAAAGACAGACTGAGATTCGCTTTCCTTCTTTGGCACAGGAAGTTCTGTTCACATTTCTGGGGCCAGAATACAACACATTCTCCTGCTCATCCCAGCTGTAGTTATTGCTGCTCTGATCGGTCTCTGGGTACACTGTGAACCTTAAGGTCCTGCATTCTCATTAATGCAGTTGCAGGGAACTCTGAAGAGCCCAACTGGAGGCATTTTCAGAGGAGCTGGCAGCGCACTCAGAGAAACAGCTGCGGCCAGCCTGAGGGCAAAGAGTGAAATTCTGGTCTCATCTCGGCCAGTGGAAGGGTTTCAGCAGAGCCCAAAACGTGCCTCAGCTGCCTGCGAGGGTTTTTAGTGTTCTGCACTGATTCACAAGAATGCCAAACATTGATATCTCCTCCATGGCCTGGCAGGAATTTGGGGTTAATGCCCAGATGCTAGCCTCCTTTCTCTTCTGTCGGTGCGTGGTCTCCTCCTGCTTAGCAGTGCCCCATGGTGGCGAGCTAGGAAGAGCTCAGGATTACCTTTAGCTTCTCTTTGGACAGGGAGGTGATATTTGAGGCAGAAAGAACAAGAGGTAACCCTGAAAACCGGGGCACTGGCCTGGACTATCTCTATTGGATTGTCTGAAGGGGAATATTTCTTTTCTTCTGGAGTATAAAAAAGAAAATGAGCATGTGCAATCTAAGTTGCACTGGCATTAGTGACAGGAAAACACAGCTGGAGCATCCAGTGCTTCCCCATGATGGATTTTCCCTGGAATCCCATAAGCAAGTGTCTCATTGACCTAACTGCACTACTTTTGCTGCTCCAAAGCTAGAATATTTTTTGTAAGGAATAGGAGAACACTAAATCCACTGCTGTTCACTTTAGGTACAACAACCTCAATAAAACTCAGTTGATGAACCATATAAAAAATGGCCATCTGGTTTTGAGCTGCATTTTCTTCCCTGTAAGGGTATTCCACTAACCCCTGCCTGACAAGCTGCTTCCCAAAAATACAGAACCAGACTCCAAGCACTTCCACCTCCTGTGCAAACCAGTGGGCACTCTGCTTGCTGAGCAGTTCTTGGTATTCGCGTCCATTTTGCTCAGTCCCAGGAATCTCAGCAGCTCTGCTGGCAGTATAAGCACAAGGATGTGGAAGAGACAAAAGCATTTTGCAAAATATGTTTATATTCATTGCCACTGGAGCAGCACAGATATCTTCCCACTTGACTTTAGGATAACAATAGAACTGCCTTGTCAGCCAGCCAGCAAAACAGCTCGAAGAAGCAGCGCAATGGAGCTGAGGTTCAGGTTAGCAAACAGTGGATCCTGTATCTCTTCTCTGCTGGGCACCACAGTCATTCAGAGAGGAATCCCTTTACATGAATCACTTCCTCCATGAAGACATAAGATTTTCACTTCTTTCCTTTTGAACCATGGCATACAGGAACCTTTGCAGTCCAGCACAGCAGGATGCAGTATGAGCCAAAGATCTGCCAGCGGCCCCAAAGGCTGCCAGCTTAGTGGAACATGAATGCAGGGAGTGTGGCTTTGGGAAGCATACAAACACCATGTCGAGAGCCAACAGGAAATCTGGGACTCCTCAGGCAGCACGATGTATGCTGCCATGGAATAAGGAGATGTTCTCAGGGTAACCAAGGCAAACTCATATCTGGGCCTGGCAAGCGAGGAAGAGAGCGGGGAGAAAGCAGGGGAAGAATCAAAATGCTGCTTATTTAGCTCGCCAGCTAGAGGATAAAGTGAGATGAAGTTGAGGCAACCAGCAGTATGAATGCGGATGCTCTAGAATCTCAAGCTATTCAACAGTCTGAGACACAACAAAAAATGCTGGCTTAAGTTCTCTATCACTCTGCTTAGCTACTAATAGCTTTTTAAATTAATGTCCATATACCTTCTCCAGGCATTAAAATAAGCTAGAAATCTAAACCCAAATCTGCCTGGGATTTGGTATTAAGGAGGCAGCCTGCAAAATGAGATGTCAGAATTTCTCCCCTGGACATAAGCAGTACATGGGGAGGATGCTAATTTCTGCCATGCTTTGACTAGGGAGTAGGGTGAAGAGTAGTAACCAGCCCAGTGTTGGTGTAGGTACTTCACTGCCTGTGTATGAAACACAGAGCAGAGCTGGATGTGAGGTTGCCATAATGCAGAGATGGGAACACAGCAGGGTGGCGGACGGATGGGAGGTGATAATTGTAGGAGCACTTTGGATAGGAAGAGTCAAGAAGAGAGAGCTAAGAAAGTACTAGGGTTAAAAGCAAAATGAGAAACTACAGAAAACTCCAAAGAGCTTGGTTTTACAATACTGATACAAAACCTGTGAGATAGGGAGAGGGTTTTTTTTAAATCTGAAAGTCACATTTGAAAGCTGCACCTTGTAAGCAGTGAAGCACTTTTTACCTAGGGATCTGAAATGTCATGTCTTGCCTGAAGTGACATTTTGGTGACAAAATGCAGCTGTGCTTTAAAAGTAGTTTTTGCTTTTCACCTTGTCACTTTTCAGAACATCTGTAACAAGTCACACTTTCGTGGGTTTGAGCTGTCATTGGAGGATCGTGCTCCCTTTTTACTCTGTTAACAGTTTTGAAAAATCTAAGAAAGCAGAGGTGTTTCTTTCTTTGACTAGAGCAGGAGTTCTATTACAAAGTGCATGCTGTTCAAGTTTTGGTCTCCATAAGACTATCCTTACCAAATCCAGGTTGTGAGACCAGGAGTCTGTGTCAGGAGGAGATGAGATAGATTGCTCGCTTGGCTGAAGGTGATAGAGCTTTTCTCAGGTGGGTACATTCCTCAGATTGAGAACAAAAATCCATACCAGTACTTGGAAGTAAGGTAGAAACCCAGTCTAGTGGGTGACTGAAGAAAAAGGCTGTTTTTATTCTGAGGTATATAAAGACTGGTTTGGTGGGTGAATGTTCCCTCGTGCTTCAGCTGAAAGCTGTGTACAGAGGAGTCTTATATGGAAAATACACAGTAATGTTATCCTGCAGAATAGCCTGCTGTACTCAGCAGACATGTTCTTCACGCCCAATAAAAGAATACGAACTAGCACTAAAAATTTGGCAGGACACAAAAACAAAGCCACCTCGTTTTGGACAGCTGTTGGAGAAAATAATGAAGTGTGGAGAGATGGTATCAGCAAATGCAAACATCAACAAAAGTCATTATTTCCCAGGCCAGTGCTTTCCAACTGTGCCAAGCAAAGGTCTTTTTTTTGTTTTTTTTTAAATCACCAGGTTTGTGTACCTGAGATAGGTGATGGCATTGCAGAGATACGCTGGTAAAATTTTGGCTGAAGGTAAGGAACAAGGAAAAGAATCAGAACTTATCAGCATAAAGCCCTCTGTTCTTCTTTATGTGAAAATGAAATATTTGAGGAAAAAAAGGTTGTACTAAGGTTATATTTTGTAACGCTGGTTGAATGCTCAGCAGCTTTGCAGTTTTGCCAATATCACCAACTCTTTTGCTTGCAGTGATCCTAGCTATTCCTCTTCTAGCCGTCCATGTAGCTTTGTTATGAATCACGTACCAGATTTTAAGTTACAGATCCCAGTTTGTTCCTGGGCCTTATCCCATTCTGTCCCCACATTATGCAAGAAGCACCAGGACTGTTAGTGTTGGAAAGCATAAGCTGTACACTCAGCTCTCAACTATCTACAGTAACAGGGAGAGGACTGTAACCTGGATAGGACAAAAACAGAATCTACCATAAAACATGCTTTAAATATACTGAAAGAGCACAAGGGTAGGCAAGCTGTACTGCCACAAAAAGACGAGTACACAACTGTCTTGGGTGCCCGTTCTCCTGCAGAATTCACTGCCACAGAGTGCCATGGAAGGCAAACCAGAGTTCAACTATGTTATGAGAAATAAAAGTTGTTGACAGTTAAATAAGCTTAGATAAATATGTCAAGGCTGATCACCCCACAGAGCTATAAACTTTGAAGCCAATTACATACCATGGGGTTTTATAGCCTTCTATACACATTCCTGCTGGTCCCAGAAACCTTCAGAAGCACAGGGCTGAGAGACATGAACTCTTGGGCTGATCCAGGAGGTAAGGCTGTTCTACACACGCTGCCCCTCACTTTCTGCTCCTGTGGCCTGCAGCAGTGTGAGGTTTTGATGAAGCTGTCCAAGGATGCTTCTGCCTCGGATGTCAAGCCCTGCAGCACACACTGCCCAAAATTCCTGCCCCTGTGGGGCTCTGACCCAGAACACGGCACCTTAGAAATGCAGACAATGAGAATTTCACTGAAGTTGTCTAAAAGCAGCTGCTTTTTGTGCAAGCAACTTGTCTTGGCAAAGCACTGCCTGCCCACCACATGATGATGTCTCTTGAAAGCAGAGATTCCCCTCCCAAAATATGCACCTCATTTCATAGGGTGGCTCATGCCTCAGCTTAGACATCTCTTGTGAGACCACAAAGAGCACATCCACACTGGGGGAAAAGAGAACCAAGGGGATAGCCTACAGTCAAAGGAAGAAACTCCTCTCCTAACAAGCGTGATCCTGGAGTGGAACTCTTCCCTCCCCTCTGCTCCTCGAGGACATTTACTGAGCACGCCTAGCGCCTCACTGAGCACAGCCTCAGGAGGTTTTGCCACTTTCCCACAAGTGCTTCAGGGTCTTGGTGGAGAGAGCTTCACAGGGAAGAACTTGCAGCCTCCAGGCAGATCTGTTTACTCGCTCTCCATAGTGCTCAGAGCAGAGCTGTGCACTGCTGCAGCTCGCCTTGCTCACAGACTGACAGTGCTGTCAGGTCCCATTCATCGCACAGCAGCCAGTTCCTCACACCTCTCTCACTCCCCTGCTGAACGCAGTGAGATCGCAGGAGCTGAGACACTGCCTGCAGACAGGGCAGGGTGATTGATGCATAGCAATAATTGCCAGCGTTCATCTCCGAATAGTGAAACTGCATTTCATAAAGGGGTTTTAGGGTGCGAGGTGCAGGTCAGGACTCCTGCACACTGATGCTTTTAGAGACAAGCCAGCAGGGATCTCGTAAGAACCAACTCAGCCCAACAAGTCACTGCTGGTGAATTAAAGAAGAAAACAAGCCCAAGCGCCTCTCTCATTATTTCAAGCTGTTCTTACCTGGAGGGTGGAGAGAAGGACTTGCAAGCCACTGGCTTCTTGTTCTGCCATGCTGCTCCCCACTCACAATCCCTCTTTCTAGCAGCAGACAATGCAGCCAGAAAGCAAAGCTGCCAACTTGCCTGGCTGCTGCCCCTGTGCCGTTTAAGAAACGAAGAAGCTAAACACAGATCCCCAGACACATGCACACTGCTACCAATAATCACAGCAATGCAACTCTAGACCTCAGCAGGAGAGATAAATGTACCCCCTCCCTCCGAGCTCTCCCACTGTGACGAGACGATTAATTCCTATATAAAGAATCCCAGGGATTAAGTAAAGTGCTCAGGAAAGGTCTGGGTGCTTGGTGTGCGGCAGAGGGAATGTGGGGAGGGTGGCAATAGCAACAAGAAAGCAGAAGAGCTACAAACCTCAAAGAAAGCCAGGGAGAAGGGAGGGAGCGCGCTGGCTGCCTGACAGGCATTCCCAGCTGACCCTCTGATCCGTTCCAGACCCTGCGTGGACTCGTCTCTGTTTGACTCTGCTCCAGTGAAACCGGAGACGTGCAGAAGGCAGAGCGAGCAAGAGAGATGCCCTCGGTCTTAACGAGCGCTGACAACGAACGGAAGATACACCCGGCATGAGGGACAGGTGGAGTGGGATCGCTGAGTTTGGGCTCCCAGCCTCGATGCTTCTCTCCAGTTGCAACCATGAAGGCCATGGGCAGTGCCCCAGAGCAGTTGCAGAGCAGGGAATGCATGCAGAGGGCATTGCATGGCTGCATGGCAAAGCACAGGAGAGGAGAGTGCTCCCATCCTGAGCGGCCTCTCTGCCCCTGCAAAGTGCAATTTTGGGAGAAAGTTTGCTCCGAGAGCCACGACAGTGATTCACATGTACCTATTCACATAGGTAAGGGTTGTAGCTCAGAGCAGAGCTTGCTTCCTGGTGCATGAATCACACTGGAGTACAGTTGTGGTTGTAGCTTGAATTCCTAGGAGGGCACAGAGTCCACTTTTAGATTCAGCTGGATGATATCAAAGGGCTTGATAAACAAGAAGGAGCAGGTAAATAAGTTGAGTGGAGGGCCAGATGAGGTTTTTCTAAGGAAATTTTTCAACATGAAAAATGTCACAACACAGAACGTTTTTCTCAGGGATGCAGGAATTTCAGCTCAGCTTTCTTAATGCCAGGATGGTATCACTTCAGGGAGAGCAGAAGGCTGACAGTGAAGATAATTACTTGTCTGCAGAAGATGAGGGTTGGGTCTCGTCTTTCCAGTTTGGGGACATTATTTTGAGTCTTTTACCTCTCAAATGAGTATTTTATCTGTGTAGGTCTCTTCAGTCCTTCCAGTGAGAGCTTTTCTTCTTGGAATGAATAACAAAAGATTTTTAGAAGTAACATGAGCCTTGGTGTCTAGGCACAAGACAATGGTTACAGAACTCCATACCACAAAGCAACATACTAGATGGCCATTGTAGGCACAAAATTCTTTGCTGATGTAAATGAAGCAATCAAAGACTGGAGCTAAAACCCTAAGCTTCCAAGAAGAGTTAAATGAAGAATAAAGCATTCCACTCCTGGCTAGGGAGTATTTTCATGTGATTGTTTTTATACCCTAGAGAACCTTCATTGACCAAGTGTTTTAGGTGGATGCTAAGACAAATCCTTTCCAGCTCAGCCCAGCAATGTGTGAACAAGTGACAGAAGCACGACATTCCTTAGTTTCTGTGTGTGCCAGCAGGGTCCCAGGATGTCACTACCAAGTTATAAAATAAACCAGATTAAAATATTTTTGCATAATTATGAAGACACAGCAATCCATTCACGGAGAATGCCATGAGGACTATTGACTGACAGACAAGATGCTCTACAGAAAACAGGCAAAGTAAGAAGAGAAGTTATATAGACTCATGTCCTATGGAAATTCAGGTTCAGAGTCTTCAGTTTTCTAAATGAAAAGACTGATTTCAACACTCCATGAAATATCATGTTAGAGAGATGGTATTCTACCCAAAGAACGTGGAATTTTGACCAGCCTTTGCAGGCATATTGCTTTCAACATACAGAATGCCACTTTCCTCCTGTGGCAGGCCATCTTATCTCACCAGCTCCATCTCTGGAAATAAACTGAAAACCTACCTTAAGTTAAGCTGAAGGAGTTAGGCTGAGCTCTATGGGTGATAAAAGGTTGATGGCTTAGAGAGTACACAGAGGAATTAAATAGTTCAGTTGGATGCAGCAACTCTGAAACACAGATGGTCATAATGCAGAAAAAGTCCTAACGTTGGAAGGGTAAGTTTGGTAAGAAGAGGTGCAGGGGCAGAAGCGTGCGGTGCACCATACTCCCCAGATCTATCTGTTCTGTGCAAAAAGATAAATCCTATGGGCAAGGGAAGCATCCAATGCCAGTCTTAAAGTCTCCAAGAGTTAACACACTTGACAAGTGACATTGAGGGTAGCTTTAGAGTTTCTTCCACACCAGCAGGACTCAATAAAACCTAATATGAGACTATTATGTAAAGAGGAGAGAGAACCAAGGGAGTACAGGAACAACGTCCTCAAGTGGGCTGGGAAGGAGGACGGTAGGTAATGGGATTTTATGAGCACTGCCAGCACACTATGTCTTACACAAATTAACGTGCTGACAGGAAATTATATCAAAGCCAATTAGAAGCTGTTTAAAGGAGCTCTTCCACACTGTTGCTTCGTTGTCTTTCTTGTGACAATTGTATCTGTCACTAGAGCCATGTGGAACTATTAATTCCCACTGTGTGAGTACTCAGAAGGCAGTGAGAGCTGATGGATGTAAGCAAGCCACAGCAGCCTAGATGTCTCAGATTCAGATGTCCTTTCCTAGCACATCACACCACCAGATTGCCCATCCTCTTGGTGGGATTCATCATTAACACCTGGTGATCATCTCTCCCTGTTGCATCATAAGAAGCTAGATGAGTAGTTAGCTTTCTGCCCTAACTAGAACACAAAACTGGCCTTTGTTATAAAAAAAATCCCATTTTCCATAAGCCTATATCACAGAACAGTGATTTGGTTCTTTTTTTTTTTTT
>WBMW01001799.1:222167-298207 GCA_013396635.1 Penelope pileata
TTTTTTTTTTTTTAAAACTACATGAAGGAGCTTTGGAAACAATTGCAAAAATTTCATGGCACATATGTCAACGCATGATAAAGAGAATACCAATAGCAAAGCTTGGGGAAAAAAAAAAGAAAAGTCTCCCCATCATTAAAATTTGGAGCTAGTTAGCTTAGTAGCTTAGTTGTGCCCAGAGACTACAAGAAAGCACCATACAACACAAAGCTGCAGAACTTGCATTTGAATTAGCAGGGAAATTAACAAATAGAAATGCTAATGAAAGACCCCAAAAGTGACAATGATGTTTACAGCAAGGTAAGGCATACTTCAAAAACCCTTTGAAACGAAATTCAAAGCAAAAAATCTCAGAGGTCTCTAATTATTTGCCACTATTCATAGCTATTTCTTCCAGATTTTTGCTCAGTTTCCAAATTTGTTGTCCCCTAACTCAACACTCAGACGCTGAATATGTTAGGAAGCCGACACAGAGACAAAAGCCAGAGGTAAAGCATAAACATTCTCCCATCTATTCATATTATGCTGTCAATCCAGCTTGAAGATTAGCTTGTTAAAGTTTATATAGATGCCACTGTTGCTTCCCCCATGCCCTTAGGTTTATGTGATCCTTAAACAAAACAAAAATTAAACTCACACTGCACCTTCCTGCTAGTGCCAGAGTTAACGTTCTTATGGGGAGGACAGAGGGCATTATAAGTACAAAGGCAGGACCCCCAGGCTCTCTGCACTTGCTGTACAAGCTCAGACTAGTAATTTTCTTTTCTTGTGCTCCAGGGCTCAGACACACAAGCGAGTTAAAGATGTCATCTGATCTCCAGCAAATATGTGCGTGCACTTTTAGCCCGTAGCAAAGGTAAGATAATTCAGGATGATTTTACCTGCATTAAAAGAGCACTCAGTCCAATTATTCAATTTTATGAGCATATGCAGAAACCATTACCATGGATCAGCTGACACGATGCAATATTTTAACCACAGAAACTTGTTCCTGTGCTAAACCTACATTTCCCCTATCTGTAAAAGAAGATTTTGAAGTTTTCCTTATTGACACATTGTAAAGCTATAAAATCTGCAAACCCTCCTTCAGAAGCATTATACAAAAATTAAGTGTTTTGAACTATAGTATTGCATTAGGATGATACAAGGTTAAAAATCTCCCTGGATGAGATAACCTGGAAATTTTCCTTGAGAAAGAAGTGATGAGAGGAAGCCAGAAGTCCTCTGCCAGATACTTAGCCACTATAGTATTATTGATCTGTACATTAAAAGCAGGAATCCCTTACAAGAGTATAACATTAAAATTTCCCAGCATTATTCCCACATTCTTTCTGATTCCAAACCAAAATTCAGCCTGTTCTTACTCACGTGAACCTCCAGTGAATTGCATTTGAAAGCAGCTCACCAGCTGAAGTAGCCCAGAGAAGACTTAAATACAGCAGCTGTAGAACCAGGATCACCATCATCAGAAACAGGTGAGCAGCCACAGCCCAACTTCACATTTCTGACCTACAGTCTATACCAAAGAAGTGCAGAACTCAATCAATTTCTAGACATTAGCATTAAATGAAGTCCAAATAACAAAAATCAGCGTGGAAACTTGTGAATAACCTGGGGATATTTTTACCTGATGCTCATAAAATGACACCAATTTTGCACTCACATTGCGTACCTGGTTTCTAATAGGAATATTTCAACTTTCAAACCAGTGAGAAAGATAAGAGAATAGCCAGCTTCCATTAAAAATATAAAAAAAACTAATTGGATAAATTATTCATTCCAAGGCCAGCCTGAGTTTTATGAAACACAATTGAAATATCACTGTGTAAAATACCCAGCTAACTGTCCATGTTTCATTTATATTAAATATCGAAATGAGTTCCCCTGTCAAAATTACATGTAGCCGAGAAATGTATATACATCTTAATAAGGGGATATTGTTGTTTTTTTATTATATTATTATTCTTTAGATGCTCTTTTCCCTAAGAAACTCTTCATTTTCATTGCCTTTTGTTCAAGCACGTTGCTTATCATAAGTGATAATATTGCCAGAGCAACATTAATACATATGCATGTGGAGAAGAGACGATCTTCCATTTGTGAATGCCTATGTTTACCTCTCTGAATAACACCCCCCCACGCATGAAATAATTTACTCTTCTATAGCAGTGAAATGGCTAAAATGGGAGAGGAAACACAAAAAGTTGTGAAACTGAAATTGATTTTCAGATGCTGCTGGAAGTGACCCAGGGCTCCTGCAGCCATTGGATGGGAAGTTAATATCTTCTGGGTCAGGAACAGACCACTGGAAATTGCTGCCCTTACAGTGGTTTAATACGAGGCTGGTACTGTACGGAGTGCCTGGGGCAGAGAGGGAAATAGCAGGCTTAATCAGAGTTCTGCTCCTCTGGAGACATCCCTGCCATCCCACCTTTCATTTTGTTGCTGCACAGTGGCATGGCCTGGGAGCATCTTCTGGGGAGCATGCTAGGGTACATTTTTATAGCAGCATGATGACCAATTATACAGGATATATAAGACCATAGGGATGATGTATTGGAAACTACAGTGGATACGTTACGTTCTGTGTCAGTATGGGATACTTTTTTGTATCACTGTCCTTTCTGACAGGTGCTGAGAGGTCCCGTATAGAGGCATGCTCCTACTTGTTTGTTTCCGTGTCCCTAAAGGCACTTGTAAAGGTATTCATGTAATCAAATAAATAATAACATGCCATACTAATGTTAACCCAGGCTTGAAAACACACTGCATTTGCAGTCTAGGCTCAAAGAGATTTCACAAGACCTCTGCACACCTTGGATCTCTTTTGGAATAACAATGGACAATATTTTGGCAAATCAAACTTTGAGCAGTTGATCGATTTGGTCTTGAATTGTTTCATAAACCAGGAGAGGAAACATGCTGGCTTAGTGCCATGCTGTCCTTTCCTTCATCTAAGAATAAAAGCTTTCATTTGTCAGGTAGAATGTATGTTTCTTATACCCTGACAGATTGTCAAATATTCTGAAATACACATTGCTGGGCTCTTATTTAAATCTAGTTTATGAAAAGCCAGCCATATATTAAGCACACATACACAGCTTATCCTGAGAAAGATGCATTTAACCACTTGACTGCTGTCAGATGTTCCCCTTTGTCCCTACGAACCCCCTTGCTGTGTTCTTCAATGCCTCGGATACAGCAGCAGACAACACTTGCTCTGCTGCTGACTGCTATGACTGTGCCCAAGTCTACCACTGCGTTGCTGATTGTTCCCTGCCCGCTGCTATGTCAGTGAATCTTTGAGATGCAGGCAGGTGGAGTCCCTTGCTGGGCTGCTAAGTCTTCCAGCCATTGACAGAGCACACACAGTGGGGGCTGACTATCCCACCTCCCACCAGGTAGCCCATAATGCCGGTATCATCTTGAAGGACAACCATAGGGATGTGCTGAAGAAGCAAGGGAGGAGGATGAAATAATATCACAATAGTTAAATTAACAGCACCAATGCCTTAATTGCCTTTGTCAAGTCTCCAAGCAACAGCATAAGGCAAAAGCCCCTTGTTCTGCCACTTACAGCTCAGTGAATGTTTCTGCTGGACAAAATACCCTCCCTATTTTCTTGCAGACATACCTCTGTCAAGCTTTTCAGTTAATTGTTTCCCTTTATAAGCATTTTTCCTACCCCAACAGCCTACTTCTCCTTTTCTTTGTCACTTGTGTCATCAATTTTGTCTGCTTAAAATGTCTCTACGCTAATTTAATTTTATGTGGCACCCACATTGCAAAAGTGTGAGCACAGACATAAGTGCAAGACAGGGAGGAATCTGTTTTGTTGAATGTTTAAGGAAATGGACTTTATGCCAGCCAGACGCAGCAGTACACAAAGTGTTCCCATCAGCAAACGAGCTGTGGTATATCTGTCTCTTCTGTTTGTCTCACATTTAGCGTCTCTGACACACACAGAAATATTCAGTATGCAAAGGCACCAGAAAAATAAACAAATAAATAAAAAGGTGGCAAAAAGAAAGAAACAAAGATGAAGGAGAGAACTTAGACTTGGTGGGTCTAGAATCTGGTGAGTTATGCATTAATGAGACAAGTGGAGAAAAACATGGAAATTTGAGCTATTATAGGTGATACCAAATCAGGACACAGAGAATTAACTCCAAAACATATTCCCCATCCAAATCTTTGTAGAAGCTGGTTTAGCTTTTTAGCCCATCCTGCTTCCTCTTGTTTTGCTCTGATTGACACAAGCTTCAAAAATGAGTAAATACCAGTCACCTTCCAGTTCATTCCAGTGCTGAGCTGGATGAAGAACACTCATAAAGAAACATGAAGTAAAGAAATAGCAAAATGCAAGAGTACAGGATTGTATAGATCACAGAAGACTGGTAATGCTACACTATTAGCTCGTATTTAGTGCTATACAAACTAGCTTGTCAGAGGCAACAGCTGAAAGACATCTTCAAGAGAGTCAGAGAGAAGCAGCACCTAACAAAATAAGAAACCATTTTTGACCACTAGATGTCTAAATCGACCTTTACTATAGTGATAAACACTGTGACCTCCTATAAGTTTGCAAGCACTTTAACCCATGCAATCAATGTTTCCAGCAATGGCAGGCTACTGAACTTTATTAATTGGTAGAGAAAGTCATTCAATATCAATCATTAAATATGAACATCCAGCTGCATCAGAAGCCATAGAAGTGACTGTTCTCTACATCCGATGTAATTGGGTGCAAAGATTTCCAGTAAAACTTTTCCTTTATCCCTGTATTATGATACAGTAATGATAAAGAAAATGGCAGAGTTTTTTTTGTTTGTTTGTTATTTTTTGATTGGTTGGTTGTTTTGGTTTAGTTTTCTTTCAGGAGGGTGGTTTGTTTGTTGGTGGGTCTGGTGTTTTTTGCATTTGTACTTGTGAGTAGTTCTTCCAAAGACGAGCAAGAGAACTCCTATCCTGTTGTCCCTGGCTTTTTTTAAAGCTGGAGTTGAATTCTCCAAGGCTGGAGCCTCTGCATACAGACTGAGATTTTGCTAAGGCTGACCCTGAATCCTGGTTTGTGACATAAATTTATCAGTGCTACAGAGGCCTTGGAAGCAGACTGTCATTGCTGAGGGCTGCATGAGAAGCACAGCTGGAACTGAGAATGGGCAGTTATTTACAATCCTGCATCATTAAAATTCTCTCCACCCTGAATGATGAATGGTTCTCCTGTGAATAGGAACAAAACAAAATTTGAAATGCAGGGAAATTTGCACTGCAGGGAGGGAAATCATCTCAGAGACAGAGAGAAGCTATAAGATTGAGGGACAGCATTTGTCTACATTTTGTTTTGACTGATTGAAAGCACGCAGGGTTCCAGGGAGACTTGACTCTGGAAGCAATTCAAGAAAACCTCTTAGAAAGATAGATCCTTCTGACTTTTGTCTGCTCTGCAGTACCCAGAAATACATTCCACCTCTCAGCCTGGTGGTTGTGCAGCAAAGTGGCTTCTCACAAACACTCCAGGAAGGAAGCAGTTCAAAAGAGCTGGTCCAGTTTCTGCATCCATGAAGCCAATGGAAAAACTAGCTGAAGGTATGTCATGTTATGCTCATAGATCCTCCCTGTGATTCCAGGCTCCGGCTCCTCTCTCATCACAGATTTTATTTTTCCTAACTATGATCTCCTCCTCCTTGGATGAACCTCTGTGGACCTGCTAAGGAATATGGCTTGATACAATTTCAGAAGAGTCCTTCTGTAAAAGTGCAAATGTTGTGGAAATCTTCCTGGGTAAAAACTATTTCTAGAAGCAGAAATGGAATTACTTAGGAAGCTTAGCTTCCTATTGAATGGAGTCTCACAGCTGATTGGCTGTGTCTGAGAAAACACAAGCTTTCCAATTCAAGAGACTTGTGCAGTCTCATGGACTCTCCCTTTTCTCACACTTCTCTGAACCATAGAGCCTTTTGAGTTGAGTGGAAAAGCCTTTTCTCACCAGTGGAATATAGTGGCTGCCTCACTTCTACTCAGCCACATACATTTACCAAAATTCTGGGAAGTACTCTATCTTCGGAATTTCTGCTTCTCTATAAAATCATTTTGAAATAGGCCAACTAGATCATAAGTTTTTAGGTGAGCGTAGAAACTCAGAAAGGGCAGGATTGTACCCCACCATTTTTCCAAAGTAAATTAAACTAAGGAAGAGCTGTTAGGAGAATAATCATCTAATGCCATTTTCACATAATCTCTGAATATATCAATGTCTCCTACCAGCGCAGATGTGTTAGCAATACAGGCCTCTTCTGCATAGGTCTATGTTGGTTGCTACGAACACAACACAATTGCTAACAATCCCCAAGGGAGTCCTTTCATTCAAGCTGTGGCAGCTCTTCCTTTTAGCACTCAATATGCCTGGTACATTCCCTGGTGTGCCTATCAATAGCTCTTGACATGTACAAAATACAGTAAATATTAATCCATCAACTCTCACAACTCCCTCTCTGGGAGCAAGGCAATAATTTTTGTTCCAGCTTACACTTTCTGAAGTTGAAGAGGAGTCTCTCAAGGACACACAGTGTCAGAGGCAAAAGGAGAAAAAAGGTCACAGTGCCACCACAGCAACACTCAAGGCAGTTGTATCTGGGGAGGAAAGAGGAATCATCTATTCAGTTCCATTTTTCTCTCTAAAGTCAAAGTTTGTGGCCGCATGCACATTTGTGTGCTTTTCAAGCACCTTATTACTGATGTTGAGTGTTCATCTGCATCCTGTTGGCCTTTGGGTAGGATTTTGTGAGCCTTTGTTTTGACCCAGCAAGCTTGTATGCAAATCTGCCTTTCTCTGGAGATGGGCTCAGTGAAATAGTGAGGTTTTTTTTACTCATTTCTAAGTAAAAGTTATCTCAAAGGACATTTTCAATTAAGAGCGACCCCAGAGGCTTGTGTCTACAACTTTCTCACTGCAACATGGAGCCAAGTGTTGATTATTGCTGGACCTGTTCCTGGCACTGGCATCTCTAAGGACTCCATGCAGCAGTGGCCTCCCAGGTATAAGTCAAGACCTTGTGAATACAGGATTATTCTGGGAGAAGCAGGAAAAAAATATACAGTCAGGGAAAGCTGCCTCTCAACTTCATTATCATAAGTGTTTCTTGTTCAGTTCATTACATGAACCCGTTTTGCCAAGTATTTTCACCAACACTTGTTAGGGGAGGGAAGCCCAGTGGCCTGATGCATCCACTTCAACTCCCTCCTTCAACTGAAAACTCCTCAGTCACTGCTGCCTCTTTTTCAGGAAAACCTTCATTTCATTAAAATTTAATTATTGGTTTAATTAAAATAGGCAAGCAGCGCTATGAGACGTGTATGTTTTTTTATGGCTGAAGGAGATTGTAAAGTCCTCATTCATTTCCCAAAGTAGCTTCCGCAAAAAATCAGGCTGTCTTTTTATAGGCCAATTCTCAATGCTGCTTTCAAACGGATCCCATAGCCATTCATATAGATTAATTCGGGCAGTGAATCAGATCCTGCTCATTGGCTGCCTTTCAGAACATACTAATGATGCTCTGGGAGCCCTGTGGTAGAGCCCTGAGAGCTGATGGGACTCTCTAAATGATTAATTAATCTTCATCCAGACATTTTTCAATTCTGTCTTAATTTATTCACATTGCAAAACAAATTTAGTCTTGGTGAAATGGACCAGATTGACAAGCCTTGGGTGACTAACAATTGCTCTGTTATTCCCACAGAAAGCATGAAAAGGGAACGCTTCTCCTATACTGTTCTTCTGATGAAGCCTCCTTTGCCATGACCCAGAAGACAACAGTCCAACCTCAAAGCAAGCTCAGCCTCTAGTTTTTTCGTTAAGACTGCTAGCTTGAGGGGCAGCCCAGTTTCAGGCAACTTGCAGCCCCACCAAGACTTACAGGCAAGACCTCCAGTTATTCTTTAACAAAGACAAAAATACAGTGGTTCTTGCATCTTCTCGCAACAGCTTCTCTGGCATGCCTAAACCAGCCTCCCAGGAACAAAAGCCTGCACAGCGGGAAATCAACACAAAGCAGGCAGCACACAAAAATTTGACTTGGGCCTTATGACAAGGTCTCCAGCTGCTTCACGGAAATGGTGGGGAAGAGACAATAACATCCTGCAGTGAGTGAAAGTATTTCTAGTGGTAGAGATAACACCACAGAAGGATTAGCATGAGACATCCTAGTGCAGTCATGGTTTCCTTCAGAACCAAGTCCATTAGCTGCTAATGATTTTCAGGTAGCAAAAGTGGTTTTGACCTCGCAACAAGGATGGAAATCTTTAGACTCTCTTAAATTCCCAAACCATCCAGTCTTTGAATTTTTTAATCATTCTTCTCTCTCCACCAGTGAATTGATCTTCGAAAGAGCTGTTTAGCTCTTTGTAAATGTTGTTTACAAAATAATCACAAGAAAAAGAGGAATATAGAAAGTTTCAAATATTTTCGGCTCATGGTTCTAGGCAATGCTGAGTTACCTGCCCAGGGTTTTGCAGTCTTCACATCTTTTCAGCCATAGTCCAGAAAAAAAATGAGAGAAGAAGCCTTTCATTTAGAAGAAACCCTCCAGACACTTTTGCAAGTAACTGCAATGACCTTCATTTACCCAGCTCTCCCCAGCAACACTAACTAAAATGCAAGTGAAATGCACAGCTGGGAACAGAATGTGCTTTTTCAAAAGGTTTTTACGTTTCTTTTGTACTTGCTGAAAATCTACTCTCATCATTTTTCATCTTAAATATCTTCCTATATATGCCTGAAGGTTGCAGTATGGATCTCTTTTCATAACAAAAAGTATAGATCAATCTGCAGGTAGAGGTCTAATTTTCAACATTACCACTGAGTTCCCGCAGAGTCTGGCAGCACTTGAGAAAATCAGGTAGCAATGCTAGTACCTCTGTCTTTCTCTTAAAGGTAAGGGTGTGGTGTGATGGTTAAACGGATGGACTTCTGCCTTTTCGTCTTCTTCACTTTGCTTGACTGAGCAATGTGTCATGAACTTGTTGTTGATGCTGTTACCTGGCTCCTTAAATCCTATTGGATCCCAATGGACTTCCATAGGTACTATTCAGAATCATTAACAACAGCTACAGTTCAGAAAACCTTAGAGCCACAGATGTTTGGAAGCAGAGAGCTCTTGGAGTATCAGATAGGCTTCCTTACTGGCATGCATACATGAGAAACAACACTAGGCTAGACAGACTTTCAGTCTGAGCTGGTTGTGCCGTAAGAGCTGTTCTTATGCTGTTATGTTCAATCTCTTTGTGCTCTCTTGTCTTCATCAATAACATTAGATTCACATCACAAGGAATTTTTGAGGCTTTGAAACTTTGAGCTCCTCAGCTAAAAGGTGCCGTATAAGTGTAAACATAATTCTATATTCCTGAGGAATGCTGCTGAAATAAGCAGTATCTATTACCAACTAGCTGTAAAATTTGTGTTTATGTCAGCACTCAAAAATCATTGATCTGCAATAATCTCAGCACAGGGAAAAGAATCTGATCCGAAGGTCAGAGCAGAGAAATGCAGTTTTCCCCATTAGTGCCCACGAGAGCAGAGCTGAAGAGTACTGCACAGAGCTCTGGACAGGGAAATTGTGGTTGCATAAAGCTTCACAGCTGATCCCTTCCCCGCTGCTAGAACAGCAATCAGAGAGATGACCCAACACCAAAGGTGCCTGCAGCAGCAGTCTGGTTGCAAGAGTAATCATCATTAGTCTGCTCCGGCTGCCAGATTGCAGGTAACTACCCACTGTGGTGTGCTACTGTGCCAACACCGCCCAGGCACTTTTCAGAGTGAGAGACCATCCCCATACCCTGTATGGGGGGGCAGCAGAAGTGAGCTCAGTGAATGTCTCTTAACAGGTTTTGTTCCAAACAGAGCCTCTGAACTTGGACCTGCCTCATTTCATTTTATCTGGGAACAGCAGAGTGGCGGGACAGTAGGTATGATGGAGAGCAATAACCCAGATGGAGTCTGCCCAGGGGACACACTATTGAAAGTACAGTAGTTTAAAACTCTGCTCCTCCGTACCTGAGTGCAGTATGTTGCACACTTTGTCCCCTGAATGTGCTTCTCCCCCTTAAGGCAGACCCATTACCCTCTTTTAAGAGAAACTGGAAAACCTTTCCTCCTCAGACAGCTCCTGGTTATTCCCCTCCCCATGAGCAGTGGTGGCCATCCTGCCCCTCTAGCTGATCTAGGGTTCTCTTTTCTCCAATCTCTCATAGGTGATCTAAGGCAGCCTCACTACTTCACTGCCCTTCCTGCAGCGAATGCCCCAGGAATCTGGTCGCCTGATCAACCACCACCTTTCACTCCCAACTGCCCACCTGGTAACATTGTCTCCCTGTCCCAGAATTAATTTGGGACAATCCATGTTATTCCCTGCCTTCCTGCTATGTCCTAGTTTAGCCTCTTCCTTCTCTGCCTTGGTCTTGAATACATTACAGACACCTAGAAAGGATACCATCTCCCAGTAGCTGGGCTCTTCAGAAATGGGGTTTCTTGAGTACAGCATGCGTCCTGCCACCTCCCTGCTCTATGTGCTGCAGGGTGTCCATACCAGTGTTCAGACAAGGGGAGCAGAGCAGCAGTCAGCAACCGCCCCAGCAGCCTGGAGTTGTTCAAGGGTGGGGAAATCTGCCCTCGGATGAAGAGGAGCCAACCAATCCTTTCCAAGTGCCTATTGGTAGGCTGTACGGGATGTGCTAACCAAAGTTTGTTTATCTCCAGGCCCATAAAATGAAGAGAACACTGCAGAAAAACCAAGAGGATGGTTTGATTGTGCCCCTCTCTGTGCACCAGTGGCTGGGAGAGGAAGGGGTGATGCAAAAGCAGAGGGCTGGCAGTGACGAGAAACAGGGCTAACACAGGGTGCCAGGGCTGGCATGAGAGATAAAGCAACAGTAAAATAGCACAACATCATTACCTGCCAGCTCTTTCTTTTAATCCTCCTGAGTCTGCACATCCATAATTGGGGACTTGTCTCTGCTGTGTAGGGCACTTGGCAGCACGCAGCTCCCCTCCCTAGAAGCGAGATTTGGGATCAGATTAAAGCCCATTTCGTGTTCTCTTCGCTCAGGTCTCTGTCACCCTCGCTGCTCCCCCTGATGTTTACGTATGATCGGCTGACTCATTTCCACATGAAGAGCTGACATTTCTCTCTCACATCCAGCGCAGGGGTCGCTGGTTGCTGCGTTAAAGGGAAAACACTACAATGAAGAGATTTTCTAATCACTGCATCAGATTACAAAGGAATGTAAATCACTGAATAGTGGTTTTCGTTAGAAGGGAGAGCAAGGTTAGTTCAGGTACTTCTCAAACAGTTTGATATTTCACATGATACACCCACGTGCAGGAGTGCATACACATTCATGCACATGCATGCACAACAGCAGGGCCAGGAGAGGCTGGGGAACGTGCTGTCATGTTGAGTTTGTCCACCCTAAGCTGCACCCCATAGCTCTCAGCTGCAAGGGAGCTTATTGCCCTGTGCCTCTGTCTGATATCTGATAAACTGAGGTAATGTCCAATCAGTACTCACTGGACACAGCAAGAGTGAGTACATTCAAATTACAGCAAGCAGCAGGAAGCATAGAAGTAGCTAAGGCAGACACAGGACATATTAACATAAGATTACGAACAATAAGCTAGGATCAGCTTTCTCTACACGTCTTATGTGGTCACTCACAGAAACATCACTACAGACTTACAAAAAGGGGACCAATGTATTTTAACTTAGGTTTGTGTTCTTCCCCAGTGAAGGAAGGAGGGGAACAAACCTATAAAAGGATATAGCAAAATTGTTTCTTTTGGGGATAAGTGTTGCAGAAGTGGGCAAAAGGATAGAAATCATCCTGTCCCGGATCATCGAGCAAAGGCACTGAGAGTGTTACAGGCACTGCCCACAATGTTCTTGTAGAGAAGATGGAGAATGCATTTTGCATTTTTCATTTACTTCTGGGATTTTTGGAGAACTCTCTTCTAGGTATCCGCTAAAGTGCTCCTTTAGAAAAATAATGATGGTAAAAAATAAGGAGCATTTAAACATGACCTAAGCCCGCCAAAATCCTCTGGAAGGGTCTCCATGCAGTCCTACTCCAACCCTTTGTGCCTTGAGTGAAGGTATAACAGGAACAGAGGGAGGGAGCACAGATGTGAACTGCATCCCCAGTGGCCAGCAAACAGCCACCCAAGGCAGGCAGCACAGTCAAAGGAAAAAAAGAAAAAAGAAAACCCGGAGCCCATAATCATTTTATGATTCTAATTTAACTTTTATGAACATGTTTTGAGCTCCCCTAGTCAGACTCTGGTATTGATCTTTTCAGTATTGTTAACTCATAACCAGACCATATTTGAAGACATAAACTTTAAGAGGGATAATAAAGAAGAGCCAGACTGCACTGGCTTTGTTATTCTCAGCCTAGGGCCTGGGGGCTGTAAATCCTACCGGAATCAGTGAAATTATGCAAGTGGAGATTAACTTCTGGCTGTGTCAATTTTTGACATATTGGGTACCAATGACATCAGTTCTTATTTTGAGTTGAAAGTGGAATTGTGTTGGGACACGAAGCATTAGGAATGTAAGAAGTTGAACAAGGGAAAACAGAGCACTGGCTTTCTGTCTGCACACCTTTGAGAAACGGGGCAAAATTGCAACATTTTGACCCATTTCTGGACCAAATGTAGATTCTCTCAAAACTACTCAGTGCTTAGATGTGGATTCTGTCTTTCAGCTCCATTTGAGATCTAAGAAGAAGCATTTAGATGTTGCAAATGGTGTTATTCTTTAGTGAGAGAGTTGACCTTGAGCACCAGCACAGGATGATGGATGTACTGGCTTTGCTGTACTGCATGTGTGCTGTGCTTCAGGTCAGGATGGTTCATATAGGTTGTTCTATGCTTCTGACTGATGGATAACATGAAAAGCCTAAATAACAATGTTCATGGGCTTTTTTCTCTCCACGGTAACAATACTAGAAGGACAGTTTTCCAACTTCTGACTGTTTCTGGAAAAAGAAGGACCATGAAAATATGTGACAGAATTTCTTTGTTGAATGAATCCTAATATAATGAAATAAGGGCGTGGGGCACTGCTTTCTACCTGGCATATGCAAGATGCTAAAGATGCTCTCGAGTATCAGGCTGAAAAATCTTGTGGTAAAACTTATTCAGTTCCTCTGAGGTCTAATCTGGTATTTTAATCTAGAGTGCAGGCCAGTAAGCTATCAAGTTCAGGTGTGAATCTGCATCTGTTTGCTGACAGACTCAGTAGTCCTTGTTCAGACCTTACCCAGCTGTGTGCAGCTGGGAATTGCACATTGAATCTCACAGACAAAAGGTGATGGCAAAGTCTCAAGAAGTCAGCAACCCCCTTTCTTCAAAATGAGCCACAACTCTTGGTTTTTAGTTCTTAACAATGCCCCAAAATAGGTGAATTATTGTAACATCAAGCTTTGTTCCAAATGCTTGAAATAGCACAACTCTCTGACTTCTCAGCATCTCCAATCCCTCAAACAACACCTTGCATCTCCCCAAGCTTGTCAAGGTTGGAATGCATCCCACGGACCTATTTCTGCATTTTCAGTGACTCACCACACCAGCCAGCATCACCATGCTGTCTCGTGCTTGTTGGAATAAAAACACAAAGGGGATCTTCAAAAAAATAAAAGGCAGCACAGTGCACCCTGTCAACAACTTGGAGCGAGCTCGGTGAAGAGTGGCTGGAATGATGAAGGAACTCAAGGCAGTTACTTTTGAGGAAAGATTAACGTTGCTAAAAATAGCCCACATGGGTAACTAACAACTAGCAGGGTATGTGATAAAAGTCACCGTGTATCTAAGAGTATAAATAATCAAGGATGGAATTAAATTATTTAGAGTGCACAAAGGAACTACATAGAATCATAGAATGGTTCAGGTTGGAAGGGACCTTAGAGATCATCTTGTTCCAACCCCCCTGCCATGGGCAAGGACACCTCCCACTAGACCAGGTTGCCCAAAGCCCCATCTAGCCTGGCTTTGAATACTTCCAGGGAGGGGGCATCAACGACTTCTCTGGGCAACCTGTTCCAGTGAAATATGAAACATTAAATAAATGAAGAAAGTAAGGGACGCAAAAAGGAGGCATCACCTCCTCTGTCCCTATGACTGAACTATTTAACTAGGACTTGAAATAAAGCCACCTCCAGTCACTGGAAATTCCCCTCCAACATGGAGGTACTCACTGCAAGAAGGCGTCAACTATAACGTACCATTAATTCTTCGGAGTTTTTGTTACAGACAGTGACCTCAGAGGCTCATGGAATCCAGGACACCAGACCAGGAGTGCCTCTCTTCCCCTCTGTGGCTGGTCTCCCCTACAAAACTGGCAGACCCTGGTCTCTTTATCCAGAAGAAACAGCTCACTGCAGCTGGTTCACTTCATAGCCAGAAGGGATCAATATGGTTGTCTAGCCTGACCCAGTCTGTGGCACACAGTCTTTTCATGCAGTACCTGCTTCATTGGGTAAGACAGGTACATATCATTGAACAGAATAAACACTATATTTGTTGCTACCCTTTTCTCTGTGTATCCTTAGAGTTACCATGGTATCAGCATAGAAAGTACTACTATAAGCACTAGATTTGACTTGGAAAGAGAGAGATTTGCTTGTCCACTCTTCACTTATTTCTCCAAAACCCCATGCCAGTCCCTCCCTCTGGAGTTCATCTGCACATTTCTGTGTGGCAATGCCTTCCATCTTGCATCGAGACCCATCCTGCAGTTTCCTTCCACCGTTGGAGTACTACCAGACGAGGATTATGTGTCTGTGTTAAGAAAATCATGATAAACTATTCTACTATCTTTCCAGACCACGTGCCTGAAGATGACACAGTAGCTATTTCGTATTTTGGCATTCTAAGACTTTAACTATATTTGCACATGATAAACTAAGGAAACATACCCATATTTTCTGTGAAAAGATGTTTGAAAAGCCACATCCAGAGTAATAAACGGTTTGTTGTTACATGAGAAGGGTATATCTCACAGAGAATTTACGCATGGAGGATTTACGTGGTGCCTCTTAGTTCTGACACTGCTCAATATTTTCATTAATAACCAGAATGAAAAAATAGAAAATAAACTTATTAAATTTACACACAACACTCTCCTCAGAGCAACTGAAATTTCACTGGAAGACAGGCTTAAAATTCAACATAAAAGTCATGAGCAAAGACGGTTAACAAAGTAAATACAGAACGGCAACAAACATTTTGTAGAATGTGACCTACAGGGAACCAGTGAGGGAAATGGGGCTGTTTGACTTACAGGAGAGGAACAAAAACCTATGCTTGTCACACATTCAGGCTGCAGCAGAGAAGGGAATACTCTCCAACTTGAAAGCAGACAGTACAAGAAACAATAAATTAAATGACACCAGGATCAGATGCCAGGGTAAATCAAGTAATGTGAAGGCTACTGAGACACTGGAATAAGCTGTGTGAGAAGACTGCAGCATCCAACATGACAAGTGTTTAAGAATTAGCTACACAGACATCTGTCGAGCACTGTATAACACAATCATCCCTGCCTTGAAGTAGGCAGATATGCCGTGCTGTTCCTTCAGGGCTCTGCATTCAGACAGCAGTCCGCTCCCATGTTGTTTAACCCAATAGAGCTTTTCATGGTTTCAGCTTTAGCACCCTGCATAACTGCTTGGTAGTAACCTTCATGTGTGCTTCAGAGCTACACGCTGACTTCTTTTCAGTTTGTGGGGAGGTGACATTGGAGATCAGTCAGGAATTTTTGGTATGCTGCTTTGTTTTATTTGCACTGAGACCATATTCATTTTATTCCATCTGACAGCTGTTTTAGACCATTTCACTCTCGGCTGGAAGCATGATAAGGCCCAAAATGTGGGTTGTAAATAGCTGGGCAAACTGCACATTTAAGTCTAATTTTATGTGCAGCATCTTTTATTAATGTTGCAACATTTATTGTATGTTTTAAGTCATCATTGATTTTTATTAAAAAAAGATACTTTTTATTGTATGCACATGCTGCCAGCAAAATAAAATACGATGTTTTTTCCCCCTCTGTATGAATTCTCATTAATCTTCTCTGAGTGCTTGAGAAAGCGAGAAACCAACTCTCAGTCTGAGGCAGCATCAGTGCCTAAGCTTTCTGACTGAGGTATCGTCATTTACTCCACCGGGACACAGAAGAGCTGCTTAATTGCATGAACCAGCATGTGTTAGGTGGGGACTGAGGAAACAAAACAGTCCCCAGCGACTTGTTACATCTGGGAATGATTAGCTCAGCTATTATATAATTAAGTTTCAGAAGAGAGGTGTAAAATATCCAGCAAGGATGATGAAAGCTTTTTGAGATATGTGCATGCAGCTAAGAGATGTGTGTCAGGCCAGGCACAGGAAGAAGAGTGCATTTTGTGGTCAATGTCCAGGTCTTTTCTTATGTCAAGCAGTATTGGATCTTACTGACGATATGAAGGTTTTGCAGCAGTGTAGCAGCGCATGCTGAAGAGATCCTAGATCCCAGAGAAGCCTAATTCATTAGTTTTGTTACCTAGCATATGTTGTACCTAGCAAATGTGTAATGGGTGTAATAACTATTGTTCATTTTCAGCCAGATTGGGTAACGTAGCTTTGTGTTAATTGAAAACTGGAGTCCAACCTTGTGTTAACTGGGGAGCAGACTAAAAGAATATGGTTGCTCATTAGACTGGAATGCAGGTAAACTAGATCCCAGGCAGCTTTGGTTCTGGGCATTTTGATAAGACACCTGCAAGTACTGGCTATAATAATAACAAAGCTGTGACAGGGGCATTAATGCAAACATGGTGCAAATATAAATGAGTAAATGCTATTACAACTGAACACGGGTTATGATAAAGTATATAATTAAGGAAATTAATATATAAAGTAGTTATGCAGAGTATAAAAGATCATATTTAAGGCCAGAGGGCTCCAGTGCTCTTTTCCCCAAGACACTAGCTTCCACACAGGGGGATCGTCTTGTCGTGCTGCACCAAGACGTCTGTGAGCACATGAAAGGCAGATCTGCCTGCTGGCAGACCTTGTGTGTTAGAGCATTACTTTGATTTCTATGATAAAGAGGGCTCATTTACCTTCAGTTCATCTTTCACCATGCAGGTGTGCAAAAAAACAAGTGATAATTTCATCTACCTGTTCAGGCAGGTGACCAGGAGAGGGAAGGCCACCTGGCCCGGCTGCATCCAGCAGTTTGTGGTCACAGCCACCTCTGTCAGCATCATCTCACTACAAGGGCATCTGCTGTAGGTGTGGCAGTCCCAGGACCGGTCTGCTTATGTGGGCCTACACACTCTATGAGAAAGCCACCTCCATTTCCTTCACAGGAAGAAGTCCTTAATGCAGAGGCTCTTTCTGAGCTAACCTCCATCACAGCACACCTCAGAGCTCATGGAACATCCATGAGGGAGGGAGAGGTGCTGGTCCAGGCACTGGCAAGCTCTCCACAAAAGCAATGCCCACCCTCCCCAAGGGTTTTAAGGCTCAGTGACTTTTTAGTCTTTTTCTTGTCATCGCAATTAAGGCCCTGTAATCAGCAGCATTGACACTGCAATCATCCCCAGCAATCAGCCTCCTGCCTCTGATGCTGATGAACACCAGGAAGGTGCCACAAAGTCAAGAGACTAATTGAACACTTTGTTAAAAAAAAACAAAAAACAAAAAAACAAAAAAAACACACAACAAAAAGAAGAGAGGGTGGAAGTACACTCACACCCCTGAATTTTGGGGCCCTGAGAAGGAAGTTGGTACCTTGCTGAGGCCTTTGAAGTGAGTCTGTATTTGCCAAGCAGTGCATATTTGCAGTGAGCGGGGGCTGGGGGGCTGTGTGCTGGCTCATGTCTGCTGAGAGACTGATCTGAGGGAACCAAAACTGATCTCAGGGAACCAACCAAGTGGTGTGGCTGCATGGCCTGCTCGGGAATGGAAAGTATGTGCTGCTGAACCATATCAAAATTGCTGTTGGAACAATCTCTCCATCCAACATTTGCTACAGGACCTATCCCAAGCTGGTGAAAGAATTCTTTTAAGGCCCAGCCGTTTCTTTCTCTCCTGTAGTTCAGGTTTGGCAAGGCTAAAATAAATCCAGGATTGCTGGGGTCCTGTTGAGTAGATATCATGGTGGCTGAAGTCCAATGTGATCTGAGTCCCCACGTTGTATCAAAAAGAGAAAACATCGCCAAGCTACGAAAGCATTTTTCATGTGAATCACATTAGTGTCTCCAAGTTACTCTTCACTGTACCCGCTTTTATCACAGCCTGGTCACTGCTAGCGATTCCCTTCACTCAGGTCTCTCTGGCCAGCTGACACGGCCTGCGCTTAGGGCAAACTTTTTCCAGGCCATGGCTGGAAACTGGCAATATTCCTGCCTCTGAAAACATCTCCACCTAGGAAATCACCTTTGAAAAAGGAAGACTTGTTCTTGTGTTTCATCTGCATCACTTGGTTTGTTTATTGACCCATTAATTATCAGTCTGTCTGTTTTGACAGTCAGGGCAGAGCAGCATGCTGGGGTGATGGTTCCACTGGGACTCTCCTGAGATAGGAGTAACAGACCTGTCCGGCCCAGTTGCTGTAACAAGGTTATAATGCAAAGCACTGAGCAATTAGCCAGTAGATTTACCTCCCTGTCTTAAAAGCATTTTTATTACTTAATCAATCACAACCAATTTATAAACAAGGCCAAAGTTTTACACAGAGACATAAATCTGTCTTTCTTGTTTCCATGACAAAGCAGGAAAAATAGACCCAAAGCTTTGAAAGACATTTGATTAATTAAAAAAAATCAGAAGAAGATAAACAATTTTTCAAAGGTAAAAAGGATTTCACCAGAGGCTGGAGGAAAAAGCTCTGTCTGTCTGTCTATACACTGATCTTTAACATCATTCATGACCGAGGCCTGAAGTAGTGCCATTGTAAAGTAAAAACGTGAGCTGATTGGGGCAGGGACTTTGTTTGTCTGTGCATGCCTTCCTCAGCTGGACTGCAGCCGCTAAATGCTAGCATGAAGTAATAGCAAAATAAAAATAATAAGAATGCTGTGTCAGCAACAGCACGTACACTCCAGATGTCCTTTTTGCTTTCTGAGCTTCTGACTCTTTGCCAGGCCAGGGCAACATTAGGAACCTGTTAGGTAAAGAGATATGATACTTGCAGCCTCCAAAGAGAGCTTCTCAAAACCACAGCAGCACCTAGACCCTTCTCTTTTTCTGTTTTGATCCATTTTGTCATTAGAAGGAGGTTACTGGAAATAATTCACTCGCAGTGTTTCTGCATACCAGAAAGAGCTGAGCACACAAAGACACACAAGGCCACACGAAGATGCCCAGTTCTGAACCATTCCTCAGCTACTGAGGCCAGTAGGCTGTTTTGCATCCCTACAGTACTGCTCCCCCAGTATGCACTGGTTGGACCAGTTAGATTTCCATATTAGCTTGTTGGGATTGTTACCTTGGGACAGATGGTATCAGCACTTGTTGGCTGAGCGCATCTCAGCTGGTTTGGCAGTGATCCCAGCTCCGCCAGCCCCTCTACCTCTGACATTCAGCGTCTCAGCAATCCTGCTGACTTCTGCGAAACTGGGGTACAAATCAGACATTAAAGTCCCGCTTCAGAGAGAGATACTAAAGAGGACTGTACTGAACTCATGCAAGAGCTAGGCTGGAGGCTGACTTCACCTTGTTTTGTGGTGATCTAGTTGTTCCAGGATGAGCCTTTTTCTGGTCTTGACTGCTCTGATCTTACAACTCCCAGTCCTGATTCTTCTGCAGTTGGTCACCCTGCCTGTAAGTGCACGATTTACACCTTTAAAAGCAGGAACATACCGATTTTGATCAAGATCAACATCGGTTTCCCTCTCTTTCCCTTCTCTGAGCCACCCAGGAGTCTCTCATGTTAGGTGGGTGCTCTGATGTTGCAGCATCTGCTCTGTCTGCAGTGCTGGGGCTGAGCCTCCAGGACCAGTAAAGGCAGGGTGTGCTGCACGGTGGCAACATGCACTGGTCTCACATTTCAAGACCTTATAGGAACAAATGTGTCGTCTCATAGTTCAGTGACTTAACGGCTCTGGGTGTTTTTGACAAATAGGCACTTCCCGGTTTCATTTCATGCAGTTTTATTGCAGATAATGAAATTCACATGCTTGCTAGTTCAGCACTGAGGACTTGCTTAGGCGAAGCAGAGCTTTTGCCCAGAGTCATGAAAAGGTGCAGTCAGAAACTGTCACCCCTGTGGCAGGGATCTGTGTCCCAAAGGTGCATTCTGAGGAGTTCAGTAACTACTGAGGTTTAAGAACGTATTTTATGTGAACAATTAATGTCAAAAAAGAAACATAAAAAGAAACATCTGATGCTTCCCACCATAACAGTCAAGAATAATAAATGCATATCAATCCTCACAGAATATATATATCATAGATTTATCAATGGATGATTTACTGTCCCAGCCCACCACACATGCATAAAAGACACACTTTTCTCTTCTTAATTAGCACTGAAAATGGAAGATATGTTTCATTGCATCCTGGCCCTTATTAGCAACATTATTTATTATTGATCAAATACTGACAAATGTTTTCAGTGTTCTACAAACATAAGAAGCTAACACTCTCATCCCATCAAATAAGCACAGTGTTTAACTCTGCCAGGCATCAAGATCCCATTAAATTCAATCGCCATTTATCCTCTCGTGGGAGAATTCATAGACAGACGAATTTGGACGTGTAATTCTCCTGCTGAAGTCCAATTACAATGAGTTGCAAAAAGGAGACTGTCCAAAAAACTATGCACAGTTGCAGCCTTTTCTTCAAGTGAGGGTTTGTTGGGATTTAACCCAGAGAGGATGGGGGAAGCAGATGATGTTTAGTACCACCCATATTCTGAAGAATACTCTGGGAGAGAAAACAAAGCAATGAGTCAAGGCAACAGGACATCAGTATCTAAGCAATCTGAATAATATTCTTTACGGCTCCATAAAGCTGTGGCTGCTCATGCCAAAGAGATATATGTAGATATTGTTTCACTAGACTCTGAAGAGCTTCTGACCTATTCCTGTTCCAGACCATAAATTAAACTATGGGTCCACAGCAGTTATGGGAATAGGATTCGTTTCAAGGATGTTTTTTAAATAAATACCAACATACTAGAAATTTTATTAGTAGCCATGACAGACTTTTTTTTTTTTTTTTTTTATGATGTTGAGCTGCTGTTTGCCTGAAAGCAGACTTCTTAGTGAGACTCACGTGATATGTTCAAATGTGTTAAAAATGACACAGGAGTAAACCATTATGGCATCTCACCATCTGTGAGTCCAGTTCTGAGACAAAGCAAGCTGTACTTCCCTGAATATATCACAGCATCCATAAAAATTGTAGATGAATTTCAGTGACAACACAGCAACCTCTTTGAATTTGCCAATCTACTCCATACATTGCTACTGAAAAGTTTAGCTGGATCAGAGCAAGTTTTAGGGATGAACTTTGCAATACTGTGCACATCCAGTGGATGTACAGACCTTCAGCTCGCAGGACTTTCATTTTACTTTCAGATGTTTAAAATTGCATGCAGAATCTAAAAAGAATTATTCCCCTTATTTATGTGCACCTGCTCTTTGATATCTCATGAGCTTCTGGAATCAGGCTGTGCAGCACGTTTTATCTCCCACTTATTAAAGTTTAAATGGTAGCTTGTACTTTGCCCTGTTTCCTACCCCTGGCTGCAGCAGCAATGAGCATTCACCCAGATGCTTTCAAACATTGAGTTAGATACATTCACAACCCATTCCACTTCCGCCATCTTTCTTGCAGGCAATTGATTAATACAGTAAGTCTCATCAACTACAAGTCTACAAGTGTAGTACAGCAACTGTTGAGCTAATCTGTCACATCTCTAAGCAGGTTTTTACTGTGTAATTATTGCAATTATTTTAATGGACAAAAGATACTAGGTACTAGGAACTTGCTTCTCCAGTGAAGCCAGAAATTAGCAAAAGAGCTTTTCCCTTGCTTAAAGAAATAATGGATTCTCAAAAGAAGAAGAGCATAATCATAAGTTTTACAGCTTCTGAACAAGGATTAGCTTTAAACTGTGAAATGGCATGACTGAAGTGAGGGGTAGGCAGAATAGCAGTTATCACATCCAAGATAGGATATTTAATCCCCAAGACACAAGAAACAAAAATGAACAGTGGATTTTGCTCTCAAATTCTGTGAGCAAAATCAGAGGGTATTTTGTGAGAGTGAGGATGAAAACCAACACCGTGGTAACTATTTCCCTCAAGAATAACTCCATCTCCTCCTTGGATTGCATCTTAATAACCAACCTCCAGTTTATCGCTATGCAAGAGTCAATGGTAGAAAGAAAGGAAGGAAGTACAGTGACCGCCTTTCTGAGTTCTTTTGCTAGGCCATTTTTCCTACAATGTTCATATGATGCTGAACAGGAGGTGGTAGGAAAAAAAAGCGGAAGAAATCAAAACCATAAATAAATGTTGTTTTATTAAGAAGGATCCAAGACAAAACATTCCTTTTCTTCAGAACACAGGTGATTTTTTTTTTAATAAAGCATCTACAAGAAATATTCCACTTTGACATTCTTCACTATTTTTCCTCAGTTTTCATTCCTTTGTGTTTCTTTTTCTCTCCATTTATAAAAGGAGGATTAAAGAAGGAATAACATGGATAGGAAAAAACATGTTAGCTAATATTACATTGGTCAAATGCTGTAAGTTACACACCTGAAACCTTTCTGTGCAGAGATACTTGGCAGAGCTCACTGCTACCACGGACTGGAAAACCTCCACTATTTCCAGACAGAGGCTTTGAGCTTTTCTGATGTGAAAATTCTTCGGGCTCCACTTTGTGGGGGTGGTGGTGATGTAGGAAGGCATGACATGTCTGTACATTGCTCCAGCTCCTCTGAGCACAGAAGGACAGCTGTGTCCTCGCCTTTGGGCTCACCAACCAGTCAGGACAGAAGATTGTCACCACATCTTATACAGCAGCTTCTCTGAAGATTTGGACTAAATCACTTCCAAACAGATCCCCAACCTGATCTTCAGCCAACTTGCTTTCACTCTTTTTCGGGCTACGAGGCTCCCTCATCTCTCTGGAAAAGGATGGAGAGTAGAGCCAAGGAATGAGACACTGTGTAATGAAGAGCAGAAATCCTGCACAGTTTGTTGCCTGCCCCAACACCTGCTCTCTTAGATGTATGTTTTACGCTGTATATCATCTTTAAATGGCAAACAGACAGGCATGGTTGTGCACACATACTTTTGTCTTTTGATGCCTGTTGCACCTGTGAAAATCATGCCTTGTGTGCCCATGGGCTAGTTAGCCAAAAGATCAGAGAGATCTCCGGTGTGCATACTCCATACTCAAATTAGGTGCCAGCAGCTTTGGAAAATAACCCTTGGCATCTAACAGCAGGTTCCCTTCCACTCTATTGCTGCAAACCACAAGCTGCTGTGGGAGTCACCAGCGCAAGAAGCATTTCTAGGGACTTCATGAAGCAGCATAAAGTGCACTCCACTGTACCTCAGAAAAATACGATATAAAGATGACAAATTCCTGTACATAATAAGAGCTGTCTTCATCTCCTTGCATCCTGCCAGGTTCTCTCCCGCTTCCAGAGCGGAAGCTGTGATGTTGCTCTGGAAGTTCCTGCCACCTGGGAAGATCAGGCTCATCTTTCCTCATCTGCTCTCCAAAATTCATTTTAAAATTAAATTCTCCTTGCATCTGCCTCTTAATTTGACTCATACTCTCCTATTGATCTTATGAATACTGAAATTTATTCACCAGGCAATGTCTTTATGACTTCTATTTTCTGTAATTTTTTTTTTTGTTCAATGCCTGGCCTCATTCCATTCGAAGAAATATTTTGTAATCTAGTTTCTATAGAAGTCTCCTTACAAAAAAGAAAATAAAAACTTCTATTGTATGCTACAGGGAAATTCACCATAGTTCTTATATTGCTGCATGCAGGATGTTAATCCTAGCTTGTGAATGTTTCCTTGGAGTCCTGCAGCTCTGTAAGCGGAATTACTTTGACGACTAAACTGCTAAATCAACACTTGCCTCACAGTTTTTAAAAAAAACAATTAAATCAACTCTCCTTCACCTGCCACTGAAACAAACAGAAAAGAGACAAATTAGGGTCCCTTGTTGTGACTCAACATTCTCAGCATTTACTGAATCCTGTCATGATTATCTTTTAATTTTTTCGTTAAAAGTCTCACGTTCACTTGTCATGGCAGAAGTAGAGGTAGCATTTCCATTTATTTTTCTGCTTTCATGTGCTTGTGCTGTTTGAAAAGATTTGAGAAACTGAAGAAATGGATGGATTAGCAGTAAAAATTGGGGTAGAGGTGCCAGATAAGGCTGGATTTCTGTGTAGCCTCAGTCCTAAATGGAATAGTACTGCTATCTGGTGGCTATTCCATGACTCATGGAAAATGCTTTGGTTGCCTCAGACCCCTATTTGGGGGACAGGTATACATAGCACAGAGGTTTGCAACACAGCTGATCCAAGCACAGAAGCCAAGGATTAGCCAGGCCATCAAGCATAAGCTCACTTTGACTGACAGGCCAAAAAAAGCAAAGAGCACAGTTGGGAGGGGTGTTACGGGGAGAATATTTTTGTCAGATTGCTGGGGTACAGGGAGAGATCTTCAGAAAATTGTTTTTGTAAGAATTCTGATTGTCATGAGATTTAATTCTGCAAAAAATGAAACATAATATCAGCATGTCCCAATTGTAACAGTGTCTGAATTGAAAGCTGTCATGTTGTTACTCAAAACATGCTTTTGAGAAGAAAATGGATGTTTCTTTTGTTGAGAAAATATTGTTTTAAAGAGCTGACATTGGAACTAAGTGTTCCAATTGCGTTGAGATGTTATGCTTTGACCCAAGACCAGCGGGGATATGGAGAAGGTTCAATATTTCAGTCTTTTTGGTAGTTAGATGGCAAAATTAGACTTTTTAAAAAAAGTATTTAAGCAGAACACCAAGATCCCAGTCAGATTTTGTCAACAAGGAGATTTGGAAGAAAAAACTCCACCTAGAAACAAAGCAGACCTCTGCTGCAGTTTCAGTTTTGGCTATCCAGAAAGGAGCCAGCCACAGAGTTTAGGTCCTGTAGGAAGCTCAGGCCACTGGGTAGAGTAAAACAGCCTCTCTGGCCAAGACCATCCTTCTGGACCAAGGAACTGCAACTCTGTATCAATGAGCAAAAGATGTGTCACTAATAGGTCTGGAGCTGTGACGTGCAGATGTTAATTACAAACAGGCCCTTGTTTAACTTAGCGTTTAATCATCAGAATAAGTGGTGATATTGACTGAGGTGAAATGAAGCAGCAAAATCTATTCTGCAGGGATTGTTCAGGGACTTTCAGACCTAAGGAAGCCTTGCTTTCTCCTTGACACTTTAGAAGACCAAACATGAACAACTGCAACTGTGACCTGCTGCTCTAAATATAGAATAACACAAATTATCACATGCTGACAGGTTTCGGTTCCATAGATGAGTACGCCAGCAAGGCCTTGAAAGCATCTCCCCTCAGCCATCTGCAAACCAAGCAGATAAAGTCTCTGCAAATAATACAGTGAAACCTGTAGCTTTCTTCACTGTATCAGCCATTTCATCCCACACTCTCCCCTTGTCCCTCTTTGGATAAATTCAGTTCATTTGAACACCCTGCCCTTTGACCCAATAAGATAGATGCATTTCTCATTGACATGATGTGATGGAGGAGAAATAAACTCCTGTGTTAGACAGGACCTGATTTCTCTCTTACAGCAAGATTAATAAATCAGTGCCTGGGACTCCACCACGTACACAAATCTGGCCCTGCAAACCACTAGCCAGTGTGTTTTCCTACTTCCCACACAATTAAAGGTACCAAAGAGGCACCTTAAGAGCACTTTCTCCACCCTCTCAAATAACACTTTTCAGAATTTTCTAAAATCTGTACCGTGGATGAGAAGAATTAGCATCACATCAGCAAGTTTTGAAGAGTAACAATGCCGAGATATTTTGCATTCTAGTGTTTCATACTATTTACTTTAACACTAGTTTATTACAGCTTTGTAAAAAACATTGTGCATAAAGATGCACAAATTATTGTATTACAAGTCTCCCAATTCATGTTTTGAGGATTAACATTGTTTTGAATTTAAAAAAAAAAAAAAAAAACCTCAGGAAGTGTTGGAAAACAGCATTCCAACAATTTCAAGTTTAGTTTGTTTCTATCAAACCCATTTGTTCTATCACCCATTGCCATGTGCTGCAGACACTACGTTGTCTGGAAAACTGTATGTGGTACTCAAAGGAGGGCAGTGCCTGCTGGTGCATCATCAAAAAGGACAGTTAGCTAAGATTAAGCAACAAATGAACATATTTAGCCCCCAAAGCAGATAGTTCTCTTCTACATCTTCCCTAGACAGCAAACTCTCAGCAGAGTATTTCCATCTGGAAAGTGGACTTTCAGGACTCTGACCAAGCACACAGTACCAAGAAAAGCAGAGCAGGCAAGCGCAAACAGGGTTTGTCTGTCTGAGACAGGCTGGTTTGTACTCTGTGATCTCCTCATAGCAAGTGAATGTGCTGAGAAAGCCTGGAAAATCCTGGGCAGCTTGTTTTGTTTTATTATCACATGTCCCTGGAGATGAAACTGCAAACCCCAGGGGAGTGATTCACACCAAAGTTAGGCAGCTACCTCAGGCACCAAATTAGGAGTCTTATCACCTGTCCAGATAATCACAGAAAAGAGAAAGGACACTTCAGCTTGCCCAGGATACAAACTGCCCTCCAGAAGTGTTTGTCACCAGTAGTTTTATAGGGAGCCTGGGGCTATCACAGCTACATGGAGTGAATCCTCCTAATCCCTGGGACCACGGGGCAGAGCCATGGAAGAGCAGCTGCATGGTAGGCCCCATTCCTGTGACAGGGAAGGAGCTTCTGCTCACAACACAGGGCCTTCCCAAAGCTCTGAGATATGAAAATCCAAGGTCTCTGACTGACTACCACCTTTTCCAGCATGAAATTCTAGTTCTCCTATCCAGATCACACCTAGCACCAGAGGATTCCCCCTACCCCCCCACTTGGTATCATCACCTGGCAGAATTACCATTGCAACAGGGAACAGTTTGTTCCCCTGATACTCATGCCTCATATCCTGCAGTTGCATAGCTCCATTAATGCCTTGCCTTTAGCACATGAATGCAGGTATTTTGTGAATCTTCTTCACTCCAGGGACCAGGATAACTCCTTATTCAGAATGGCAAGAAGCACAAAAAACAGACTATTTAACGAAATAACTGTAAGCATCAGTTATACCTGAACAAAGAACTGCAAATGGCTCTGTAATATGCTTCATACTTGCTCCTTCCTTTAGATTGCACTGCAGGCTATTTACAATTCACATATCCCTGCATCCGAGATGTCTCTCTTTCTCACTTACTTCTTGATGAAGTGACAGTCTAATCTCAGTACAGCCTCCAAAGTTGCAGCAAACAAATCTTTCAAGAGATAACCAAAACAGCTGTTTTATTTATTTTCCTTCTTTTGCCACTCAGTATTTGCATGTTGGAGTGGTTATTAGGGGGGGAGAAAAGTAATGGATGCAAATTTGGCATTCAGATGTCAGCTCCTCTATAAGGTCAACTTTGATGAGGACACTTGCTAGTCTCCAGTTATAGGTCTCTTAATGCATAAATAACACTAATGCTTGGCATCTGCCATTGGAGCATAGCTCATGAAAAAGATGTTAATCAAAGCCAGCTGGGCTGGAAATTGCCCCTCTTGCGGTTTCCCAGATTTTTGGCTCAGAGCAGATTAGACACGCTGACCTGAAAGAGGCTTCAATCACCCCACATCCATAGCTGGGTTCTGACAAGCCCTCCTGGACTGAAATGTGTCCCATGTCACCTTCTCCCTTCCCCAGGCACCCTTCCAGCCCAGAGCTGTGAGTGGCCTAATTGTAGGAACCAGGGAGAACCCAGCTCAGGTTCCAGCTGCTGCCACCTGCAACTCGATCCCAGTGGAAAGAGGACCTGGGCCTTTTCCACACAGGACATCAACCATGACTGTGAGGACACCTTCTGCCAGCCCATCTTCAGGGCCTGACAGCACTGATGACACTGCAGTGAGAGGCTTAAAGCCTCAGAGGAAGTGCTGCCATAGTGCATGAGGCACTTCTGCAGGCCCAAGCAATGACTGTTTTCCCAAGCAACTAGTGCCCTGCAGGGCCATATGCTTCTAATTATGTCCCGCTTGTGGCTGGAGTTAATTGGTGACTCCTTTTTATCCAGATGATATCAGAGAGGTGATAAACAGAATCTATCACTCTACAGCCCCCGAAACATGAGTAGGGTAATGGGCTGAAGATGAGAACCCAGGGCTGGCTGCCAAATACTTCTGGGGCTTGTTCGGAGGGCACCTTGGTTCCTCACTAATACTTTTATCCCTCTCCATAAATCTGTTTGCATCAGGTTGGTACTTCTTGCTTTTTTTAGAACAGCACCACGGCAGTTCCCCAAGCTGGAACCCCTGGCGCAACCTTCAAACAGAAAGCAAAAGGCTCTCAGATCAGCAAGACCATGTGGCACAGGCAGCAACACGCACAGGAGCCTCAGGACACCTGGGTTCTTTGACTAGTTTTGCCTTTGCCTTTCAGGGGAACATATTTCTTATTTTTTTTATGCTTCAGCTTCCCAGGAGCAGCTTGCATCCATCTTTGTAAAATATTTGAAAGCTTTATGGATGGGAAACACCTAGCAGTAACGGTGTCCCAGTGCCTGGGTGCAATACTCTGTTCTTTCTCAGGACAATAAAATACTGACAGAAAAAGAAAGGCAGCCGCAGTTAATACTAGGAAAGAACTGACTTCCATGTTGTACAATAACTTCCTTTGGGCTTTTCTCCAGCTCTACTTCAATAATCTCACTTTAATTACCCTTTATGAGTTTCAAATTCCCTGGCTGCAGAGGCTGGCAGAGAGCAAGGTGGAGCTGCTCTTCTGAGACAGTTCTTTTGCCAATCTGGCCACAATAAACTGGATCTCCGAGAAAAAGCTGAGATGAGTGTGAGCAAAGACCAAGTCTGCCCCAAACTCTGCATCCCTCTCTGTAGCAGTAACACGCACCAGTAAGCCTGGAGTTAACAAATGCACTCACTGGGGCTACTCAGGGGTTGACAAGGGACTATGCTGTCAGGAACAGCAAGAACAGAAAGAAGGGCAGCAGCTACCTACAGCTAAATCCTGCAAATGCCAGCACTTCTAAAGCTTTGTTTACAAGAAACATGAGAAATGCTGTGTATTTGAAGAGGCTAGAGAGCATCATTGTCACGAAAGCCAGCGGCTTCCAGCATCAAAGGAAGGCTTTCAGCATTGCACTGGCCTTGCTGGCAAGGTGTTTATTGACAGTTGTGTAAGAAGACAGTTGAGAGGTATCTGGATAGGGAAGGAGCAGTCCCAGGGAAAAGCAGAAATTGCCTCCTTTTTGAAGAAAAGCTGAGCTGTGAACCCCAGAACATCTAGCATCTTTGCTTCACTGGTCATTCTTATCACTGCCAGGGCCCCTCTCAACCTAGGAAGTACCAAAAGCTTTTAGAGTTACACAAATTAATTTGGTTGGTACTTCAGAGGTTCAGTCCAAGGGAAGTCAGATTACAACATTAATTGATCTCTACACTGGAGGACAAAGGCTCCTTCTCTCAGGATCCGATCAATCAACCAGTACGATCTCTGCCCCAAAAGAGTCCTCTCATCTGTGCACTAGCAAGAAAGTAATTTGTTCTTCCATTTGTCTTACTTCATTAAGGTAGTTCTGTGATTCACCTTCAGGTAACGGCACAAATTAGAAGTGGGCAGGGTAAAGGTCTGGGAGAATGTTTAAAGCACTTGAGTATATTTCAGACTTCCAACTGGATCCAGAAGTTAGAGACAACGTCCACGTGTTAAGTAATCCATGGAGATACCCTTCCTCACTGGGAGGATCGTCTCTCCCTCCATACCCATGAGACATTTGCAGCAGCCAAGTGAAAACAAGACCAAACCCTGGGTTATTCCTGAAGTCAGCGCAGAACTCTGGGCATGTGTTTTAAGACCCTTTTTTCTGTAAGCCAGCAGGTAACCATTGAAGTAGATCAAGGATTTCAGTCTCCAAGACATTACTTTTAATAAATGTAGTAATGAAGAATTTTAATTCCTCACATCCAGCAGCCTAACAGCTCAGACTATCCAGCAAAACATGACTGTGGGGTGTATGACCCAAGCGTCTCATCTTATTCCAGTGATTTTCTTATTAACAGGAATTCACCAGAACAAAAAGAATCACTAACAACTTTCTGATGAAAAGATTCCCCCTTTCTATTAAATGCATTCAGCAAATGGGGGGGAAAAGCAGTCATACAATACAAAGTGTGCTAATATGCCATGATCTACTCATATATTACAAAAGACTTGCTTATTGCTCCAGTGATTGATTTATTTTTAAGTATGCAAGATGCTGAGCATCATGTGCCTTACAACTGCTTGAGCACAATTATTGTATTGATTTGATGTGACAGTAGCTCTCTGTTTAAGGTAGTTTATGTTTTTTAATTTGCGATTAAATAAAAGGACGTCTACTCCCTTAGATGGTTGGCAGTTGTTTATATTCCAAAGTTGTTGATGAAGCAAACTTTTATTTGGCTTCATAAAACATTTGTTTTGTCACTCTGAAGCACATTAACTGGAGTTCTCAGAGTGGTTTCTTAACCTAGCAAAAAGAAAATACTGAACTTCAATCCATTCTAAAATAGGCCAGGTAACAACATCAGTGTTGCAACAGGACTCTAAGTAAGCAAGCTAACAATATTGTACAATTGATAAAAGTAATAGCAATAATATCTTATATTTCTGTAGGATCCTTCAGGATGAAAGATGCTAAGTGCTTTTGATGTTCACTTTTTCCACTGTTCATTCCTTCCCTTCCTCTCTCCTTCAGTTACATATATACATGTTTCCTTTGAGCTTCCTCTTCCTACACTGCTGATACCCTCTTAGCTCCACAGGAAAGAGAGATCTTGACAGCTACTTAAAATCAGCTACCGCTTAACAGTTATGGAGCCACAGATGAGATTGCTCCATTGTCCATGACACAGAGAATAACCATCCTAAGGAAGAATACTACTGTCACACATAAGCAAGTGCCTCTTCATGCTCATGCTGCTTGAATACTTCACACATCTGAGTCAGTGCAGAAAAATGGGAAAACAACATTTCTTCTCTGAAGATGTGCATTGCTACTTTTTAGCTTTCAAGCCAGTAAAGGAGCCATAGATGTAAGCAGGGCACACCTGCAGTTCATTCTCTACTCTGCAGAGAATTTGTGACAGCAGCAGAGGAAGACTGATCTTCCTCCCACACATACCATAACCGTCACACTATCCTGCCACACCTCAAGGGCCTGCTCTTAAACATGGGAAGTTCTCTCTATCAGCAGCAAGAAAGAGGAAAATCATCACCAAGTGTTCCCTTGAAACCTTGATTCATTACCTCATTAAGTCAATAGATTGTCTACCATCTTCAGTGTCTTCAAATTGCAAATCAACACAACAGCAACAGGTATTTGCCACAAACTTGTACAGTCTATCATCCCTTGTTGATTTGTTGCATGCCAAGCCAGGGGTTAAAGCTAACTGGAGGACATTTAAAACCTGTGCATGTTTCAAATATAGATAAAGCATGGTCCAGCTGGCCTGAGCCCAGAAGTATAACCTCCAAGTGATGCGATTACCATCTCTCTATTACCTTCTTCATTCCAAAGATTCCTCCTCACACAAATGTGGCATGTAGAAACCTAAAATACAGAGGGTCAAATGTTTCCAAATGTTGTACGAAATCTCTCTCCAGCCTAAGATGGTCCTCCAAAAATTCCACAGATTCCAGGCTATCCATTCATGAAGCTAAATTGAGTTCTTGTGTTTATTGTGCCATATCAAACATGTTGATCACTGCATGATGTACAATAGCTTATATACACCAGAATTACTGTGTCACCTTGTGCTTGTTCAGATAGAAACCGGAAAGAAAAATCTATAAATATCAGGATAGACCCTGAAAGGGATTTGTTTTGACTGCAGTGGTACCACTTTTACATGAATATTCCAGCAGGCAATTATAACAGGAATGTTACAGAGAGAAATATTGAATTCTTCCCTCAAGGAGGCTATTAACCTAGTCATCATGTCATTGTTTGCTATTATTCAGTCCAGAGACTGGTCTTAAGGAGTTGGATCCAGCCAGCATAAGAACTGATACGTGCTGTGTGACCTCAACATCTACTCCAAACAGCCAAAGTAATAAATTATGAATATCAACTACCCCAAACACTGTTCATGGCCAACCATTTATAAGCAGTCTGCAGGTCAAGACATGCATTCCACTGACTGATCAATTTTTAGAGCAGACAGGACAATTACATCACTCAGCTACTACATAAAAGCAGCCAACTTGTTTTAACTTATCAGCTTTAAATACCACGACATAGGCTATCACCGTGGAGCAGTGTATTATTGAGATACTGGTGTACAAACCCCAAGCAGGCTTTAGAGGCACATGCAATGTAAGGTTCTGACATACAGACACATCTGGAAAGTTACATCAGAAGTTAAATAAGATTAACACCAGGTTGGCTCCACAAAGGGAGGAAGAAAACAAAGTAAACACAGCAACAAACTCTGCTTGTCAAAATACTTCAGCTTACATATTTATCAAATTTCTTGGAGTATGAATTATTAGAGGAGTGCTGGAGAAACAGAAAACAAGCAAGCCAGCACAAACCCACCGGCATACACTGAGCTAGCTACAGCACACCTGGCTTCAGGGTAACTGCGCTGTCCTACATCAACTGCAGATGAGGCCACACAAAACAGTCCCATTGAAATCTGGAGTGCCACACAGTCCTTAAACTACTACAGATTTGACCAAAGATTTGAGCTAACCAACTATCTCTCAGACACCTGCATAACAAGTTTCTCTTCAAACAACTTACTCTTATGTGATACGTCTTGTGTGAAGAAGCTTCATCTGAGAGATGACCTGGCTGAATTGGTCCCAGTTCTCTTAGCCCATGAAAATTTGATGGCAAACCTTGCACAGGCAGGGAGAGATTGAATGAGAGAGGCAAATAGCAGATTTCCACCTTGCTGATATAATACCAGGCATTTTCCTTGTGTATAAATGCTTGTGGCAGCCTCAGGCAGTCTCTGAAATGCAGGTATGAGACCTGGCCCCAAACCCTTTAACATACCTCCAGAAAACTTCTCCTGGGCACAGTTTCCCACGTAGCTGCTGGCAAGAGTTCCATAAACATTCCATACAGCAGCACAGTCTCCTACCCTCTGCCCACTTCCTCAACATACAGGAAAGTTTGCTAAAATATTCAGTACATTTTTTATGGTATCCTTTATTTCTTGGGTGAATCTGTTTTCTATGTTTACCAGATGTATCAGCCTGGGGGTGGGCAAAGAAGGGCAGACCAGTCTGACCTCCAGAGGTGCAGCCTTCCTGACCCACTTTGAGTTTGCAGCAGTGGGGGGAAGAGGAGGAGAGGGACACGCAGAATCCCAGCCTCTACACTGCAGATATTTCTTGAATCACAGTTCATTTCCCTACAGATGCCAGGCTGTGGTAACTGTAGCTTACAGCCAGCTTGGGTTTTGAGCTGACAGCCCTGAGATGAGCAGTGATTGGTGTCAGTAGTTTACACCAGTTAGTGTCCTCCCTCTTCATTTGTGTCTCCTGCTCCCATCTGCTTTTCACCCAGGAAAGAGACAGATGTGCTCCACTGGAGCCCAAACTGCATTAGTAACACTAGTAGATGCAACAGTGGGGGGGGGGTTCTTCACATTTCATTTCCATGGATCTTTGAGCTGTGAAGATGCTTTTCATCAGACAAGAAGAGCAAGTGACCCCACCTAATAGAGACGGGCAGTGCTGAGATCCCCGCCGAGCACTGTCCTGTAAGCAGCAGCATGCACACAACACCAAGCAGGAACGTTCTCCCCACTGTCTCAGCTGATGGCACTGAGTTTCCTTTCCAAGGAAACCAGGTCATGCATGTATCACTCCCTCTGTGCATATTGTGCTCCTCAAAATACAGCCCTCATCATGGCCATTCATTACTTAGAGAAATGAGAGGTAAAATGGGATCAACTTCCAAAAAAATTTTGCCTTAATTTTTAAGCACTGGTTAGTCAGTGATTCTAAAGCATAACCAGCACGCTCATGGTCATTACTATAAACTGCTTTGTGACAGGCCAGACTCAGACCTACTGGTTCAAAAAGTGAGAGATTCTGAAAGCACCTTAGACATCACCACCTCTCCCTACAGGAGCGTAGGGCTACAGAAAACTTCTCCCAGCAAGGGTGTCTGTAGGAAGTCCCTCACACACCGCATGCCCCACAAGTGACAGCCCAGATACTTTCAGCCTCCTGTTCTTCACACATTACTTATTTCAATGCTGAAAGCCAGGCCCAAGGCTCATAACCTGCTGGGAACAAAGCCACACTGATATTGTTGTATTCTGCTGCTGAAAACAGCAGACTTCAACTCAGATCTCACAGTGCGATGGCAACATTTCGCTGATGCTAAGACCACAAACAGGCACAGGAAGAGTCTTTCCAATCCCGCAGACAAGTATCCAGAATTACAAAGCTGTTCTTCCACACTGGGGAAAAAAAGTAAACCCTTTTGAAGGCTTCCGATACCACAATAAACCCAAGTCCCTTGACTTGAATTTCAGAGCTTGCATGCACTGTGCACTGCTTCAGCATATCTGCATCAGCATGATGCCCCAATTAATGACTGCTTTTTAGAAGGGATTGTTCCTGGCCAACGCTAACACAGTGCTGTGCAGTGTATGTGTACAAGCATTCGTGGGTGATGATACATCTGATTCACACAGCTCAGGGCACTAGCCAAAGCACACGTCCCATCCCCTAGTTTACAGTCCACACCAGTATTCTGTTTGTTTTAAGGAAACTTAAATGTCTCTCTGGCTACCTCTCTCTGTCTCCTTCAGAGATCTTTGACTTGAAACTGATCCTAAAGCAGCTACTGATCCTAAGCGGCATGAACAATCCCATTTCTTATCAAAATATAAACTTTGTGGAGTTTATCTTTTCCACTATTTGGATCTTTCCAGATGGCCACGATCCTTGAAAACAGAACCTGATATGGATGGAACTTTCCCTTAAGAGCATCTCCTCACTCTGATTTCAGCAGCCAAGCATTGCTGACCATCTCTCCCTAGGGCTGAGCGATGCAGGTGATTTCTGCAGCAGAGCACCCAGCAGCACAAAACTCAGAAGAACATGCCCATCTCACTGTTGTTCTGTGAAATAAGTAGGTGCAGATCTTTGCATTGACTCCACTGAAAACTGGCTATGCTCAGAGGGAAAGCCAGCAACCCAGAGCATGGAGGAGGGAGCTTTTTCTCCCTTTTAAGCAAGGGAGAAACAAATATTTTAGGTGTGACATGCTGCATAGATGGGGAGAAAAACACAGTGAGGATCAGTAAAAGGACAGGAAGAGGACACCAGAAAGCACACTGATTCAGTACTGATAATGCCAGCACATAGCTGACTGCCTAGGCCTTCACAAGCCTGAAGAAACTTCTTGACTTTTCTTGCATCTTTTCGCTACAGAGAACTAGCTATAAATCCTCTTTGTATTCTGAGAAATGACAAGAACTCCTTTATTTGTCCCTGCTTGAAGCCTCACTGCCAGCACAGACCCAGGAGTCTCTGGTGGCAACCAGCTGAAGATGTCCAAGTTCAGAGGGAAGAAGAGAACCAAAGAAGGAGTCTATTTTTCTGGCTGTGCTGTGCACTGGGAGTACATCTCCAGACACATGGACTCATCAGCATGTGAACAGATTGCAGCCAGATTTTTGTGGCAGATCCTTTGGGAGCAGCAGCTTCTATTTGCAAAGAGATCACAAAGGCCAGGAGTGATTTTAATGTAGAAAGGAGACATGTAAAAGCTTGGATCTGTTCCCATTGCAGTTTGGTAGGTGTTTTGCCTTTAATTTTAAAGAAAGCAGGCTCAGACTTTAAAGGGTGGCTTGCAGTTAAAAGAGAAAATGAACTCTGTGGTGAATCCTGACCTAATGCTCCTCTTTTTCCCCTTAATCCAGAGCAGAGGGAGAAGTTTTTATGAAGCTACAAGGCATATAATTTAGAAGTGATGAGAAGAAAGCTGTTATTTTTTTAGCACACTGCAGACACCCTGTGGAATTAGCTGTTGCAGCAGGCCAACAAGTCAAATAGTTTGTAAGGGTTTAAACTGACTGGGATAGTCTTATAATGACAGACAACCACCACCACAACACCCAGCTGAAGGAGACAGGGAGGAAAAAGAAAAAGCTGCCTTCTTCAGACCCAGCTTGTCAGATAATCTTGCCTGCAGAGAATTCAAAGGAACAGCCACTAATGCATCAGCACAGGAGGAGTAGCCTCAGAGAAGCATGATGCATTTATTACAAAGTGCTACTAAATCTCACCCACCATAGCTGCTCTCCTCTCCCTACCAGGATGCTTAAGGAAAAAACCCACTTCTATCAGCTCCTGCTCTCAGCCTCTTGGGTTGATAAAGCTCTTCAGGAGAGAAATCTCATCCACAGGAAATATTTTCACAAAAACAAAAATCAAGTCACATTTGGAAGGACAAAATGAATTGTTCCCACACATCACACGAAGGCTACCTCTACATTATCATTTTGCTTCTGAGCAGGAGTGGGATTTTGAAGTAAGTCTCCCAGTAAGTCCCCCTGTCATCAGTTTACCATACACTGGCTCTGTGGAGCTGTTTTGCCACTCATGAACTAGATTCCTTCTGAGGAAAATTAAACCAGAATCCCCAGTCCAAATGTGCAGCAAACATGCTCCAAACCTTAAGGCAGACATAAGGCATAATAACTAAGTCAATGTCTGGTCCTTCAGACAGCCCTGAACCATGTGTATGATGAGGACATTTGGTCCATGGTACCAGGCTAGATTGAGCCAGAAATAAAAGCCCCAGGCTTTCTGTAGCATAGCAGAAAAGCCTCAGCACCAGCTGCTTCAACCCACTTCCATTCCCACTGCACTGATTTCCTGCTAACACAGACATAACAAACAGGTTAGGGGTAGGGCTACACCCACCACTTTCCCCATCTAGTCAAAGGGAGGAAAAAAAAAGGAAGAAAAATAACCCTAAAAGAGGGATTTCTAGCATCCCTGAATAAATAACAAAAGCAAATAGGGGCAATTCCTGCCTGGACAGCATCCCAGAAAAATTCTCAAACTCACAACTATGCCAATTCTTATCTGACTATACCATTCCTCTCACCTGGAACTGGAAACTCTGCTCCACGTTGTTCCCTGCTCCCTTCAGCACCTCCCTCATGCTGCTGCCACAGCTTTCCAAGCTCACGATCTATCTGATTTCTGGCTGGCCCTTATCTAAGCCTGGGGCAACCCCGCCCCATGCCCACCCCTTCCAGTCACAGGGGAGCACAGGTGTAAACAATTTGCTTGTGCTCCCCACGCCAGCCACACCCCTTCACCAGGTGCTCAATCATCAGGTCAAGCTGTGACCTAGCAGTTCTACAGACAGCAGATGTACGTCTATCTCCATTGGGAAGTGATGGAGCTAACATCACATTTAAAGCTATGCAAGAAGCCTCCCATCCTCTGTCTTCCCTTTTGAAAAAAATCTCTTGGCTCAGAATTGAGCCATAAAAGCAACAAACATCCTACCAAACAGAAGATTCACAACACATTCACGAGAGGCAGCTCTGATACAACCTTCATAGGATAAAGGAGAACAATGCTAACCCTGAGCTTTCTCTCTTTGCCTGTTGAAAAGAAAAGCCGGAGTCCGTGAACAAGATAAATTTACTTATTAAATGAAATATTTCTTATGTCAGCTTGGTATATTTAGGCTTTCATTCTTGCATTCCTTCAGGTTATTTCAAAACTTTAAAGAGAAGACAAATGTTAGAAGTAAAAAGATTTTTTTTTAAGATCCAACTTCCAACTAAATGTTAATCTTACATGTTTTTCTAGACTGAGGTGAAATCCATCATCTTTAATCCTTGGGGAACGTTGTCCTCTGATTTCTTCACTTAGCTTAGAAATTTTTTCCTTAACAGAATTTAAACATTCCTTGAAGTGATTAAGAATATTCTTTTCTTGGATCAGAAGCTGCCAGCAAGGAGGACCCTTATCGCTTCTGGTTTACTTAGTTACTGGAAATGTTGGCAACCCTGGTGGGAGTGCATGCAGCTTGGGAAGAGTGTTTGCATGTTTGTAAGCAAGACACAGCTTTAATTGCTTCAATAAATGAGTTGAAAAGGTGCCTAATGGTTAGGGCACTTGCTGAAATGGTACTTCCTTCAGGTACGTGTGGATGAACATTGAAGAAACGTATTTCCTGGGGTCATTTCTTTTTGGTTTTTCTTTTTTGGCTGTTTGAGATTTGGTGTTTTGGATTTTTTTTCCTATCAGACTTTAAAAGTTCAAAACCAAGCCATATTTTGAAAGCTTACTGAGTAAAGCAAGATGGAGCCAGTCCAGTCTAGATCTGGAGCTGAACCCTGGAGAAAGGTTCATTTTCAGTAACCCGAGGTGTTCAAATCTGAGGTTCCAAACTCTGCCTCTTCTCTAATGAGAAGCAGTTTGTATCACACATGAAGGGAATATTGCCCAGCTTGACCTCCCTCCAGATTTATGATTGGAAGAAGGATGATATTCAGGAAGCAAATTCTCCAAACTGAAACACTGCCAGAAAATTCCCCCACTGAGTGTAAGAATGAGACACAAAATTGGATTTCAACCAATTTAAAGTTTTTTGAAAAAAATAGACTGTGGCCTAGAATATCAGTGCAGCATTATACCCCTGATTCATTCTGGCAGCTTGATCAGGCTGCTCTCATTAGTTCCAGTACAGCAATATAAAAATCTGAAAATTCTCTCCGAGGCAAAAAAAGAGGTCAATGGAGAAGAACCAGCTCTATGTGCGTGAAACATCCCTCTTATGCACTGATTATAAAGCCATCACTATAAAGCCATCACTGAGAGACTGATAGGGACCACAACCTGTTTCTTACCCCTAAGCTGTCCCTTCCTGAGATGGGTGGGGTGATCTTGTCCAACCCCGGCCCACTCTATGGACAATGCAGTCACTGGCCATGGCTTTTGCAGCACTCTCCCTCATGCCATCTCCTCTTCTTCCACACTGGGTTGAATCTCTTCAAAGAGGGGTCCCTTCAGCACTTCCACCCTTTGAGGAATGAGCAATTAAACCAGAATGACACCAGAGTGCATTTCTCACAGCTCGTCTCCCTCTCAGTTTCCCTTAGGTCTGCAGCATGCCCGTGCACACTGCACACAGCACCTCAGTGTATTTAAATAGCCTGGAAGCGGGTCACTTCGGCTCTAAAACTTCTCTCTCTATGTTGTCAGACAGATGAAGCCACTGCTGCACTGTATTATGTCTGCATTGAATCACCGCTGTTGTTTTCTCTGGGAGCTTAAGCAGAGATTTATTTCTGCCCTTCAAGTTTTCATGCTGTCACCAAGCCTGGGTTTCAGTCTTGAGCTTGGCTGGGCTTTGTTGAGTTTTCTACACAGCGTGGCCTCTGAATACTTCCTGTGTGTTTCTGGAGTGACTTCACTGTGCAGGGTTACAAAGAGCTTAAATGGTAGATGGTGCTGTACCCACTCAGCTACTAAGGCCTAGTTCTGAAGCACATCACAAAATTCAGCTTGTGTTGCTCTCCCTGATAGCACATTTTCCAGGAGCCAGTATCCATCTTTTCAACTCAGGTTAATCAGCACTGGAAAATGTTATATCTTAGACAGGATATTTATTCATTACTTACAGTGCTCAAGCAGGGACTAGCTCATGCTGTCAAGCTGCCTACCAAGGCTGCTTTGGACTAAAAGTAAACAGAAAAGAAAAATTCAGTCCTTTGTAAAACTCCTTCTAAATGGGAGGTTTGCAACCTTTTCTTCAGAGAAGTGGGAAATCAAAATAAAAAACAACTTCAGCTAAGATGAATATATGACAGCAGGAGAAAGATAGGAATTTGCATAATGTCCTGGGTACCTGGATTCAAGTCGGGGCTCTGAAAGGTTATTATGCCTGGTGGCTGATCCACAGCAGGTACGGCTCAGTCCGGTCATTAATAACAAGTTTGGGAGAACAAGGCTGGTCAGGAAGGGGCTGGCACTGAGGACTGTCCCCAAATGACAGTAGACATTGCCAGACCAAGGGACTGAAGCAGCAGCAGCTAGGGCTTCAGAGCAGGGCATGGAGGGCTGTGGGTCAGCCCTGGGTGCTGGGCTGGCTCAGGACTGAAATAACCAGGGCAGGACAGCGCAGTGATGGATGCTTCCCACACCACACTCTGTGAATCAGCAAATAAACCCCTAGACTATGATCTGCCCTTTGCAGATAACCTGTACATGACAGCAAAACAGAGAGCGACTAGCAGCTTACAGCATCTCTCTCTGAAAGGAGACTCTAAACAGGCCCCCTACAAATATTTTTGATTATCTCAGGTCTTCCAGAGCTGTGAAGAAATTGAAATTTCCTCTTCAGTGTTTGCCCATTGCCTCTTCTATAGATACAAGCTTCACCAAGCACCCACACTAAATCTGCCAACACTTATTTTCTACCATCTGCATAGCAATTGCACGAGGAGCTGAGTTTGATATTCTCAAATTCCCATTTTGACATGCTGAACCTGGCGCAAAAGGTGCAAGGGGCTATTTAGTCTCAGGCTACTGATCCAGAAGGAAGAAATCCAAATACCAGTTTTCTTCTTTCCTCTTCACTCACCTCGGTGGCTCTGCCATTAAGATACTTCCTATCTCTTTGGCTGGGACAGCTTTCTTATCACTGGGTCCATCCATCACATTCTTTCTCTCACTCACAGAAATCACCCTTGGAGGCCGTGAAATAGGTTGATTTACTGGTGGGTGGGGATATCACGGTGTGAAGAGCTGGTTCCTTCTTTTTCCTTCATTCCTCATTCACTCAGGCATTCAAAACTTCCAACAACACCAAAAGAGCTCCCAAGGTATGCTGAGAGCAAATCATAGTCTGTGAGATAATTACAATTCCAGGGTTGATAATAAATCAGATAACTCATTCAGCCCCACCACCTCAGTGCTGTTCAAAGCTTGTTAACCTTTGTAGCATGAGTCTGAGCATGCTGCACAGTCCAGCTATTCCTCTGGATACTCCAAGAAGTCTTTTCCATCAAGCAAACTCAAGAGGATAAATCTGCTTTGCCGGCAGAGCGATCAGTGTGACAGTGAAACATTGCCAGCTCTCCCACATCCATGTATCACTTCTCCAAGGCATCACCTTGCTGAGAATGGAGCTGCCTCTGTTCATTGCTTGGAAGCTCATCTTCAGAGACAAACCAGCTTGGGTCTGTGTGCAAGCATATGGATACTGTAAAAATACCTGGTATATGAATATTGCCCAGCCAGGTTTTGGTATATAGGCTACTGAGAAAAAAGTATGATAATAAGTCTATTCTTCAGCCTCCTCCAGTGGAAATGGAGCAGCTCAGAGATAATGGAGAATAATACTCCTTTGTGTTGGGTCTTTGTTGGAGGTGCACAGTGTGGTTTGAACGGGGGATCGTATTCATAAAGGCTTCCACCAGGTTACATGAGAGAACAACTCCATGAGTAGGATTAATCTGCCCCTCTTGACGGAGTCTAGCAGCAGAGTGCCCGTGAGTCTGCTCTGCGTGGGAGTCGTGCAGAGCTCCCCCAGGAAGATGCACAGGGAAGGAAACCACTGCGAGAAATACAGATCTGCAGCACCAGCACAATAAGGGAGGAGAAATGTGGCCTTAAACTGGAGAACAGATAGAAAGCTGCCCTGCTCCCTGTATTTTGAAAAGGCTGTGTTGACCTCTGCTACATCTTTTCTTTTAAAGTGCAAGCTTTTTTTTTTTCCTAAGTATGGTGAATTCATCTCCTCTGCAGACATCAGGCCTCACAGCACATGGGAACAAAGAAGCCTATACTGTAGAGCACAGCTGCTTTTTATGATTGTATTTTTATTAGTATGCAATGCAACAAAAGCATTTACTTAAAAGAAAACAGAAGTTAGTGTTAAACAGAGCCATAAAAACACTATAGGGCTGATATTTTGTTAAAGATTTGATAAACATGGGAAAGACAAAAGCTTTGGAGGATTTTCCATTAATACAAAATATTATTTACTCTTTGTCAAGGGAGAATTCTTCACTAAGTGTTTCAGAACACATCATTACCCATCAAAGAATGAAAACTCCCTAGATTTTCTGAAACATTAATAGCTAGTGAAATCTTAAAAAAATAAAAAGCTTCTTGTTTTACAAATTCTATAGTAACTTGTAATGTCAGGAATCACATATCCACAATACCCACAAAAAATATTCCATTCTGGTTTGGGGAACCAGTTGCCAAAAGCAATGAAAGTCAGACTCCAGAACTAACATGAAGCAGAAACTGATGCTGGTTTCTCAAGTACCTGAGCTGACATGAATGGATAAATATTGAAATAGGGTGAAAAAGTCAGTGTTTTTAAATTATTTTTGTTCCCTTGACATTGAAAAAAATAATTTAAGCTACATATTTTTATCTACACACCAAGTTATTTGGTACTAAATGACTATGAACAGTACATGTGTAGAAATATTATGATTTCGGGATAAAAGGAGACCCTACTACTGTTAAGTTTAGCCCACTGAAAATTCATTGCAGTTCCTAGCCTGCCTAAATTAGAATTAACTTTCATATTCCCACAAACCCTGGGAGCCCACTTTTAAGATCCAGTTCAGATAAGCTACCTCTATATTTTTGCATATAATACAAGATTTGCCAGAAACGTATGGGAAAGCACATCCAAAGCTCCCATCAAGTTCTGCACATACTTGGGTGCACACATAGCCCAACATCACAAATAAACGCTGCTCCTGCCATTGCACAAATTGGAAATGAAGTGCACCTGACTAATGCCTCCGCTGCTGCAGCTAGGAAGACAGAGGAACAAATTATTCAGAGGTTTCCTCTTTTCTTCATCTGTATGCACGTGGCATAATGTGTAGCACTTTAACATTAGGACCAAGACTTTTTATTATGCAAACTTATTATGACTATCAAGTTCTCGTTGAGACTAGCAAGCTCTGAAAGATGCTATTAAATATGTCACTTTAACTTCAAATTGAAGCCTATGTATTTTTAATTAATAGGTAGATGTATACAAATGTAGCAGAGACTGCCATTAACTATGGTATCGGGTTAGGGAATGGCAAGAGTTCCTCCCCAGCACTGGCTGTGAGAGCGCATTCTCCTTTTCTAAACTTGGAAACCAGTGTACAGCCATGTGTGTAACAACAAGCAGGCTGTGGTTCCAGAGCAGAGGGCACACTTAGACCTTTCATTTCATCTGCATCTCTGATCTCCACCTCCTCATTCCCATAGTTTTGCCCTTTTCTTCTCCAGTTCCCATCTGCATGTGAAATCAAAGGCCGTACGTAGGAGGGGCGGCATGGGCAGGATTTCAAGGGGACGGTGAGATGCTTCAGCTGGCTGGTACACAAGAACAAAGAAGCCCATGGAAGGCTCCCAAAGGCTGCAGTGCATGGCCAAAACGTGGAAAGAAGCTGGAAAAGTATCCTCACAGTGCTGGTTGCTTTCCACATTCTGGGTCAGTCCCTCACCTACCGTATCTGGGAGCAGACGTTTCTGAGGTCTTCTGAAACCCCTGAAATCCTCCTGGCTTTGGTCAAAAACTGTCAAGGCTACTAATGCCTTGGGTGCTATACTCAGCACTCGGACTTCCTCTGATCTTTCAAGACCAGGAAGGGGATCTGAAGAGAAGCAAAGGGATGGTTATCTTTGAAAACAAGCAGTTGCTGGAAAGGTGAGATAAGCAGATTACAATGCACTCTGGGTGCAATTTTAAATAATTGACAGAGCACTCAGAGCCCACATCAGGATGATTTTTCACTGTTCACACATCAAAACAAAGTAAATACATTACATAAATGCATCTGAAGAGTGAAGTATATCGTGATGGTAAATGGATACAATCTGTTATCATGCAAATTCAGATCAAGTAGAATGAGATGACTTTTCTTGCATTGCTTCTGGGTAAAAACAGCAGAGGAAGGAACCTGGGTCTATTCCTTCATGCTTTTGCTATTGGGCTTTGTTACCTCTATCTCAAAATCTGTCATCTCGACAGTGACCCAAATACAGGGGGAATTTGGTTTTGCCCTGATCCCAGTACCTTGAGTCTTGTAGTTCAACGTCATGTGTGCTCATCTTAGACAGGTTCCTCAGTGCCATTTGACACATATCAGATATAAAACTAGGAGTGAGGAAGATCCCTAGATCATAACTGAAAACAGAAAGCATCATTAGTTCACATTCTCTAAGCTTTTGTAGATCACAGACCACTGAGTTCAACCCTGGTACTTCTGTTGCATACAAGAATTTAAGCCTGGCTGAACTGTCCAGGCATCTGGCCTGGGAACTGAAGGGATCTTCTGATGAAGAAAGTACAGCTTCCCTTGGTAGTCTGTTACAGTGGTTAATTGTCCCCATTATCAAATGTATGCCTAATTGCTCATTTGAATTTGTCTGATTTCAGCTTGCAACCATTGAGTCTTGCTGAGCCTTTCTGCACTGGATTAAAGAGCCTTTTAACACTAGCTTTTTTATGCTTATAAATGTATTTACATAGTCAAGTTAAGTCACCTTTTCTTCTTCCGTCTGATGAACTGAACAGAGCTTTCTACAAATTCCAATCATGATGTGTTCTCAAGGTATCAAGTCACTTCTGGATGTCTTTCCTGCGCCCCATTTGATTTTTCACCATCAGGTTGCCCGTGTGGAAAATTAGGTCTAGATTCAATAAACTGAATTTCACCGACTATCCCTTACTGGATGTCTGTATGCCTTCAGAAGGACCTCTTTGCTTATACATCTACTGCTTGCTTTAGACCATTTGCCATTGCTTCACGACACGAGTTCACTTTGAGCAATGCTTGCTCTCACTCAAGAACCCGTTGCAGCCCTGCTTTTCTGGAGAAGCTGCCCACGCTGCTTCTTTCCAGGTGTGTTCCTGCCATATGACTGTGATGAAAGGGGATGATAAAGAGGCAGAAAAGAGAATCACGATAAAGACCACGGGTGGGGAGGAAGTGTGGTAAAAAACAAACATCAGAGCCGAGAGCGGATGAGTCACTGTGCAGATTAGGAACGACTGGCTGAGTATTAGCCTTGCTCAGCTGAAGTTGGTGACACACAGTCATTTCTCTGCCTTGGAGGATCTTTACCATTTCCACCTCGACACTTTCAGAGGGATCTCACAAGGCTGATGAACATCAGCAGCTCCAGAGAGGCCGAGCACTGTTTTTGTCAAGCATAAATGCAGAAATTCAAAACAAAGAATGCTAAGAGTGTTGAAAATACCGCACCCTGCTCTGAACTCCCAAAGGTTTAGGAGAATACAAAGACGCTTGATGCACACATGCTTAAACCAACACGCTGAATCACACAGCTGCTAAACCCATGCAGCTAATTAGCAGGCTGACATATTTCTGATTGCAGGCCAGATAACTGTAGGAAAGAAGGGATACATGCTCAGAGTGTGGGTATTTCTACATGGCTGTTTCAACGCTCAAAAGGGTTAAGGAAATAAAGGAGTTTTTCACACCCTCCTGCTTTGAATTTCACTTGTAAAACCAAGAAACCGCTTTGGATTTCCTCTGTTATTCGTTTAATTTCTGGTTATTTTTCTCTGACACATGCAGCCCTTTAGGGCCAATTATGTAGGTTATATTTCTGCCAACTTTGCTGTGATATTGCTTTTAATAATTTATATGAACATGCTTCATAGGCTTATGCGCTGCTCTATATGTGTGTGTGTTCACGTGTGTGTGTTGTCTCTTCCCATTTTTGAAGCCATTTAAGCAAAGAAATCTTATGTAAGACACTCTGGTTGAGGGATGAAGTTATCTCTAAGTCTAATGCAGATAGGGAACTCTAAACCCCTATGTTGAAACAGCTAGGAAGTATTAAGGAAGCCTTTTCTCAAGCTGGATGAGCAGGAATTTAAGTCAGTCTCATCTGGTCCCATTGTTTTAAGCATCCTTATCTTATGAATATCAGCAAAGCCCAAACTGTTATACTGCTGAATTTCTGTAGTTTTTATACCTGGGCACCCCAGCACAGGCATGATCTATTGCTGTAATCTAACACGTCACCAGTTTCACCAGCTGGAAAATCCAGCAACAGTGGTACGGACTGCTTTACAGACAATGAGCATCTTAATAGGCAACAATTAAATATTCATTTAGGAAGTGATGGAATCAAGCCACAGGAGATTCAGCCCTTCTAAAAAGCCCTTTCCACCAATCATAATCTCAGTTGTGCACAAAGGCTTTGTCTCAAAATTAAGTCTGTAATCCTGATGGCCTTGACAGCTAGTAGAATTGGGATGAGGAATTTCTATCTCTATATTTCTCTCTCTCTCCACATTGCTGTCTAGGTTTATTAACAGTATGAGATGGTAACAAGAGGGCCAGTAGTTCTCTGTCCATCTAGACAGGAAAATTATTGTTTGGCTTCCAAAGAGGGGAAGAAAAAGACAATTCAAAAAAAGACTGAAGAGTGTATTTGGAGAGCATGAAGGGGCATACACATACGTTAAACTTCCTTTATTCCAGCTACAGTCATAAAATTCCCAATATACTACCACTTCATCTCCAGTTCATCGAATTCTTCTCTGATGGGCAGTTAGTTGCAAAAGAGATCTCTTTCATGGCAGAAGGAGAGTAAGAAAGAGCTTCTTTGTCTTCAGAAAGAAACCATTTCTGCTTTTGAACTACTTCCTTCAACACCGATAAAAAAGGCCTTTCATCCTCCTTTAAGTGCATCCATTTTAAACTGGACTCAGTCAGATTTTCAAAGTTAGCACAACTCGATCAAAACTGAGTTAGCCTTGGAAACTGCACATTAACTAGAATTTGATGTCAGATTAAGGAAGCGGGGAAAAGAACAACGAGAAAAGTTCTCCGACTTTAAATATCCCCTGGAGGAAGCGTTCAGGCACTACCTCATCTCTTCTGCAACTCAAATGAGAGGGAAAGACAATACAACACAGCTAATATTTAGACACGAACTGGGAGGGATATGCCAACCCATACTCAGATCTCTTCTACAAAAAGTCTTTGTGGGAGTACAGCTAATGCTGAAAGCTGTTGGAGGTAACTAACAATGGGATAATTCTGCTTATCCCACGTCTGTGTGGTAAGAGCACGTTTTCCTCATGGCACTTAAACCCACCACCATGATTAAAGGCATCACGGCACAAATATATCAGCTAAAGGACTAATAAATGATGTTGGCTATTGCATATGAGCAGGCTTAGGCTTGTCAACTTGGCTTGTTGAGACAGTGAATGTATCTGGATGTCAATATGAATGATTTGGGGAGAAGCCCAACTTATGTAAAACAACCAGTCACTATAAGAGACTGAGTTATTTCTATGCAAACCACCAAATAGCAAATAATTTCTGGATACTTCCACCTTGGCCATAAGAGGCCTTATTTCTCTCACAGATAACATTTCAAAACAATTCAACTACAGCAACTTCTGTAAAGTCACAACCGGCACGAGAGGAAAATTGAGGCTGTGACTTATTTCTGCAATTATTACCTATATTCTGAACCTAGTGTCCCGAAACATCTCATCCCACTACATTGTGCCACCAGCAAAACTTAGCCTGGTCACTACCTCTTCCCCATTCTCTGCAATAAAGTTCTTTAAAGAAGTACTGCAGACAGAAAAGAGACAGAAAAGAGAGACTCATTTGCAGAAAAGCAATTTTTTTGGGTTGCAGTATCAAATTATGAGTATAATAGCATGGGTATTTCAACTCATAAAGCAATTTCTTGACGGTTCTCCAGAGAGTCTGTAGCAAAATAAAGCCCTATAGGTTCTCCTAGAGGTGCCAGTAATATTGCTGCTGCAAGAGTCCATGTATTTCTGCCTCAGTGACTCTTCTCAGCTCTATTGCCTGTGATGTGTTTCTTAAGAAAATATTGCACAGAAGGACCTAAGCCAATTTCCTGTGCTTTAGAGGCAATTTACTAGACCTTTCTTTAAGGACATTTAGCACATTTTTTAGTGATACAGGAATCTCTTCAGTGCCCAAGCTACAATTTTATTGAATACTCCACTGTCAGTTGTACACATTTACAAGAGTGGAAATAATCAGGTAATTAAGGTCGCTATCTAAGTTATCATGTGCTTTTCTTATTTATGTGGCAAATTCCCTCACTAGAAGATGGTTCTCAAATCACAGCCTACAAAGGAATCCTGACATCGCAAATTCTATGCTACAATGCTCTGTCCCAGAGCTGCTTTCATGCATTTTGACCAAGCCAGAGGCTTCCAAAGGAGCAATGGGCACTCCAGCTACAGCTAGCTGCACGGTTCCTCCAGCATCCTTGCAGAAGGCAACGAGCTGAGAGCTGGTATATGTAGAGATACCTGCTTCAATTTCCAACAGCCATGCTTTATTTGGGAGGACTTTCCCAACAGCAAAAATGCAGACACAGAAAGGAGGAGAGAAATCCTGTTCTACCCAGAGGGGCTCCGGTGTCATCTCTGTTTCATCGCTAAGATTTGAGGGGGGGAGGCGGAAATGTAGCTGTTAATGGTATATCTACACTGAAACCACGGGAGCTGAGGAGCAAGCCTCGGGCATAGGGAGGCTCCCCGTGAAAAGCAGGCGTTTCTTTTCCATCCTCCCGACTCCATCCTCCCGCAGCAGAGCCGGGCGGGCTGTCGGCCCCGGACAGGCACATGAGTGATGTGCTGGTGGCGACTGCCATCTCGTGGGCAACCGAACCAGCGCGCTGGAGAATCCAGCTCGAACAGCCCTAGAAGAGCTCGGAGAGCAGTGTATTTTCAGCAGTGGAGCTGCTTCTTGGCCTGCCTAATCCCGCTTATGGCTTAAATATACATATATATATAAATTCAACAAAACGCTTCTGCTGCAGTCCAGCCCAAGTAGCATTGCTTGCCAAACTTCTCATCCTCAGAAGTTGACTCGGTGTATCATTCTCCTACTTCATTAGCTATCCAGAATGTAGCGTTCATAGGAGGCAAATAACAGCCCCTGCTTAGAGCTTTCCTAATTCCCACGTGGTTCTGGGAAAATCCTTTTGAGTTTTAGGCTAATTTTGCAGTTCATTTCAGCAGAAGTGTTCGACTTGTGGAGCAGGACTTCACCTGTGTCTTAAGAGGTTCAATGGCATCTGCCAGCACCAGGCAGGAGGTCCCTTTTCCTGTCTAGACCCATCCATCAGGTCACAGCCTGCCCTGAGCGCTACCCACCAGCACCAGGAGATGATGGAGATAGCCAGCAAGGAGCTTCACTTTTAATTCAACCCATTTCACTTCCTCTTTCTCTTCATCTTTCAGAAGGCATTGGTCCCATGCCACTGCCTCTTTGGGGTGTTTGTTGTCATTTCCAAAAGGTTGCTGTGCTGAAAAACCCATTGTGCTCTCTAGGTGCATTGATGCTTTCTCAGCATTTGAATCATTCTGCTGTATACAGCAGCTGTAAGACATTTTGCTGTTCTGTGTGGGGAAAACAAGACGTAGAAAAATGATGAGAGCATGTGAAACAGGAGTCTTAGAACCCCATTCTCTATGCAGCTTCTCCCCTGGTAGGAAATTTAGCCTGGGAACATACAAACTGTAATGGAGAAATAAAAGCTTTCTAATGCATGACTGGAATACAGAAGCACGACACAGTTAGCTTGGCGTTGCGTTCTCATCAGTCAGACGGCAAAGACATCATGCTTCCCTCAGCCCCAACACACCCACTGCGTGACAAGTGTGAGAAGATGTGTGGAAGGGAGAGGAAGAAAAGGCTGCTTCTGGTCCAGCACACCTCTATGGACCCTGCTGCATTTACAAGAGGGGTCCTGAATACAGACCCAAAGGAGCTTGAGGAATATTCATATGATCTTAATGTACCATGACTGCTGCCTACCAGCTCCAGATAAGTTGGATTAATAAACTGCCTTTCGTTTGTGACACCTCAGCATGAATTTTGCATTAGGCTCAATTCAGTAAAGTTCACAAGTGACACGCTTCCCTTTATGACAGTCCTTTCCAATTGTTTTTTACACTGGGATGTCATAAAGATGTTTGAGCTGCTTCTGGCAGGGAATTGTCTTTCATCTAGAAAAAAAGAGCTTTTATAACCCACTCGTGCCTATAGCACTCTTGAATTAGGTTAAAAGGCAAAGCCCCCAGTCCATTTTTCCTATTAACAAGACAGACTTTTTTTAGTGTCGGTGAAAGCAGGGGGGTGCTTGCTGCAATGCTGAGCTGATCACAGTGGAAAATTTGAATGCAGCGGGGGTGAGGCTGATTAAAACACGAAGAGAGCATGATATGACAAGATCAGCAGAACCTTTTGGAGTTACTAATGCAATACGAATGGTCATGTCCACCAATTAGAGATTACATGGCACTCACTGAATTTATCAGACTATGAATCTGCTCTTCCTTAATTGAAAAGCAATTGGCATGGCTGATCTTCATCCAGATTCTACAAGTAGGGATAAAAATGGATGGATGGATGGATTTATGGATGGACAGACAGGTGATCCGATTAAAAGATGTGTTCATCTCTTGATAATGCACACTGATTAGCTACCACCTCTCTCAGAAGTAGCTACTCAGGTTAGGGATGTTTGGAGGACTGGATCTCTATTGGTACTAAGTGAAAATGAGAGGTATAGCTTAGGGTGCACATTGGGTTTAGAATTCTGACTTTAGCCTGATAAAATAACAGAAATCAAAGCCAGATGGATGACTTACATTCCTGACCCGAAATGTTGGATGACAACTATCACATAGAACTCAGAACTGCAAAACCTTATAAAGAACTCAGACAGAGTCAGTTCCTGAGCAGTTTCAACCATGAAATAGGAAAAATTACTACCACAATATTCTTCTTTCTTACCTTATGTCTTTTGGGCCTCTTTAGAAAATATTTACTCCACTGTTTACTCTGGGCTGCATGAAAGAGAATTTGGTGCTATGCTACAATCCCAAGTGCACTCTAGCTTCATTTTGCCCCTGAGCATAAGCACAACACAGATTTAAATCTCAATGTATGGAAGGGAAACACTTTTTCTAGAGGACATAGACAAAGTGGCTATACAGATTCCTTTCCTTCTTCCATGAAATTCTCAAAGCAGATGAAAATTATGAGCTCAAAATGATCTAATCACCTGCTGATCTCAGCTTAAATACATAGAAGACAATGTAGAAAAGAGTAGGCAGGTCTAATTCACGTCTACTTTGGAAGACTGCTCTTGGATGACCATGTTTTATACGCAGGTTTATATCCTTGCACAACCAAGACAGGGCATCAGGGGTATCTGTAAGGATTAGTCTGACTATGCCCCCTTGAAAAGGTCAAATCTCCCATTTTTCACCAGAGACAGAGCTCTGGTTTCTGCCTTATCAGGTACTTAACCATAACACCATGATTTTACATGTTCAGTGTTAATTCTGTCTTGTTCAGGTTGCATGTAGAGAACACTTCGCTTACTGCATCAATCCACTGCTCTGAGCCCTGTGAGAAGCCCCACTTTGAGGAGAACATGATTATTTGATCTATTGACAATCTTAAGCCATATGAAGGAAAAGGACAGATGAACCCAGCAGACCTTCCTAGGCTCTAGCAACTTTACAAAAAAACCATCCTGCAAACCCTCGTCCCTTCAAATCATCCACAAGCCTTTCCATTATAAGCAGCTCCTTCCCTCCCTCTCCTGGAAACACCATCCTATGTTTGATGTGCTGTTTCCATAACAACATTTAATTAATGTAAACCCCCTGCTGCTGCCCAGTGCAGGTAGTGTCTGCTGCCAGCATTTAACATGAAATAAAAGCAAAGAACTTGGGCAGCAAAAGGCCTCGCTCCGATCTCAAGTGTATTTACAACAGCAGCACAGTGCCTCTGCACTGAAGATGGGAAGAGATGCTCAGGCTTTTAATTATACGAGATGTACATAGCAAGTAATTAATAAGGAGCGGAGTCTGGAGAAGCCTGAGCTTCCACCCTCTGATCATCAGCACAGCACTGGTTTCTGGGATCATGTGTGTGGGATGCAGCAGCCCCGTGCACGGTGCAGCATCCTCTGAATGTGCAGCATTTGGGGATTAGGATACAAGTTTGCCATCTGCCTTCCTCAACACCTAGGGGTCAGGCCCCGAATATTTCTGATTAACACTCCATACACCAACACAACCTCCTCTCTCCCCTCCCTGCCTGGCTGCACTCCCCTTCGGGAGCCATTTTAGGATGCACACAGGCTGCAGTTACAGTGAGGCATTAGAAACAAACAGTTCTTATCATTTCTATGAATTGCAGATGCGTGGAGACTTTTTCGCTAATAAATTCAGAGCTGGAAATGGAACAGGCATCTGATGGTGTGGTTTCTAAAGATAACACAGCCTCTATGTTTTTGCTTATTGTGGCAGATCACCTTCCCAGCACAGAGCTTCCAGGGCATTAAGACAGGAGAGAAGATATGTAGATAAAGAGGAAAAGCCACAGTGCTCCCTCTGAGCCCCCAGACCACTCTTCTGATTTCTTTGGTTTGTCTAATTTACTAGACAGTACCTGAGAAGTCATCTACAATAAAGGTCCCTTGAGCCACTCTGATTACAGGACGCCATCCAGAAAGTATGAGAGGTGAGGCTGGGTGACAGCAAAATCCAAAATAAAAAGACAAACTCTGGAAACTGTCGTTCCTAGAAGGAAGGAAGAAGGAAGGCAGGCAGCTGCTGTACCAGCTACGCTGAACGAAGGTGATGCTCAGACTCTGCTCTAAAGGCTGCCTCAGCCAGTGCCTCTGAAAACCCATTAAAAGACAAAGAATGTTTTCTACTCTGTGTGTATGAACATGGCTTGCATTCACATCCCACAGGTTTTCTGGCCTCTTTTGGAAAAACAAGATAAGCCAGAAGCTGCAGGAGATATCCACTACAATTCACCTCCAATCTAGCACTTGGAGAAACAGGTTTCAGCCTGCCTCTCCATGGGCTGTGGAAGGGATGTGCTCTGGGTGTCAGCAGTTGCATTTCATCCTGGGCTTATAAATGAACTTGTTTATCCAAAAAATTTTGTTATCCCAGAGGTTCTCATTTAATCTACTTGTTCTGGCACGTCAGTTATCAGTATCTGAGTAGTTTCCTTTCCTGAATCTTAATCCTTGCATTTGTAAAAAGGAAGCAATTCATCTAGTGAGAAATTTACAGTGAACAATTTTTGGATAGAAAATGGTTTTGCGGTGAAAATAAATTAAAATGCATATAGCAGTTTTTGTTAGAAAGCCTCTAGTGAAAAATAAAAGGAGAAATTTAAACTTCTCAAAATTTTAAATAATGGAATTTAGAGTGAGTAGCTGCAAACAGAGTTTCTGGTTGTCACTGAAATTCAGCATAAAGCAGAAGGGAGGTTTCATGAATACTGTACTTCATTTTCTTTACAATTTTCCCTGGTGTGAAGAAGACAGAAGGAGGAGAAAAAGGGAACTTTCCCACTCAAACCCAACAATATCTGCTCTCCCAGGGCCCCGTCAATGGTCTGTTTGTTAATCCCCTTGTGAAAAGCCACTGTGAAAGCGCTTTGAAATCCTCCTATGGGACACAGCAAAAACAAGAGCCAAACAACAGCCCCCAGGGGCTCATTTCTTTAGCTGAAACAACACTCTCAATCTCTATTACTTCAGCTTTATGAAACCATTATTATTTACTAGTACATATTATTATTGATTTGGACATCAGGGGATGTCTAAATTAATGCAGGCAGGCAGGACTGATACGTGCCTGGCAGCTCGGTTTAAGTTTACAGCAAGCATTCCCAAAATCAGTCTAATTAACAGTGACACCAAGGAGCACCTGGACCCTGCGGAGCGTTTGGCAGAGAGAAGCTTAAAGCCTTATCCTCAGCAGAAACATTCAAGGATGTGTCTGTGGTTACTGGTGGGACACCAGGCCTGGAGGAAAATAATTAAAGGAAAGCAGTGGGAACGGCCCTGTACGTTCAGATACACACCAAATAGTGCAGCGTTCAGCTGGAAGAGCTTAGGAATTAGAGAGCAGTCTGACTACATAAAAAGATGAAACATCATATTAATTCTTTGAATGTATAATGCTGTATTCAATGGAAAGGCCAGAGAGGTAGAGGAATCTCCTGTCCCCGAGCACCCTGGTCTAGGTGGGCCTGTGCTGAGCAGGGTGTCAGACAGAATGACCATCGATGGTCTCTGCCAGCCTAAATTATTACGTGACTCCACAACTGCATGTTATTTTTACGCATTAGTTCAAGCATGACAAATATTGAACAGGATAACTGAGGACTTTTTAAAAAGTGTTTAAAGCTTCAGTCCTCTGAATTGTTTGTTGACGTGAGCATAGCAGCATTTTAAGAGGCAGCAACCACAAACATGCTAACAATTTTATATTCCTTGTTTTTCCTTCATTTTCTTAGTGCTTCTTAAATCACACAGCCTCGCAGTGACTAGCAGGTTGTCTTCAGCAGGTGCTAATACAGCTATTCCAATGCAGAAGCTGAAATTCAAAGGGCATTATTCGTGGGCGGTTATTCAGATGGGAGGAGGAAAAAAAAAAAGCCTCTTAAGAAAGAAACAGAGCTCAATTATTTGGTTACAGCATCTAAGATCCTATTTTGTAATGAAGCCTTAAACCTTGTTGGATTTGTTCCTTGGTTTTACTGAAGAAATAGAACAACAGTTGAGAAGGCTCAGGCCTGAAGGGAAAGAATGGGGCATAGACATGATAGTCTCATTAGGAAGCAGAATATCCTGTCAAGATTAGTGCTTTTCTCTTTAGCAGAGGGAGCTCAGAGCAGGCAATAGGTACTTTTTTTCCTCTGTCGCATATTCAAATTGCTGCAAACATCATTTTGCTCAGAGCTGGGTATGGATTTTGCATAGGGCCATGTCCTTGGACATAGGAACAGAAATAAAGTTTGGGGGCAACACAGGAGGAAAGAGATAGAAAAGAAGGCAGTGAAAAGCACTGTGAGTTGCTTGGTTTTGAATGTCATCTGAGCTCAGCTGCTCACCTAAACCCACTGCCATGGCTGCTGGAGACTGAGCTGGCCGATGCACCTCAGCACAATGCTGAGCTGCCTCAACAGCCTTGTCTGGGTTTTAAAACTGCAAATGTTTTGGCAAAGGCATGGTGATGTTTCAGTTCTATGGGCTCTTCAGTCATTTCTCTGAGCCGTAGCAACAACAGAAACTGACTGGGCATTAACCTGAGGTTCCTAATGCATGTAGGGTTTCAGCTACACATGGAAGAGCATCACCTAGCCTTGGATGGGAAATCCTATCGGGAAGGGAGTAACTGAGGGGTAGTGGGAAGGAAGATTGGTTTGTTTGATTTTGGATCATTACCTTTGACATCACTCACAAGTGGTTAAAACAGCTGCATTAAGTTTGGAGAGTTCGGATTTTCTTTTTCTTTTTTCTTTTTTTTTTTCATTGCATTGCATTGCATTTGTATGTAAATGTATTTTTATTGTAGTTTTACTTTGCAAAAATAGAAATGGGGGGTTGAGTTCACCTGGGAGCATGCTTGGGTGGTTTGTGGAACATTCACCACTAGAGGACTTTACAGCAATAGTTAACTGCCTCTACCCTCCACCTTTTTCTTTTTCTTTTTCTTTTTCTTTTTCTTTTGCTTTTGCTTTTGCTTTTGCTTTTGCTTTTGCTTTTTCTTTTTTTTAATGTGTTCAGTCTAATTCTTCCTTGAAAAACAGAAAGCCAGCTCCAGACATCCCAGGTGCTGAGCCCTGGCCAGCTTTTGTAACAGCTCCCAGACAAGGCCAGATTGCGGATGAACAGCTTGCCCTGCTCAACACGGGGAAGAAATGACCCCATTTCCAAGACAACAATTGGAATGCTACCCTGTGGGGAAGGAGGATGCCGAGGAGCTCCTGGGATCACCTCTATGTTTCTTGCACTTGTTCCTGCACAGAGGAGAGCGTTTGGGCTGATGGAGAAGTCCTTTGGCTCCCTTTGGTTCCCCCCAGCCAAAGAGGGCAGACAAGAAGGCCTGCTGTGCTCCCCGTTCACATGTCCTCTCTGCCTCTCACACTCAAAAGATGGCAGAAAATTGGCCACTAATGGAGAAATTAGGTTCTTTGGAATGCTTTTTGATTATTCTTCCCCCTTTGGAGCCACTCAGAAGGAAGTCTGGATCCAAAACACAGACATGCAAGCTGCAGGCAGCCAGCCAAGGCCTGTGTCTGCTCTCAGACTGAGTGCTGGGAGCCTCACACGGGGTCAGTGGCAGCCCTGCTGCGAGCCCCAAGTGCTGCTGCGTGTGGATGCGCTGGGACCCGCTCTCCAGCTGTCCTTGGAAAGCTGAGGCCTTCTGCACCTTGCTATCTGCCAGGCCCTCGAGCTTCAACACTCACAAGTCAGCTAAATCCAAGGCCTCCACTGGCACGCTGGCCTCATTTGGCACAACCTCATGGCATGTGGAGCTCTCTCCTTCAATCAGGCTGCTCGGTCTTCCAATCCTCCTAGCACATGGGCCATGAACAGCAGGAGGATGGCAGCTCTGACACTTTGGATGTTTCAGCCTTCACCACATGAAGATAATGCTTTGTTTACTTGGACAGCCTCCGAGGGCAGGGCTGTCTGTCAACAGTGAGCTGCACATGGCCTGCCCTGATTGTCCTGCCATGCAACGGGTATCCTTCTCCAAAAATCTGCTCCTGGTGCCCCCACACATCATGGGGACACATCAGGATTTGATACCCCTTTGAAGCAGAGTGGTGCTAAGGAAGAAATGTTTTAGGATCCTGCAACATTTTTATGCACCACTCTTTCAAGTTGCTGAAAGTTGCCTTGGTGCCAAGAATGCTTTCCTTACTCCAGCTCTAAATCACTTGTTCCAAAATGCCTTTGATCTGCGGTGATTTTCTGGCAACGTCTGGAGAGCATTGTTTGAAAATAGCAACAGTTCATGTTTCTGAACATCTTTTAGGTGTAAGAGGCCTGGATGTTGGATTATACAAGATTAGGCATACATTCAGGGCCGTTGGAAGCAGGGCATGAAGCAGGATCCCCATCAGCCATGCCCAGAGGTGCACATTTCATCCCAAGCACCCAAAGGTGCTCTGAACAACCCCAGGTACTGTGCTGGCACATGCTGCTGGCACCCCAGCTGGGAGAAAAAGAGGATATTAAAGCAAGAGGAGGGTTGAATGCAAAGCCTCAACACAATGGGGAACCCCACAGTGGAGGCCAATTGGTAGATGGGGCTCTCAGTGTAAGCTCTGTGGCCTTGTTTTGCAAACAAGCAGGATGCTGCTTGCTGCCCCTGCCCCTTGCAGCACCGATCTAGGGATGCACGAATCTGAGTGACCTGGTCTGTCCATAGAAGGCACTGAAATGAGGAGACACCGAACCCTGCTTGCAGCTCTGAGGCGAGCTGGCAGGGCTGGGGACAGAGGGAGGAACAGTGTCCTGAGCTCTGCTTTAAGCCACCCTCACACACTGCACACCACAGGGCACATACTGCGGTTGAACACCTAATTGAGAGGAACCTGGGAACAGTTTCCACCTTCCTCTTCTTTTCCTCCTTTGTTTGTGTATGGAGGGATCAATTATCCTAAGCAAGGCATGTATTATCGATCTTTCTGACTCTATTATTCCCACTTGTGGTACTCACTGTAAAGATTTCGGCTACCCTTTAACCTTACCGCACCTCAGAGCAGTTAGGGTAGGATCTGATTGCAGTGTAATGCTAGAATTGTTTGCTTTGAAATCCAGTACTAAATCACTGACCACCTGCAAATGAAATAAAATAAAAATGTAATTGGCAAAGATTTATTTTGAGTGGCTTGGATAGATTTCAGCGTGAGGAAATTCTCTGGGTTACCCTATTGCATTATGCACTTCATCTGGACTTGGTCCAGGGAGGATTTTTGATGACTTTGTATCTACTTCCTTGTGTTTTTCAGATCGTGTACACATGGCCATTGTCCTGGGGATGGGGAACGGCTCCCTCTGAATGCCTAATTAAGCTCCGATTAGCATTTCTTCTAGGAGCAGATGCAGCTTTTCCAGCCCAGCAAACAATGCCATCTGTTGTTCTCTTGCTGCAATTTCCATCTGAAAGTCTGCTCTGCTTCTATATTTAATTGTGAAGTTTCCTGCTGCCAAAAAAGAAGTAAGGTTGTTTAAATTTGGCATTGGGCGGAGAAAGCTGAGAGGGAGGGAGATTGGATTTTTATTGCTACTGCAGGGAATGCTGAGCTGGTTCAGTCTGACTGACAGCTCTGCAGCCTGCTCTCCTGTGCAGGACCAGACCAAATGTGAAAGCCTCCATCAGGGCTTCCATTGAATCCATTCCACCTTGAATCATCTCCTTGACCTCAAGGCTCTCTCTGCTGGGTCTCTCCAGCTGTCTTTTCCTACCTTTGCTACCACCCCTCCCTAAAGATCTGAATTAGAGGTGACAGCACTGTCCTCACGCTCTGGCGCTTGTAGCATTGCGCTGTGACCTTCTCTGAAGACTTCTGGCATTCACAACAGGGTGAAAGTATTTACAAGCAACCTTGTCTGTGCTCCTAGCCTCCAGAAACTGCTGAATTTGCACGGCCGTTTCAGTCCTTGACCCACCTGCTGTGACTGCCAACACAGAAGCCAATTGGAGAAGTGATTTTCAGGCATTTGTCAACTAGTGACTGGCTTGAGACCCACTCAACGTGTTTCACACAGAGCACTCAGCAGCCATTACCTGGTTGTGGCATGGCCTGTGGTGGATTGCAACCAGTGACCTAGGGGGAAAGCAGTGAATTTTATTATTTAACCTCTTGAACAGTTGGATATCATAGAATAGAAATGTTCAGTGAAAAAAAAAAACAAAACAAAACAGAAAATGGTGCAAAGAAGTCAACACAGAAGAAACAGGAAGGATAAAATCTGGCCAGCAAACTAAGAACATCACCTACTTATATCATGGACCTGGTCCCTGAGGGGCCTGACTAGATGGATAGCAGCAGCTAGTGAACACAGAGTAGGTCCACACTGTTTACATTCAGGAAAGTGAGGATTTAATGGGAAACAGGCAATTAGGGCTGATTTCTATAACAAGTCAGATTAAAGTCTGGGGGAAAAAAAAGTTTTAAATAAATAGTGTTTACCCTGGGGCTGTATTTGTTTAGCATAGCATTAATCAAGTGACGGAGCATTAAAACATTTGCAAAGTTAAGCATTTTAACACCAAAATATTTAGCCCTTATTCCCTTTGACGGGTCATGATGAGGGAGGAAATCTCAGTCAAGAGTTTTCCAATTTATTTTCAAAATGCCAGCAAGTTGCAGAGCTCTGACCCCCAGCTGGCTAACACTGCCAACACGTTACATCCATCAAGCCAAAGGTCAATGTAGGGCATGATTTGTTTAATAGTGCAAGAGAATTTCCCCAATACCCTGAAATCGTAACCACAGCACTAGTCCCTCAAATATCCTCAGGGATGCTTGAGGCCAGTATCGTATGTAAGGAGCTGGTATTAACATTCATTCTAAATTAAGCTTCTTTTCCCTACACACGCTTAGTTCTTAAATCCTCTTTAACAAGAGGTTTAAAAACGTTTTAAAATATCTGCCTAGTGTTTTTTTTTTTTTTTCCCTTCGCTATTAAGCACTCCCATTATGCTCCCACTGCCTTCTCAGACAGTTCAGCTTCTCCCTCTCAGAGCTGCCAGCCCGCATGCCTGCTGTGCCCAGAGCCGGGGGGATGTGCAGAGCACCCTTCTGCTCACCCATCACCAGCATCACTTGCTCACCACTGGAACTTGGCTAGGCTGCTGCCTTTGGAATTACAGTCCCAGGGCTGATGATTACATTGGCAGGAGTCAGGAGCACTGAGATCAAGAGCTAGATTTTGATTCCTAGCACAGCTAGAAAGCTGGTGGGTGGGAGATCAGCGTCAGGCAGCCTGTCTTAGAAGCATCTTTTCGCACAGCTTTGCAAAAAGCACTGCAGGTCCCCGTGACTGACAGGCCCAGACGCTGGATTCACCCACACAGCTTGCTGGGACAGGATTTTGGTTTTGTAGGAGCACCCTGAAAGTGCTTCAGAATTAAGACACACGACCTGACGTTGTTCCACAGCTCCGTCATACTCTGGAGCAGCTGGGTGGAACTCAGCAGCAAAAAGGGAAAATCAATGTTGTGTTCCACGTTGCTATTATTTAACAGATGTGCTCAGGATGCCACCACACCCGCAGAAATCCCTGTTGTCTTCCCGAGCAGCTCATTAAAGTCATTAACAAGCCCCAGAGCAATTTGTAGGCGCTAAAACAGGAGCTGTGCTAGTAGCTAGGAAAGCAGCAGCAGCACTAAGAGTTAAACTGCAACAAAACAGACCCAAAAAGCCAGGAATCTGATATGGTTCCCTGTGTCAGCGTACTTTGTTATTTACCATACACAGCCTCTGCCAGCTGCAGCTGACGTTCTTTCAACCTGGGAAGAACAGAAGGGCTGTAGTTTGCATTTATCACTTTTGCTCCAGCAAATCCCCGTGGCAGCCACCTGCTGCCTCCTCCCATGCCCCAGTGGTGTGACATCGGCCCTGCTGTGGTGCTCGGACAGGCATTGCCCCGAGGCCAGGACAGGCACTGGAAGAGCTCTGTTTCCATGGGCTGGGAGGTGGCAGACCAGAAGAGATCTCTTTTATGAGGTAAAAGGCACTTCCTCGGGGCAGGCCCTCAGCAGCCCACCCGCAGGTGCACTTTGGAGTGGGTACTTCCATCCCACCGCGACCTGTGGCCAGGCTGAAGGCAGGAGAGCAGCACACGAGGACCAGGCCCTCAGGCTCCCTCCCGGCCCAGCGGCTGAGGTGACAGCCTGAGGCTCCCCGGGCACCAAGGCCGCCCCATAGGCCCGGGCCCAGCAGAGCCCTTCCTCAGGGGGCAAAGGCCAAGGCCAAGGCCAGGGCAGGAAGGAAGGAGGGAGGGAGGCTTCCTGCGTTCCAGGGTGCCCCACGCAGCCCGAGGGGCAGCGCAGGCGGTCACACAGAGGGGCGCCCAGCCCGCCCCCCCGCGCTGAGCAGCTCCGACCGCCGCGCATCGCAGCAGCGCCCACGCTGGGGGACTCGGGCGCGCTTTAGGACCTCTGGGGCCTCCGTAGCCCCGCCCCTCTACCACCCCATTGGCCGCGCCTCCCCGCTCGTCCCGCCCCAACACGCGCCTCTCCGCAGGGGGTGGGCGGGGCGGATCGGCCTCCTCTTGGTACGTCACGAGCAGGGCGCTCGCTGATTGGCCTCAGGCTCCGCGGGCGGCCCCGCCCCCGGCCCCCACGCGCGACGAGATCCACCCGGCGCTTACATTGTGCCCAGGGCGCGCGCGGGGCCGGGCCGGGCTGGGCCGGGGGTGGGGGGTTCAGAGCCGCGCAGCGCCGCGCGCGTGGGCCGGGAGCGGCCCCGTAGCGACAACGCTCCGCCAGTGGAGCCGTCCGGAGCCCCGCGGCCGTGGCAGCGCTGCGGAGGCCTTCTGGACGCCGGGAGGTCACGGAGAGGGGCGGTGAGTGACCCCGCGGGACGCGGCCCGTAGGCAGAGTCGTGGGCGGCAGAGCTGAGTGTCACCGCTCTTCTCGTGCGTGGCCCCGAGGGGACGCGGCTGTCACGGGGCCGAGGTCCCACGCGCGAGTTCTGCGCTCTGCCCATCGCCGTGCGGGGGGGTGGGGCCCTCCGGGGCCTCCCGGCTCTGCCCGTGCCCTCTGCTGCCCCGAAAACGCGTTTTGGCTCTTCGATCTTCAGCGTTCTGCTGCGGTTCGGCCCTGCGGGGCGGCTGCGGAGGGGCACGGGGGGAGGCGTGCAGCAGGAGCCCCTCCGGGAGCCCTTCGCTGTCCCTGTCCCTCTGTGTGGGCATTGCTGTAAGCCCTGCCCGCTCCCGAAGGCTCGGGGGGGTTCGGGTAACTCAGCGGTGGGGAGGCGGGAGGGCAGCTGAGTTCCTTCCCACGGGGACAGCCGGCACTGGGATGGGTGACAGCTTGGGAACAGATGTGGGTGCTGTGGGACACTCCACATGTGTTCGTGGTCCATCCAGTGGTCCCTCCAGTGCTGGGCACGGTCCTTCATGGATTTGCAAAGACTTTTTATGACACCAGATTGTGGGGAGGTGAGTTCAGTGCTGCAGCATGCTGGCATCCCTCTGCTTTGTCCGTGTTGCACGCACAGATGCCCGGCACAGCATGCTGCCCTGCTCCATTCCAACCCCACTGAGTGCGTGGTTTGGTGCTGCGTTCCTACTGACGTCAAAGCATCAGAGGTGGAAAGGCAGAGCCAAGCAGTGGGTGCACTGGGCAGCACAGAGCCCAAACCCTGTGCAGCAGAGGGTGCTCCGAGCAGCAGAGCCCCAGCACCGGGAGCAGGAGGATGTGGGTATGCCCTCTGCAGCCCGCAGCCCTAGCAGTTCATCTGGCATTAATCTCACACGCACCAGATCTCCTTCATACCCTCCCTGGGAAGAGGCATGTGGTTCCACTCGTCCCTGTTTGAAGCTCCCTGCGCAGCACATCAGCAAGTTGGCTGGCTTGAAAAGGACTTTGTCCCGCTCCGATGGCTGCGATCGAGTCGGTTGTTTCCATTTTGGAGCCTTTTTGAGGATAATTTGGGAGATGGGGCTGAAAACTTGCCTGCCTGCTCTGCAGCCCCGTGTTCAATTTGCAGTGCAACTGTGATTGATCTAGCAGAAGGGAATTCATTCAGCAGCGGAGCTGGAGGGCAGGCGGGGAGGACAAAACCCCACGGCAGCCTCTGAAATGAATCACGAGCTCTGAAAAGATCCACTGGGGTTAAGGCACAGCAATGAAAAGCCATTGTCTGGAGCCTGAACCGTGGCCAAAAGCATTATTTATCCCGATTTGGGTAGTGGTTGTAGGAGGGTGTGGTATTCCCAGGGACTGCCGAGCCGCTGAGCTTAGTGGTGAAGCTGAACTTTCTTTGGTTGCCTCACAGGTAGCTTAAGAACCTTCCCGGAGTAACCCAGTTACTCAGCAAATAAAAACTGCATCTGTTGCATGCAGAGCAAGTTTCCTACAAGCTTATGCTCTGAATTTGGGGTGGCCCTGTGTGCAGCCAGCAGTTGGATTCGATGACCCTTATGGGTCCCTTCCAACTCGGGATATTCTATGATTCTATTTTTATGGTCTCCTTTGGCCCAGGTTAGTTTGTGTCTCTGATTTTGGGCACTGCTGTCCCTTTTAGCAGTGCTTTTGCAAGACAGGACGAGAACCTTGCTGTCTGGAAATGCTGCTGGGGGTTTTCATGGTGAGTGGCATTCCATAGGTTCTTGTGGTGGCTTTGGGTTCGGAGTGGAGCACGGGTTTACAGCGAGGGATGGTGGATGCTGAGGAGAATGAGGAACAGTGGTGGACAGCCCTAGTTTCTGAGTTCAGATTTGCTGTAGTAAGCATGTGGAGATATGTGCCCGGACCTTCTCCAGACAATCTGATCTCCTGGAGCCTACAGAATTGGCCTTGGAAAACCTCCCAGTTTCTGTCTGAGCCAACAGAAGGAGCCTTTCACATGGTCTTTCTGTTTTCCATCCGGGACGTACAGGCCAGACGAGAAAGTGAGAAAACGAGAAGAAGCGATAAGGAGGTCTTCTACTCACAAAGGCTGGGATGGAACCCAAAATCCTGCTTTTGGGGGCTGGGCTTAACCATCTCCCCTTGCTTCACAGCTGCGATGAAACAAGAGTTTGTCAGAGGCCGAACGCAGCTTTCTAACAGAAACGCCCCTGATTCACGGCAGGGTTACGCTGCGCGAATTCCAAGGTGAAAAATCACAGTGGCATCTTTGCTGCGTTAGTCATCGTGCCGAGGGGAGCACATTGGCTGGCTGAGCTCAGGGGCGGTGCTGGGGGTGAGGCTGTGCTGCCTGCGAGCAGAGCCAGGTGAGGACAGGGCAGGGACACGTCCTGGACGTGCCGTGCAGGCCCCTGGCTGCCCCCAGGCTCTGTGCCCGACGCGGTGTTCCGCTGTGATGCCAGCTGCTATTTTTATTCTTTCCATCTCAAGCACTCCTTACAGAAGGGCACTATTGGTATCAAGCTCTTCTGGCAGCTCCAAGCTGTGTACCTGACAGCGTTATGGAGGGACATGAAACACATCCAAAAAACCTCTTCAGATTTGTTCCTTCCCCTTTCTTGCTTTCTGCCTCCCTTCCCCTGTACCCTTTCCTGTTTTCCGTGTGGTTTTCTCTGCTTTTGAAGCTCGAGCTGTGTCCGTGAGTAGGTGATGAAAGCCTGCATGTGCTGGAGTTGCCTTCTGAAACCCTTTGACAAATCCCCACCCAGCAGTTGCTTTGCACGCTTTTGAAACACCGCTGGATCCGGGGCGTGTGTGTGTCAGGCATTGCCACACTGCTCTTTGCCCTGAGCAGCTCTGCAAGGAGCTCTTCCCCAGGAAGGTGAAACAGCGTGACCTTCTGTTTCTAGATTGCAGCTTTTTACTGTAAAGAAGGGAAATCCACCATCCTGCAGCAGTAACTGTGGCTTGGGGTGGTGTTGCTGGCCTAAGCACCAGGCATTGTGCTTCATGGAAGTGTTGGGGAGGCCCAGATGTTCAGGACAAGAGAGCAAGAGGCTTACCAGTAAGTGGAGAGAGCATTTAGTTCAGCTTCTTCCTGGAAGCAGGATTTCTCTGAATCCAAGATGGCATTTCACCCCAAAGGGTAGATGTTGTGAAATCAGAGAGGAAAAAAATGAAACTTACACTTGCCCCTGAGCAAAATCAGGCCCCTCGAGGCAGGTCTGCTCCGCCTGGGCCGTGGGTCGGGGCCCAGCCCCAGTGTGGGCCTTGGGGAACTGCAGCCCCTGTGCTGCTGCTGTCCCCATTGCTGTCCCCGATGGAGGCTGATGGTTTGTACTTGTTCCTGGGACTGCACAGAGGTTGCAGAGGTGCAGACACAAAGCCTGTGGCTCACTAAGGAGAGTGCAAGTTGGCATTGTATTGATTTGTTGTATTTGTATGCAGGCAGCTGAATTTCCCCTCTTCTGTGTGCTCTCTAGGTCTGAGAAGTCACCTGGGTGGTGAAAGAATGAGGCTCAGCTCAACAGGAATACCCCAGGTCCCTTCACGTGATGGTGCTGTTTGTGCCATGTCCCAGCCTGGTGCACGCAGATGGGTGACGCCTGTCCGTGTTGCTCGGAATTCAGGGCATCTCCCAGCAGCGGTGTGGCAGGAAAAACAAAAGCAGCCAAAACAGGCTGAAGTAAGTCAGGAAGGAAATGGTGAAAGCTCTGCTGGGCCTGAAGCCTTTGATCTCACAGTGCACAGTGAGCATTTAAATCCTGCTGACAGCCCCTAGCAGGCGGCGCGCAGCCTGTGCTAAATCACAGCGCTCCCAAGACATGGGGCTCGTGGCGAGGAGGCAGCTCCCCAGCCTCCTCCTCCCAGGTCTTCTGGACCTGGCGGGGATCCCTACTGCTTGTTTATTTACTTATTTACTGCTCTAAATGGTTCATGGTTGAGCCGGGCAAAAAGAAATGCAGTCTGCTTGCTGCTTTGCTGACAGTGTGATTGGCAAACAAAAAGCACCGGCTTCGGTTCATGGGATTTGGGCTCTTTGTTGGTGTTCAGCCAACTTTCACGGTCCCGGGAGTGTAGCTTTCCTTTTCCAAGCCCAGATGGGGAAACCCAAATCAGCTCACAGGGTGCAGGCAGCTTGGCAAACTAGCTGGGGCTTCCCTACCTGCAGGGAGTGAAACTGGAGATTTGTGCATGTTCTGCTGCTTTAAGATGGACAGGGGAACCCCAAACCTAAAATGTAGGTTGTATATAACTGTGCTTCTGAGCTGTCCTCTTGTGTACAGATCTTTTGTAGTTAGAAATTGGGTACTCTGAAGCTGTATCAGCCCCTGGCTTCCAAGGCCCACTTGGATTTTTCAAGGTGTGTTTCATTTTCTTGCCCTGTTCTCTTTGCCAGCTTCATCCAGCCCAGAGGAGCTGGGGCATTTTCTTCCTGAGCTGAGATCAGAGGGGTCTTTTCTCACTGACCCAACTCCTGATCTCCTTTTGAGTTGCTGTCTTCCCCGTGTGGGGAGGATTTCCCAAGCACTCTTATCTTGCTCCACTGGAAAAAATCCTGTCTTTCCTATATCTGCAGTACAAAAGCTCCACACAGCCAGGGGCATTACAGCCAGCAGCCAGCACTGGAAAGCTGTCAGAAAGCTGATGCTCCTCTGCCCTCATCCATATGGGATAAGGGTTATCATCTGCCTGTGCATGCAATAAGATCCTCTAGAAGACTTATTTTTTTTCAATAATCATCTTTAAATCTGCTGCGAAGGAGGAAAAAAAACCTAAATGGAGAAAGCCAAGACAAGCTCAGGTCAGAGCTTCTGCTCCTGGAGTTGGCACATCTGCTGTAGTGCTCGCATCCTGCGCAGTGGGGGATGCAGCTGGGAGCTCCAGTAACCCCGAGCTGTCGCAGAGCAGGTGGGAGCATGGAGAGAGGCACCGACAGGTTCCTCTGTGCGAGCTGCTCCTCGTTCTGAGCTGTGCTGCTTTTTAGCTCAGGAGCTGAGCGAGGGAAGCGGGGAATGCAGCGGGGGCTGGATTTTGCTCTGTGCACAGCTGCTATGGAGAGGTGCCTGAGAGAGAGCACACGTGGGGCAGCCTGCTCCTCACTGCAGAACCTGACGCGTGTGTTTGTGCACATCGTGAAGGACGCAGGAGATCCTCACAGCTGCCGGCTTCTGAGGTTCACAAGGCCGCTGGACTTTGGAAGAAACCCATGGGATGAAATGCCTGCTGCCTGCAGTTTCGGTTCATCTGATCTGAGGGGGATGATGCCAAATTCTCTGCAGACTATGAGATGCACTGGGGTGTTTGTAAGGAGAATTAATGGCAGCCGCTTCTCTGCTTGTGCCCAGCTACAGCAGGGTTCAAGAAGGAGGTGTATCACAGTTTGGTTTTCAGCCATCAGTGAAGATTGCTTCTCTTTATTCAACAACTTGCAAACATGCTGTTTTGAGGACAAAGTTCAGAGGCCGTTAGGTTTTGGTTTGTTGGTCTGCCTAGCCCAGGTGACCTGAGCCCGGTGACAACAGGAGGGGCCACAGCCCCTGCAGCTTTCACAGCCGGGGTTGCACTGGGGAGCAGAAGGTGCCTGGGAACCCACTGGGATGTGGCCATACCAGGAGCAGTCCCAGTGGGGACTGGACTGCGGCCCATCAGCTCGTGCCCTGAGTGCTCCTCAGTACCCATGGGATAGAAATATCATTTGGTTACCCTGGGCAAACTATTAAGTGTTAGATGCCTGAAGGTTGTTGTTTTGTTTTGCTTTGTTTTGTTTTTAATATATAATCACTGACGTTTCTTATTTCTGAACAAGCTGCTCCTTCCATTCTGAGTAGTTGCTTTTCTAATCTTAGTGTCAGAAAAAATGGTGCTGCCTTCCTATAATCTTTTTGTTTGTTTCAATAGCTGCCCTATATAAATTGCTCGATTTTTTTTTTTTTTTTTTGTGGATAAACAAATCAAAGGTTAACGTTGAATATGTGACCGGAGCTGCCAGCGATGGAAGCAGTAGCAATGGCAGGGCAGTTTCTGAGGCTGCAGGAGCAGGAACCTAAATCAATAGCTTTTAGCAGCCTCATAAATGTTTCATTTGCTTTCCTCAGTCGAGCCTTACAGAGCTTTGACACTGGAATATATATAAGCTCTTAAATTAGTGTTGTCCCTGTGCTGGGTGTGGATGCTGGAAACCATTTCCTCGAGATGCACATGGAAGTGCAGCTCGGCTGCTCAGTAATGGCATTCTCCTTCCTGTTTTGGAGCCCTGATTCCTCACAGCCTCCCATCACAACTGGAATGAGCTCAGCAGCCTCAGCACCAGGCTGCAGGGGTTTGGGTGAGGAACACGCAGAATCCCATAGAGACCTTTTCCCTGAACTGTGACACAGCCCTGAGGAATGAGCAAGGTCTCGGGTGCACCAACCTCAATAATTCACTGGGAGTGGGGGGAAGGAGAGACATGTCCACAAATGTTTGTCCAACGTGGGCTCTTTGGAGGCTCTGGAGGACCTGGGGGGTAGGAAGCATGTGAGCAGAGCATGATTCAGGCTGCTTATCTGGCCATCTGCCTCCGCTTGAGGTCATCGTGCTGCGGAGCGTGGGAGGGCTGCGCTGCTCCGGGTCCCGGCGAGGTCAGTGAGCTGGAGCTCAGCATGGGGCTGGGGATCAGTGCTGCTTTGCCCTTATCCTCACATCACCAGCTGCCCTCCGCTGGGTGCCTGGGCTCGCTTCTCACCGAAAGCCTGCCTGGTGTCAGCGGGGGCTTGGGCATCTCCCTGGGTAAAGAGCTAGAGGGTAAAGACCCCTTAAAATAACACAGGCTGCAAGGAAAAAAAAAAAACAACCAACAGCAATAACAAAAAAAAACACCAGCTATCTCTGTGGGGCTTATCACTGATTTCTAAAGAATAAGGAGGCTGGGGCAGGGTGGCGTGGGATGTGTCTTGTGCCTGCAAACAGAACGTCAGTGATTTGGGGAAGGGGCACTGCAAAAGGGAATTAAAGGGGTGGCATCAGGGTGACATCAGGATGAAAATCAGACTCGTCAGCTACCCTTCAGGCTTTTGGTTTTGGTTTTATTTTTGAAGGCTTATTTTCCAAACCTCGGGACCGTCACGCTGCCTGCTTCACTTCAGCACTGACTCTGCTGTAAGAGAGGGCTGCATGCATAGCTGTCTGTCTACTTCAGTTTCACTGGGGAAAAAACAGGGCTGGCTAATATATTTTGCAGCAAGTGGCTTGAATTCTGTCATCCAGGTACCACTGATTTGATTGCTCCAATGGCTTTTTCGTCCACAGGCATGAATAGGTGTCAGGTAGCACTTAAATGAAAATATCTAATAAAAGCATTGTGTTTGCTTCTGCTTGCCTGTTAAAAAACATAAATTAGCTGTCTCTTTTGTCTTATTCTATGATGCAGATCTATACTGCAAAATGTGTAGGTCACAAGAAGTATGTCATAAGTTCTATCAGCAAAATCTACAAACAAATGGTTTGGTCAAATCTGTTCAAAACTTTTGGCTGGTGCTAGATTTGCTGTAAATAAAACCAATAGCAATTGCATTTCCTAAGTCTGCAATAATCTTCATGAAAACTTTGATTTCTGCTGAGCCCCGAACAGACTGGTACCCTTTATCCTGCTCTCTTAATGCTGTTTTCTAAGGAAAAATAACACTTCTGTGGTTTGCCAATACCCTCTTAGGGGCTGTTGAGACAATTTACATCAAGTTTGGGTTTTGATTGCTTCACGCTGTTGCTCCACTGCTGAAACCAAAGGGCAGTTTCCTTCCCTCTTTTCTGCCCTGCTGGGTTGCATTTCAGGAGGACGTGCGGGTGCAGACACTGCTGGAGCTGTGGGAGCTGCAAGTGTCAGCTGGTGCTTCAGGTTTGGGGTCCATTGGCAGTGTGTCAGGGTTAGGTAGCGAATGCATTTGTTCTGGTGCTGGCTCAGTGCCTCCCATCAGTAAGAACAAGAGAATAATCAGTTTTCTGCTTGTTTCTCTGCAGGCAATAGAGCTGTCATCATGTCAGTCAGCGTCCACGAGAACCGCAAATCCCGGACGAGCACGGGCTCCATGAACATCCTGCTTTTTCACAAAGCTTCCCACCCAGACTGCGTCTTGTCCCACCTGAACACCCTGCGGAAGCACTGCATGTTCACCGACGTCACCCTTTGGGCAGGAAACAGGTCGTTCCCGTGTCACCGTGCGGTGCTGGCTGCCTCCAGCAGATACTTCGAAGCCATGTTTAGCAACGGCCTCCGGGAGAGCTTGGATGACGAGGTGAATTTCCATGACAGCCTCCATCCCGAGGTGCTGGAGCTGCTGCTGGACTTTGCTTATTCCTCTCGGATCATCATCAATGAGGAAAATGCGGAGTCCCTCCTGGAGGCTGGAGACATGTTGCAGTTCCATGATGTCCGAGATGCGGCAGCCGAGTTCCTGGAGAAGAACCTCTACCCTTCCAACTGCCTGGGCATGATGCTGCTCTCGGATGCTCACCAGTGCCGGCGGCTCTATGAGCTCTCCTGGAGGATGTGCCTGGTCAACTTCGAGACTGTTCACAAGAGTGAGGACTTCAACAACCTTTCCAAGGATACTCTGTTGGATCTAATCTCCAGCGATGAGTTGGAAATTGAGGATGAGGAAAAGGTCTTTAAGGCCGTCCTTCAGTGGGTGAAGTACGATCTGGACGAGCGGAAAGCCTATCTCCCAGAGCTTCTGCGGAACGTCCGCCTGGCCTTGCTTCCTTCTGAATGCCTCAAGGAAGCCTTGGCTTGTGAGGACCTGATCATGGTGGATGAAAGGAACAAGCTTGTCCTGGATGAAGCCATTCAGTGCAAGAAGAAGATCCTCCAGAACGATGGGGTTGTCACCAGTCCCTGTGCCAGGCCTCGCAAAGCTGGGCACACCTTGCTGATCCTGGGAGGGCAGACCTTCATGTGTGACAAGATCTACCAAGTGGATCAAAAAGCAAAGGAAATTATCCCCAAAGCAGACCTGCCGAGCCCACGGAAAGAGTTTAGTGCCTGTGCCATTGGCTGCAAAGTGTACATCACCGGTGGCAGGGGCTCAGAGAACGGGGTCTCCAAAGATGTATGGGTTTATGACACTGTTCATGAGGAATGGTCCAAAGCTGCCCCCATGTTGATAGCTCGGTTTGGGCACGGCTCAGCTGAGCTGGAAAACTGCCTGTATGTGGTTGGTGGACACACTGCCGTGGCTGGGGTCTTCCCTGCATCTCCTTCTGTTTCCTTGAAGCAGGTAGAGAAGTATGATCCTGCATCCAACAAATGGATGATGGTGGCTCCTCTGAGAGATGGTGTAAGCAACGCTGCAGTGGTAAGCGCCAGGCTCAAGCTTTTTGTCTTCGGTGGAACCAGCATCCACCGGGACATGGTGTCCAAAGTGCAGTGCTACGACCCGGTGGAGAATCGGTGGACGATCAAAGCGGAATGCCCTCAGCCCTGGCGCTACACTGCAGCTGCAGTGCTGGGCAGCCAGATTTTCATCATGGGGGGAGACACAGAGTTCACAGCAGCATCTGCCTACCGCTTCGACTGCGAGACAGACCAGTGGACACGCATCGGGGACATGACGGCCAAGCGCATGTCATGCCACGCTTTGGCCTCGGGGAATAAACTCTACGTGGTGGGGGGTTACTTTGGGACTCAGAGGTGCAAAACGCTGGACTGCTATGACCCTATGTCAGACACATGGAACTGTATCACGACGGTGCCTTATTCGCTCATCCCCACAGCTTTTGTCAGCACCTGGAAGCACTTGCCGTCATGAGAGGCAGGGCTCGGGGGCTTCTCTTCAGGAGTTCAAGGTAAGAGCATCCTCTAAAATTGAAACTTGGTGTTTTGCCTCTAATGCATCTGCACACACCACACTGAAACCACAGGTTGCAGTTTGCTCATTTTTTATGAGAAGGGTGCATTTAAAGATGAGAGAGACATCAACGCCAGAGTTGATTATTCTCTTCTGGTGCTGTCTTGCTATCTGTTGTTTCAAGATGGTCCCCTCTGCATCTTATGAGATGCATCTGCATCAATGGTTGCAGGGAAGCTGCAGCCCCTCTGCCTTCATTCTAAGCTAGCTGGGTGTGCCAGCATCACCCTTGTGAGTGTTGGTGGGGAGGGAGGGCAGAGCCCACCCCTGCTCTCATGGATAGGACCATGGAATACATCCTGTCCCCATTTTGTTTAAGGAGTTGTGGTTTCTATGAGTGAAAGCACTTACATTTCAGACCCGGGAGATATTAGGGCAGCAAGTGCTTTGGAAAGAGTCTCAGTGTTTTTGCTGGATATCTGGGTTGTTGGTTTGGAGCTGATGAATATGTAGGCAAGTGACCCTTAAGAGATGCAGGACTGCCCAGCATCCTTTTATGCTCTGTATTTACATTTCAGTGGGCAGCAGAAGCTTAGAAGCTATGGTGCATTTGATGGTTTTAGTGTTTATTTAACATCCAAATTGTTGCTTGCTATATCAGAACTTCTCTCCCACTCAGGTCTCACACAGAAATCTCAGAAGGGGTTTTGTAACCAGAAGAAGAATGTGTTTATTGGCGTTTTGGGGTGTGTGGGAATAAGAAGGTTGGTGGAAGCTCATGGTATCCTGTATGGTTCTGATGCTCTGGTTCTCATGTGCTCAGGAAAAGTACTGTTGCAACACCACTGGGAGAGAGCAGTTGGTTCCTCCTCTCCTCCCCAGTGGGGTGTTTGGTTGCCATCCGGGTTACCAGTTTTACCCCACTGAGCTTTACACATCTTCACCAATCTGTACCAAGATCTAGCTGGCCAGGAACAGGTCAAAGACTCTCTCGCCTTGCACTGTGAAAACAGATACACTGGTGCCATCCGAGTGCAAAATTATCTTCCCAGGAAGTCTGTAACGCCTCTGCTAGCTCTGCCTGCAGGTTTCTGGGTGCCAGCGACGCTCACAGAGCTGCTCTGGTGGTTGGAGGCTGCCTCCCACCTAGCTGCAGGAGGTGGGAAACTGTGGCCTATGGGGCAGGATCAACCAGCTTCACTTAAGGTTTTCCTTGGAAAGTGAGACTGTGGGTAGGGAAATTATCTACATCAAAGTCCACTTCACTTAACACAGGGAAGAATGAACACTGCCCAGAGCCTCTAACACCTGCTCACCTCCGTGCTTCACACTCCGTGGGGTTGGTGTGCTTGGGAATTGCCTGGTGGGTGAAATTACCAAAGTGCTCTGACATTTCCCAGTGATCCCCTGGATGCCAGCTAGGAATCCAGGAGGAGCTCCTGGCACCACTGCCAGGCTTTTGCCCAACATGACCACCTGGCTTGTCTCTGGTGGAAGAAGCACCCAGGGTGTCATTTTGGCCTTTGGGTTGCACAATGCTTGGCTGGACCACAGAGAGGGCATGGCAAGAGTGGAAAGGGCTAAAATGAGATTCTGATAGCTTTCCCAGCACTGGGAGATAACGGCCTTTCCAGATTCTTCTCCTCAGGCGTTGCCTAGCATCTGTCACAGTGGCTCAGTAATCTAATTAACTGCCACTCAGCTATTAAATATCGCAGCAGAGTGTGAGGACTCCATCATTTTCAACTTGGGTCAATGGGGGCCCCCTTTAAAAGCTGTCCTAGAGCCGAAAATTAATTTCCTCTGGTAGCAGATGCATCTGAATATTGAAGCTCAACACCAGCCCCACTGCTGGGAGTAAGAATAGGGAACAGTTCGAGGTGAAAGTTGATTCTTCAGCCACTGAATGAAAAAACAGTTCCCCAAAACACAGAGCCTTTACTTTCTTCTCCTGCCTTTTTCCTCTGTGCTCTATTTGGATTGTTCAGACCTAATAAAGATCTTTATGGGGGATAGATAATATTTCTCACTGCACACTGGAGCTTGGCACGAGCACAAGAGAAGTAGGAACTCTAATATGCCAGCCTACAAATAAAGCTGGTGAAAAGTCACTGTGTAAGGGTTTTATGTGCTTTTTTGGCTTCATTTCCACTCCTCCACTAAAGCAGTATTTAAAATATACATGAGTTTTTGTCAGAGAGAACATCTTTTCATTTTATTTTTGTAGAGGCTTTTTGGTTGTTTTAAACTAAGTTAACACCATAGCCTCCGCCACTGACAGCTCCTTAAATAAAGCACCAAGGCTGACTACTGCAAAACTGGGCTCGGGACCTGCAATAACTGGCCATAGGGTCCTGTGGCTGCTCCATCGTCCTACTGGGGTCTGGCCAAGGGGGTTGCTGGCTTGCAGCTTCCCTAACGGGAGGGTCCCTGCTGCAACACCTGCTTTGGTCCCTGTGGATTTCTCTTTCAGGAAGGGGCACCCAGAAGGCAGGTGGGCATCTTCCCCACAGGTTTCTGCAGGTGCTGGTGAGCTCTGTGAGCAGGCAGCCACAGCTAATCCTGTGGGGAATGCGCCTCAGCTGGAGAAGTCAGCTGGGCAATTGTATGGGAGGAAGCAGTGCTTTGCATGTTTGGAAAAAAAGTTAAAAATCTCACCTATAAACTGGTGAGGCTGCATTCACACCGGCTCTGAGATCCAAATAATACATCCCTGAAAAACATTGATCGTAAAACACCAAGCCTGCTTTTAATTTAAGGCATAAAACAGCTCAGCTGGAAGCATATTGCTGGAGGCTCAGCCTCCAGCCCTCCTGGAGCTGAGGCCAGCCTCGTGCTGGTGCACCTTTGGGCAGAGCTCCCGGTGCCCCTGCCAAGCTTGCAGCGTGACATCGATGCGGTGCTGACTGCCAGCTGTAATTCCAGGGATCGAGTGTGATTAGCGGCATAAAACGTGAAAGCCTGGCCTGCTCCCACACGTGGCTGCGGAGCTGGTGGGGGTGACTCCGGTGATGGTGATGGGAGCTGCAGCGGTGCTGCTGGATCATCCTGATGGGAGACGCTCGGATGTGCTCTCTAATCGCAGTCATCACCTGGCCTCTGCCATGGTTGGAGGCACAAAGTTTGGCTGAAAGGTGTTAAACGCAGGCTAAGCTGGGGGGAGAACTGGCTGAGCCAGCTTCGGCGTTCCCACAGGAATTATGAGGAGGCAAATGGTTGCAAATGGGAAATAAAATACTGAGCACTCTGCTAATAAAGGCTCTCTGTGTTTATAAACACGAGCAGAGCCCAGGGAGCAATGCTGGGTGGTGTAGCCTAGTCCTAAATGAACAGCAGTGACAGCTGGTGGGGACAGCTCTGCTCCTCCCAGGAGGTGATTTCAGGCAATACCAGGAGCAGGTTCTCCAAGCTGTTTGTCACCAAATTAGAGTGGCTTCTTCAAACTGTCTGTCCTGTGTGACAGCCTCGTTTCTATGGGATAAGGTCACAGCTGGGATGGGGACTGGATCCCAGGTGCTGAATCACGGGTCCCACCCTAAAACCAGGAGCCAACGCTGTGCTCTGTGCAGGTGACGCGGTGACACTGGTCACCCAGGTGCCTGCCCCGGGTGAGGCGGCAGCACTGAGTGGGTGCTGGTTGTGTTCTGGCAATGAAAAGCTGAACTTTGGTCCCAACGTGCCTTTGAGGATTTCGGCAGCCTGCCAGGCCCCGCACTACGTTCTGGTACTGCCAGGCTGTGGTCACAATAAATGTCGGATCTGCTCGGTGACTTTTTTCCTGATTATTTAATTACAGCAGAGATAAAAAGTCTTTTACAAGCACGGGTTTGGCTTCTCTTCCGCGTGGAGCTGGGTCAGCTCACGCTGTGCAAGAGGCCACAGGTTTTTGCTGCCATGCTTGCAGCTGGACACCTTGCCTTGCACAAACCCCAGGTGCCTGAAGCGGCACTCAGGACAGCCTAGAAACCTGCAGATAATCTCCCTGTTCCTAACCTGCTTACTGCTGGGTTAGGTGCTAGAAACCTGTTAGAACCTCACTGTTACTGCCAGAACAAAGTCAGAGCTGGTTTCTGTCGGTGGCTCATAGGGAAAGCCATTTGCATGCACACAACAGCGGGGCAGGCTAAGCAGGGAGGGCAGTTCTGCTGCTGTTTGTCTCCGGAGCCAGTTTATCAGGCAGCGTTGGAAGGGAGTGGCTGGCCTGGGGAGGAAAGTCAATGAAAATCAGGCTTTTCCAAGCCCTGGGCAGATGGAAACAGTGCAGTTTGTGCTCGGCCTCAGATTGTGGTAATCAGCCCCTTGGAAGTGGCAATTGTATGGGTAGTTTTGGAGGAACTGGTGGAAAAATGAAAAAAAGGTGGTGTTTTTTTTTTTTTTTTTTTTTTTTTTTCAGGTTTTGGGCCCCAAAAACCC
>WBMW01001799.1:298258-350443 GCA_013396635.1 Penelope pileata
TTTTCTCTGCTCAGGCTTGTGGCCCCAAATACCCCAGCTGCTTCAACCCCTTTAATTTTTTTTTTTTTTTTTGCAGCAGCAGCAGCAGTGAGCTTGCTGTTGGCAATGCCTGCTGTTCGGGTGATGCAAAAGTATTTTTGTAGGGAAAAGGGGATGAGTGTTGGGGGGGTATCCCAGTAGCTGCCAATACACAAACATGTTCTGTGCATGGCACCAGCTCTGCTCCCAACACTGCGATTAACTCCCTTTCTCGTTCTCTCCCCAGATACTGGTGTCACATCCATGTCCCCTGCCTCGCTGCTGGAGCTGGCACAGCCACCGAGTCCCTTCCCGTTCCCCACACAGGGTGTTGAGGAGCCTCTCGCATCCCTTCCAGCACCACAGGGGCACAAAGGACCACCTGGCTGGTGGATACTGATGGATACTGGTGAATTCTGGTGGATACTGGTAGATTCTGGTGGCCCAATGTGAGTAGGAAGACAGAGGATGTGCACTAGGTCCCATCTCCCAGAGTTACTTGACTGGGGGGGCTAAGAGATTTTAATATTTTTTTTTATAGCAGTGAGCTAGCTGTTGGCGATGCCTGCTGTTTGGGTGATGTGGAAGCATTTTTTTTGTAGGGAAAAGGGGCTGGGGAAGTGGGAGAAAGGGAAGGGCTGAGCCCAGCACGGAGCACCTGGCTCTCCGGGCCGCAGGCCGCGCAGGGCCGGCTGCATCGTGGAGGCGATGGTTACTGAAATATTGAAGCGTGGGAGCTGCGCACAGCTGCCAGCAGCACCGAGTGCCTCGGTGGGACGGGGCAGGTGCCTTTGGTTTGCACTGTGGATCTTTTTGGTGTTTTCCCTCCTTCCTGGTGCTGGGCCCGAGGCCAGGCTGCACCCCGCGCACAGCTGCCAGGCCGCGCGCCGCCGCTCCGCAGTGTGCCAGAATGCCGGCACCTCAGCGAGATGCTTCACCAGATAAAAACTGCTGCCTGCTTGGAGCAGGGCTTCTGTTTCCCCTCCGTGTGCTCTCCCAGCAGTGCGTGGGTGAGGGTGTAATTAGCAAACGAGCAGGAACACAGGCCCTGCTGCACGGTGGGGCCTAGTCAGGCCTTTGGAGCAAATGAGGCCTCTTGCCCCCTGTCCCGCAAAGGGAGGCCGAAGGGAAGAGGCAGCACAGGGCTGGCACGAGGGGAAGCTCCTTCCCTCCATGCCCCTCACTCACATCCTGGTTGCACATTTGGGTGATCACTGTGGGCTGCCCCATTTAACTGCTCTCTGGCTGCATTGAGGGTTACACAGAGGAGCTGCCAGCTCCTGGCTGGCCTCGCTCATCCCTCTCAGGTACCCGGCCTGCCTTCTCCCCTGCACGAGGCTGCTCTGCAGCCTGGCCAGCTGGATGATGCAACGTGTTGCAAATCCTCGCCGTTGCTTCAAACAACAAAGGCCTTTTAGGAGCAGCAAGTGCCCTTTGCTGTCGGGAAGAGCACAGCCCTGCTGCGGCACTCAAAGTGACATTTATTTACATTTTGTAGGGGTGTTGTTGTTGTTGTTGTTGTTTTTCCTTCAGCTGCCTGCAAACTTTAATAAAATTGATGATCTGGGAAACCATTTGTGTGTTTTTCACAGGAGTCTTCTCTTCATTCCTAAGCAAGTTGGATTTAAGTATAATAACAGGGCCAAGGAATAATAACAGGGTTGGCACTCAGTGGTTCACAAACAACCTCTTGCAGCCAGCCTAGCTGTAATTATTATTGCTTCAGAGCTTGGGAAACTGAGGCACAGTGTTAAGTGTCTAGTCCCAGGTGAGTGGCGGAGCTGGGAACAAGGTCCAGGGCTTCCCGTGTTACCTGGGAGGTGCAGAATGCCCAGCTGGGGTCAGCCCGTGGGGCACCCCAAGGTCGTGTAGTGACGTGAGGAGAACTCGCAGTCTGACCGTGGCCTGGCAGTGCCTGCCAGATAGGCTCGGGGGGCCCAGCCCAGATACAGCCGCGCTGCTGCAGACCAAGCCAGTAATTTATAAGGGAGAAGAGAAGCATTTATACTTCTGTTTTCCTTATTTGCCTTCACTTGGCTGCTGCAGCTCCCGAGGAGGCCTACTGACAGGTGAAATGGCCTTTCCAGCTGTGTCCCCGGCTCACGCTGCTCTTCCATGTGCTGCTCTCCCTGTGCCAGAGGAGCTGGGATTGGTTGCAGCCACTCAGAAAAGCTCAGGGCTCCAGACTGGGAGCGTTGCTGCAGGCATGGATCAGCAGCAGACAGAAAAGTAGGAAACACAAATTCTCAAGGTCTTGCTCTAACAGTGGATGCAAGGATTGAGAAGCAAAGCATGCACAGAGACTCAGAGGGGTTTGGAGCCTGAATTTCAAAGCTGCAGGGGAGACTGGGAAGAGGGCCCCTTGCCCCTGAAGCAGGGTGGGAGCGGCGTCAGCAGACCTGAGCTGGGCAGAATCGAGTGCAAGGCTCCATAGAAAAAGCTCATTAACGAGCCCTTTGGGAAACCAATTCAGGGCCCAGAAATTGCTGTTGGATGAGTGGGGGAATGAAACGAGAGAGTGGGAGGGTGTGAATAAAATCCCTTTCAGTTTTGTTGATTAAGGTTTTATACAGGACTCTGGGACTTTAAATAGCGGATCGGAGGCTTTGCAACTGGCTGGCTTTGATATGAGCCATGCAAAGACGTGCTCTTTTGTATTTATTCTGGAGCTTGCCTGAAAGACAATTCAAAAGCAATCACCAGCTGCTGTCACAGCAGCAACCTGTTGCTAAGGAATTAAATGCAATGCAAAATACAAAGGTTTCTCAGTTAGCAGCAAAAAAGTAAAAGGGGAGTGGGAGATGGAAACAGATGGAACAATGTAAAGCTGCAGCCAGAACAGGTCAGGTTTTTAACTGGGAGGGACAGAGGAAGAAATGTAGAATTGGTTTTTCTGCTTCCTTAAAAGAGCTTTTCTGCCTTTTCAGCAGGTGAGGCTCTGCTTGGTTTGGGAGTGCTTGGGGGACAGCCTCGGGTGGTGGCTGCAGGAGCTCCATGTTCCCAGTGCTGCAGCAAAGTGTCCGTGTGCAGCCAGCCCTCACTGGGGGCTCAGGAGCTCCAGTGTGACTCCCAAGGCAGCTGGGAGCCTGGTCCCAAGATGGCCCTGGTGGTGCAGGGATCCAGCCCTCACCCGGCTGCCTTCCAGCCCTGCTCTGGAGCTGGGACTCAGTTCCCAAAGCATTTGGAGGAGAGTGGAGGGAAGGGCAGGAAGCGGGAGCTGGGTGCAGACCTCTCCCAGGCCCCTGCCCCAGGTCTCAGACCTCCCTCCCCAGCGCCAGACCGTGCTGGACCTCCCCAGGGACAACAGGCTGAGGCTCCGATCTCTTATTTAAATGAAATTCAAAGTGCCTTGTTGGTTTTTAAATACGCATTTTCCGAGCATGACCCCAGCTGCCCTTGAAATAATACCATTGTGCAACGAAGCCCTGCAGGGAATTATCATCTGAGCTCATTCTCTCTTTTTCACTGCAGTCAATTAAAAGCGGAGTAGCTGGTGATTTAATACCTCCGGTGTCTGAGGAAGCCCCACATCCACACAGAGGCTGGCTCTGGCATTTTGCTGCCCTTTTAGACGCATACTTGGAGAGGAGAAATGTTTTTTCCAGCCACCCAACGTGTTCTCAGTTTCACCCATGTCTGCACAGAGCACTGAAGTCCTGTGTCCTTGGCGTGTCTTCTGCCCCTGAACGGTAGCTCATGCCCCAGCATTGTGCATCCTCCCTGCGCTGTGTCCTGGGCTTTTCCTGTATGCACCTTCTCCCTTTCAACAAACCCAAAGCACTTCAGTCTCCCCAGAAGGTCCAGGCTCACAAGCAGCCATTCAGTGCCGATGGTAGTTACATTTCTAAGAGCAGGACAAACCATTGCCACTGACTCCCTGCAACCAACTGGGAATTTTAAACTGGGTCGAATCCCTCTTGTTCTGCTGCCAAACCATGCAGCAGCAGGGGCACGAGGTGAGGCTGCAGCTTGCTCCTGGTGAGTGAATAGCAGAGGCTGGGCCCATTTGTTCTCTCTCCATTACAATCTCCCTTTTTCTTTCCATTTCACCACCTCCTTATTTAATGTCATCGACAGTTGTGCAAAACCATCAGCGCTGCTCGCAGCAGCGTGACCTACTTTTCATTCCTTGCTGACTTCCTAACCGAAATTGCAAGCTCGGAGCCCACCCAAGCCATTCAGTGTTTCTCTGCTGAATAACAAATCCAATTAGGTGGAAGAAAGCCTGGCTTTCACGCTGTCGGCGCCCGCACACCTCACTTCCCTCTCCCCAGCGCACGCTGCACCGCTGCTGTCTGCATCCCACACAAGGACCCCTCTGTGTATGTCTGTGCTGGTGGGGAATGGGTTTGAGAGGACGGATCCTGGCTCTCCTTGCATTCCTCCTGACGTCCTCTGTCCAGAGCAAACACTGCAGTTGTGCCCCTTCCTGCTTCCAGGCTCCATCCCACAGGGTAGCGGTGTACTAAACGGGATGCGTAGAAACAAGACAAGAAGAAACCTAGAGGGCACTGGGAAAATCCCTCGTGGTTTTCAGCCTCTCAGGCTGGGTAGGATGGACAGACAACCCACAGGTTTGTGTGGTCAGCAGCAGTGCTGGGACGAGCCCAGAAATGAACATGGGACCCCCTGCCCTCGAAGAGGCAGTGCCATGGGCCAGGGATGCAGTGCTGCCAAATTTCCCAGTCTGAGGCAGGTGCAGGGAGCCGGGTAAGCACCAATTACCCTCTTCTGGGTCACTGGAGGAACTGCAGACACACACACACACACAGACAGGAGGATGCTTCCCAAGCCCCGCGGGTTGGCCCCCTCCTCTGCCCACGCTGTGCCCTGCAGGGCCGGGGCCCTCCTGCCTCGCTGGGGTTTCCCACAGGGCTCTGCTAATGACTCACTGCTCCCGCTCAGCTCTAATTGGACTCCTGCTTAATTAAGCTGGCCAGCCTGGATGGGAAGATATGGATGGTAGGAATTGGCTCTTTGGTGAAAAGAAGTAGGAAAAATAAGGAGCGCCTGGAGATGCTGAGCATTGGAAACGGAGATGCCAGGTGGAGGCAGGAGGTCGGGAGGAGCCACTGAAGCACAGCTGTGCAAGGCATGGGCCATACAGAGTGCAAAGGGACTTCAGTGGCCCCTCCAGAGGCTCAGCTGTGCCCCACTGGGCAGCAGGAAGCCTCGGCTCAGTCCCTGCCGGGACCACCAGGATGTCCTGAAGGCCTCATGTTCATTTATCCTCCCATTAACCCACATATTGCCGCGTTCCTCACAGTCACATCTGGCACAGGGATGGGCACTGGCACCTGTGGTCAGCGAGGCTTCTTATGCGCTCTGATCTCAGTGTCTGCACTGCTCCAGTGCTGCGTTACTCTATCTTGCACATGTAGATTAAAAACTAAGAAGGTCAAAGCAACAGCTCCTATATCAGCAGCTAGTATCGAATATTATCTTCCCCTTAATTTAAACACATTCCAACTCTAAACAAATAAACACTGCAACGTGTTGAACATCCCTCTAACTAATTAACAAAACCCAGGTGCCTTCAACAGAAAAGCTAACTCATCCCTTCACCATTCACCCTGTATCTGATCACAGGGCAGCTCACTCACTGCACTAATTAGGGTTTTGCCTTTCCTTCTCTTAATAAAGCTCCATGAAAAGGGAAGAAAAAAACGAGCCCCAGCCCAGCTCGCACCTGTGCCCTCCCAGCCCTCTGATTCCCACCATGCAGCCGGTGCCAGCACTCAGCTCAGCAAGGGCAGAATGCTAGAGGAAGAGGTCTCACTAAGCTGCATTTCAGGAAAGCCCATCCTTTGTCCACCAAAACTCCTTTTAAAGTCCAAGGAGCTATTTTAGATGAAAATGCAGCAGTGCCCAGATGCCCCCCAGCCCCCTGCTTGGCCACACCATGGGTGATTTATCATCCCCAAGAGGCAGCAATGTGTTTCTGAGCATCCCAGTTCCCCTAGCAGCCAAGGGGAGAGCAAAATAAGCAACCCATGTGGCTTGGAGAGAACCTCAGCCATTCCCCTCCTGTGGGCTGTGCAGGAAAAATGTCATTTTCTCCCAATTACAAACCACACATTTGTGCTCTTCCCCCTCTCCTGACAGATGCTCACAGTATGGCAGCAGCCGGTAAATCAGGGCTGACATTTACCACAACAACGCAGGGGTAATTCCTGCCTGGCACAGGGGCCCAGGCCCCTGTCGCACCCCATGCTCCTTAGGCAGTGTTTTTGGGGGCCCCCAGCGTGTGGAGCTGAGGGGGCCCACGGCAGAAAGCGCTCTTTGAACACAGGAGCCGCCGTCATTGCGGCAAAAGCTTTTATTTGCTTTGGTAAATAGGAGAGCAGGGATGAATGGGAATGCAAATAAAAGGAGGACCCGCGAGCAGCCCCGGAGGTGATCGGGCCCTTTCATCTCCCATCCCACGCCCAGGGAGCTGCCAGGTTCCCAGCAGAGCTCTGTAGCGGCAGGCACGCGGGGGGCTCGGACACGAGGCGGGTTCTAAAGCAGCACCAACAGAGATGTGGGGGGAGAGAGCATGGGTGCACTGCTGGCTAATGGGGCGTTGGACTGGGGCTGGCATTTCCCTAAACATCCCAAAGCCCCTCTGGGATGCAGTGTTCCCTTCTCTCCACCTCCACCCCCACGAGGTGAGGTAGCATCTCCAGTTCTCAGCCAAACGAGATAAAGCATCCCGGAACCCGAGTCAGCCAGGTTTTGGCTGAGCTAAGCGGTAATTTTAACGGGTGACAGACGCAGTAAGATAGCACGCAGCCAGCAGCCTGCCCTGCATCCCAGTGCTAGGAGCCTGCTCTGGAGCTGAAGTGGCTGAGATAATGGCCCTGACACCTCCTCTTCTTGTAAAAGGATGAAAAGGAGAGGGAGAAGAAAAGGAGCCGAGCATCACTCTGGCCATATGCCCTTAAGCAGAATGTAAATCTTCTGAGAGAAGGAAAATAAGAGAGTCCGTGGGCGCACCCTGGGACCCCGGTGATAAAAGCACTGCAAACATTCGACTCCAGGCTGGGCTACATCTGTTCCTTCACCTCCCGTGCAACAAAGTCAACAGCACAAATACCAGAGGTGTGGGGATAAATTAGCAGAAAGCTCAGACTTAAAATCAAATTTATTTAGAGGAAAAATGACTTTACAAGAGGTTGATGCTGATAACTAAAAAGGAAGATAAATAAAAGCTTGTTACAAAACCTAATGGTTTCTGGCAAGTTACAGAAAAACCGAAGAATTTTACAGTCAATAACCTGCTCACTTTTTACATAATTACAAATTAACATACAGCAATTAGGTTTTACCCTCTTTTTAAAAAAATCTTTTATTTTTTTTTTTTAAAACTTTTATGGGTTCAACATGAAAATGCAAAGCATTTTTTTTTTTTATTTTGTTAAGAAACAAACCAAAAGCAGAGGTATATCAGGTCACTATAATACACCTCCTCAACGCTCTGGGAATTACTCAAGTGCATTCCGTATTAGTACAAAAGAAACACCAGGCTAAACTTTAACCATAGGCGAACTGAACTGGACACGAGATTTTTTGAGTCACTCTAATATCGATAAAGAGAATAGTAGAATACTTCAGAGCGTGGAAATGGTGGATACCTATAGCTTAAATACATACCAAGCTCACAGCTGTATGCAAAGCAGTGGATGTCATCCTGCCCCCCACCCCCCAAGCGATGGAAGCAGAATATATTTGGGCAAAGCATCAGTGCCAGTGAAATGCACGTGGAAAGAAGGGGAAGGAGCTGGCAGGGTGCTGCCGTGACTCCGGGGCCAGAGGTGTGCGAGGTTCGGCCAGTTCAGCTCGCCTATCCTTAAAACTTAGCTCACCGTCGGATCAGGAACTCCTTGCTGATTGCTGCCCCTTCTGAGAAGTGACGCGAGTTAGGAGCAGTAGGGGAGGTTTTTGCTTTAAAAGGGTGCCTTAAATTATGTTAAATTCCCAAACCTGGCCAGCAGGCAGAATAATTTCCAGACTTCTGGTTAACAAGGAATGTTTTGTGGGATTTAAGCAGATACTCTCTCCTATGCCCCTGCCCGGTCCTCCCTTGCTCTGTGCCAGACACCCTCCTTGGCCTTTGGCACCTGATGGACCTCTCCTGACCCACTGGCATTTGGAAGGAGGCTGGGTCTGGGCGTTTCAGTAACAGCTCTGAGATACCCTCCTGCAGCCAGGAAGGCGCAAAGACGACCAGGCTCTACAGATGCTCCTGCCTTCAGAAGGCCGCACAAACCCGCTCAAGCTCACGGCATTGCTGCCCAGCAGTGGTCAGACTGAGAGTGAGGAGGAGAGCGGTGGTGGTGTGGGGTCACATGGGGGGACGCAGCTGGGCCATCAGAAGCCAACTGCTCCACTCCTGCCCCTGCCTGCTGCTAAGTGCCATGGTGTGAGGCTGTGGGGCTTCATGAGCAAACAACTGCTGGGCTCTCCCCATGGGGAAAGGACTCACCCTGCCTGCACTGGGACTATAGTCATATTCACATCCACTTTGGTCTAAAAATGACACAAAAACTTGGCCCTTTGTCCCCTCCCAGGGCAAAGCCCTGTGCCAGGAACGTGGCTCTGTGTGGCTCGGGCCGTGCTGGGCGTGCAGAGGGGGAAGCAATTACACAGCTGATTGTCTCCATAGAACCCAACTGAAAAGTGACACAACCAGTTCCATTTAAAGTGCTTTAAGGCATCAAACTGACATAAAGTTCCATGCTGAGATGATCATGTCACTGAAAAGAAACGAAGGCCAACCCCACACATCTCCAGCAAGTCCTACACTGTTTGCTACAGCTGCTCCCTGCTCTCCCAGCACTCCCACTGCTGTGCTTCATCTGAGACAGTTCTGAGACTGTTCTGTGCCCCAGGAACCCCATGCAGGATGAGAGGGTTAGGGTTCTCTGCGTGGGATCAAGGGACCGGCTCTGGGAACCAGGCACAGTTGGGCTGGGCTGAAGGAATAACACGTTCTCAGCACCTGTGATTTTAAGGCCAGGAAAAGAGAAGGCTTTGGTGCTGTAAAACTGGGACCGTAGTCTAGCAGACAACCTTAGGCAACCTGCGGGGATCAGAGTGGGAATCCGACTCCAGGAACCTACGCCAAAGCCTTTCCAAAGAAAACCTGAGTGGGAAAAAACAAAAGGCTGAAGAGATAAAAACAAGTCCTCACCTTCCTAAAGGTAAAAGAAGGAAGAAGCAGTGTGGGAGGAAAGGCTTCATTCCAAATAAAGTGAGTCACGTAGCAAGGTACATCCTCCAGGGACAAAGGTCTGCCCACTACAATTTAAGACACAAACAGCTTTGATATGCAGTGTTTCCCCTTCAGTATAGTTCTTACTCAAACCCGTGGTGTTTTTGACAAAGAACCTTGGGACCTTAGGAGATCATGTAGCATTTTCACTGAAGGCTGTGGATGCTCTTTTTGGTTTGCACAGGTCAGAAGAAAGTGAAACCAGGCAGACAGCCCTGCTGCCCTGGGTCTCCCTTTTGAAGCCCTTCTGAGAGCCACGGGTCATTCCCCTGCTTTGTGACTTCAAGATGGGCTGGGGAAAAGCTTGGCATGAAAAGAAAAGCTCAGACTGGCAAAGGCTGTTACAGACTCCAGGGAACATTCAGAAACACCAGGGACCTGATCTCTGTCCATACAACAGTAAATGAGCCATACAGTGGTTTGGTTTCCAAACATTTCAGCTTGGCACGTGTTTTCACAGACATACACATAGGGGGGCAGAAGTTATCTTGTTAGACGGGCATTTTTCTTGTTGAGAAGATAACACCAGAACACCAGCACATGCTCCTCTGCTGTCCCTTTGCCATCAAGAGGCAGGAGAAAACCTAAGGAAAATATCTGAACAAGGAAAATACCTGATGGGAGGAGTCTTGTCCAAAGTCACTGCTTCTCGCTCCGGACTTTTCTGGCCCAAAGATGCTCTGCCTTAAAGAAAGCTCTCATTTGAAGTTGTGTAACTGTGGGCATGGCAGGGGCTGCTAAGCAGCACTGCCCAAAGCCTGGTTTTGTATGAACCAGGGAGCTAAGAACATTGGGTTTACCAATCTTGTGGTAAGAAAATAAAAACAAAATTAAAAAAAAAAAAGGGAAGAAAAAAACCAAACTACCCCTAAAACTCCCAAACAAAAGCAAAATAAAAAGTAAAAATAAAAAAATAAAACCAAGTAAACTAAACTTCTTTTTAAAAAATAAATCTTTCAAATAAACAGAAAGATAAATATTTTTGCAAGCCCTGCTTGCAATTAAGAACAAGCACCAAATAACATTTAAAAAAAAAAAAGCAAAATAAAAATAAATCTCAGCCCTTTTTCCTTTCTTCCTTTTTTTTTTTTTTCCTCTTTTTTTGCACCTTAACAGTTCAGAGAGCTCCAAAAGCAAGCAGGTGGCTTAGGACTCCTGCACCGACCAGGACAGAGCAGTCTGAGCAACCCCCTCACCATCAGTGCACCCAACTGCAAACTGCTGCGCGTCGCCAGCTTGTGAGAAGCTAAAGAGCAAACTGCAATCAAGCCATAGTGCAACTAAAGAATTGTAACTTTTCCAACCTCAGTGATTCTACGATCCTGTATTGAGAGCCATCCTTGCACGTCCCCCTTCTGCTGAGGGTGACAGACACGGACTTGCTCACCACACAGTGATGGAAACGCACCTGGCACGCTGTGGACCTGCTGCACAGAGGGTTTGTCCACAAGAATATAGTTCTCTCCCCAGAAACAAGTGTGCAGTGTTGTACAGGCATGGGAACCAGGAGCTGTCTCCTCAGAGTTCACTCTGCTCTGACCTGTGACATCTCACTGAAGTGCTCTGAAATTGTTGTTCTGCCTTAGAGACAAGCTGGAGAGGCTGACAAAACCCAGAGAAATGTAAGCCTAGCGGTAATGTAAGGAGTGGGGAAAGAAAAACACAAATAACAGAACAAAGGTCCCTAAGAGCAGACTGGCAGACGTCTCTCCAGTAAGCCACCAGGCTTGTCTGAAGGGATGTCAAATACAACTGGAAAAATATATCCTCCTGGCAAAACAAATAAATCTTTACTTAAGAGATGGGAAGGAGTGAGCTGCAGCTCAGAGAGAGTGCTTAAAAAAAGTTGCTTAGAGTTGTTCCTGCTTGAACACCATCTGTTCTGGCTTCCCAGGGTTGCCTTCCAAACCTCCCTCATTTCTCTTTTCTGCATCATTTTAAATATACCCAAAGCTGTTCTGCTTGATTCTGGAGACAGTTTGACACTTAACCACTCTGCCCCATGTAAATCTTTTAGAAATACCTTCCATTTCATTTGTTTCCTGAATTTTTATTATAAACACTGTCACTCATCCCTGGCCTGCAGTACCTTCTGAAGCCAAACAGTCCCTCCCAGGAGCACAACAGGGGCGTGCGGCTCCGTGGTGTTACAGCTGGGGCAGTAAGGGCAAGATATTTAATATCTACACGCTCCCTGAAAGTCATCAGGTATCTCCTATGCCCATGGGCCGAGCTAGGCTTGGCTGTACAGACTGTAGGCATATCCCAGTGGATACATAGATACAGAGATGGATATATACAGTATATCTATATATGCCAGTGTGTATGCACCATTTGTAGAGTCCTAATCTTCTGCTGAATGCTTGGTTTTGGTTACCTTCCCCAGAAAAGGGGAATACGAAGGCACAGACCCCTTAAGGCTACGTTCTCTCATCCTTTAGCAGTATGAGCAGACTGAAAACATCCGTCCCCATCGATCTGAATCCAGGTTTGCACGAAGGGACGGCACCACTTGCTGTGCGGTCAGCCTCTGCGGTGAGAATTCACACAAACACAAAGAAAGAGGCCCTTTCCCACCACTTTGAAAACTTTCACCATGTTTTACTTAAAACCTCCAGGTGCTTGTCAGGGGCAGGCACCAGCAGCGTGCTGTGGATCGGGCAGGGAGATGTCCGCTGTACGAGAGCTGAGAGTGAGCGATGGAGCTGTCCCCTCTCAGCAGAAAATCTCCTCACCCTCCGGAGGTGCTTCTGATGAGTGAGAATCTGAGGGGAAAAAAACAAGTGGGAATCACTAAGGGAATATAGCAGCATAGCAAGCAGGGCAGGACTCAAGACGTGTGAAAACCCTTTTCTCTGCCCAGTCCTCTGGGGACCTTAAAAGAAACCTAAATGGCCTAAAAAGCCATTAGGACAACAGCTGTATTTCCCGAGCATGGGCTGGAAAACATCAGTGAGTTCATGTGGATCAGCTGGTCATCCGAGAGCATGAGATCACACTGCATGTGGGCAAGGGCTCTGAGGTGCAGAACTGAGTCCTAAGGGGATGCAAAACACCCAGGAGGAAAACCCGCACGTGGAGAATCCAGTTTGTGGAAGCTGCTTGGGAAAGGAAGGAGAAGGGAGGCAAGCGTGTCCCTCTGACAACCCCGGGGGCTGCAGAGCAGGCAGAAAAGCCCACAGAAAAGAGGGCTTTAAGCTGGAATTCCACTCATCAGCTGCGATCTTCTCCGTCCGTCACTGTTACCATCTCCATTCAAGGTGAGATGGCTTCCACAAGTTCCCTGGCTGGAGGGAAAAGCCAGCTCACTGACCTTGAAAATACATCTGTGACCTCCTGACACTCACCAGATTCCTGGGAGCGATGTCCCCTGCCCTTTTTCTTCTTTTCCTTCTTTTCCTTTGGTTTGGATAAACTGAAGAGGCGGGTAGGCAGCTGGGGCTGTTCCTCAGCTGCCTTGTTAGTCTGGTTTGTTGTGCTAAGCAAATGGGAAGTGCTTTTCTCTTTGTGTGTCCTTGAAAGATTGTTCCTTTTGGGGGAAGCAGACAGTTCTGCATCAGAGTGCCCTTGCTTAGCAAAGGAAGGGCTCTTCTGCTTGGAGGTGCCTTCGAGGCTGGACTGGGAGCAAAGCCTTGCAAGTTTCTCGTGTCGGTTTGACACCTGTGAAAGAAAAGAAACAAGTTTCACATTGAGGAGGCTCGCAGAGAGTCTGGACAGAGGAAAGATGTTTCCGAGACCACTCAGAGACAGCGTGCTCTTGTGAACATCCAGGCAAAGCAGACAGAAGCAGCCCTTTCTGTTTAAGACAGATGACGCATACAGAGTAACGCTCCCGTATCTTTTGCTCCTACATGTACTCTGCTCTGCATCAACAAGCCAAGGGCAAACATTCTCCAAGATCTCGGCAGCACGGCTCACCCGGCACTGTCAGCGCTCAGCCGGTGGCAGAGGGCCAAGGGGGAGCGTGCCTCCCCGGGCAGGGCACGCCAGCAGGCAGCACCGGCCAGGCATGTGGCAAAGGAAACCTTCCCCAGCGCAAGATGAAAGGAAAACATTTCCCTGACTTTTCCACCGTCTGTCTCAGAGTATAATTGAGCACCCGCATTCAAAGGGAAGATCAAAACAGCTCAACAAAGCCTCAGCAAAGCCTCTATTAATAGCTCTGAACTGTCGGTGAGATGCATGCATGAGAAGGTGCTTCCTCTCCTTGATCCCGAGGCCTCGGTCCCTGTACCTGTGGGCCTCTCCCATAGCACCCATGCCCCAGCGCGCCGAGGGATGCTGAGGCAGCTGCTGGCCTGGTCGGGGCCGGGTGGGAGGGAGCAGGCACTCCCCTGGTGATTTGCATTACAGAGCTCACTGCTGAGCTCAGCAATTAGTCCATTCAGGCACCCCAAATTATTTCTCTTTCGCAATCCAGCATTTACAAACTAATCTTGCTAAAGCTCTAAGTAAATTGCATTCAAAATCAGAGAGTTATAAACAAACAAACGATCAGCAGCAGGCGTAAGGTTCAAATTCAGCTCATGCTTTGCAAACTGATGCATGCTCTCCTCTGTCAGATTGTTGCACAGTAATAAAAAATAAACCCTGGCGTGCTAAAAAGTACACAGCAAAGGGTCTGTGGATGGGCTTTTCTTCATCATTCTGGACAGTCAGACACCAGAAGCCTCTCACACCAGAGCAAGTGACCTTTGGGCCACGTCCAGACTGCAGATGTCTGATGTCTTTAGGACAGGGACAATGTCCATCTGTGCTAGATAGCAGGGACGCTTCTGGAGACGGACATAAGCACATTTCCTGCAGACAGCAATGCCCCCACAGGGCCACACAAGTGGCTTTGTGACAGCCAAAGAGTGCAGGTGAGCAGCAACATGTGGGCTGCTTCTGAGAACAGATCTTCACACACCTCAGTGACCCACAAAGTCAAACCCATGTGGGGTGAACACAAAAGGCAACACCTCAGATGTTCCAGCACATCCTCCCTACGTGCCTCTGCCAACCGGAGGCACTGGGAAGCGGGCAGAGCACCTCGGGCTGGTGCTGCTGCAGGGCAGGCAGCGGGGCTGGGAGCTCCTGCAGGACAGCTGCACATACCTGGTTGTCGTCAGGCTCCAGCCACACTTGAGGCTGTCGCTCCATGTCTTTCCTGAATTGCTCCCACTCCTTATCCAGCTGCCTCTGCCTACACTGGAGCTTCTCCATTTCGAGCTCGTAGGATGTTTTCATCTCCCTCAGCTCCTCCCGCCTGCACTCGAGCTCCTGCCACCCCTTCTGGATCTCCTCCTCCCTCTTGGCCAGTTGGGCTTCCAGCTCCATCAGCTTCTTCTCCCGCGCTTCGCACTCCTTCTCCGCCCTCCGCCTCTCCTCCTGGTGCTGCGCCTGTTGCTTCTTCAGGTTGGCAAGCTCCTGGCGCTGCTTCTCCAGGTTGCGCTGCTTCTCCTGCTCCAGCAGCGAGGCCGGGCGGAAGAAGCCTCGGCTCAGAGCCCTCTCACTCAGGGCCAGCTTCTGGCCCTCGATGTAGGTGTCCTGCTGTAGGACAACACCCTGAAAGAGGAGAATGGAGACATCACTGCAGGGCCCTCTCCGGGGTGAGCAGCTCCATACCTGAGCAGCTCAGGGGCACCGCTGAACCATGTCTTCCTCCACCCTGGCTGCAGGGTGTTTGGCCATGCAGGGATGGGGAAGAGGAAGGGTTTCTGGACTGTGTCCAGGCCTGGAGTTGTTAGAGTGGGTCCAGAGGAGGGCCACAAAGATACTCAGAGGGCTAGAGCACCTCTCCTATGAAGAAAGGCTGAGGAGCTGGGCTTGTTCAGCCTGGAAAAAAGAAGGCTCCAGGGAGACCTCATTGCAGCCTTCCAATACTTGAGGGCAGCTTATAAGCAGGAGGGGGACCAACTTTTTACACAGGCAGATAGTGATAGGACAAGGGGGAACAGTTTTAAAACTAAAAGAAAGGAAGTTCTTTACTCAGATGGTGGTGAGGCCCTGGCACAGCTGCCCAGAGAGCTGAGGATGCCCCATCCCTGGAGGTGCCCAAGGCCAGGTTGGATGGGACCCCGGGCAGCCTGAGCTGATGTGGGGGCAACCAGCCAACAGCAGAGGGTTGGAACAGGGTGGGCTTTAAGGTCCCTTCTAAACTCAAGCCATTCTGTGATTCTACGATAAGGGTAAGGAGAGATGGGGGCGAGGCTGTTACTGCCTGGTGTGACGCGCAGTTTGGGCATGTGGAAGCGGGACGAGCAGGCAGCGTACCTGCAGAGCACTGAGCAGCTTACGGAGGCTGGTGACACTTTGGAGGACCTGCTGCAAGAAGACAAAAGCATCATTGTTAGACTCCACTTGGTGTCAGGGCAGAAATAAAGCACCCTCCTTTTCCACTGTGACACACCATTGAGTCCAACAAGCCACACAACTGTCCCTCTACACCCTCTTATTTCTCACTCATCACCTGCAGCAATTGTATCATCCCCTGGTACACAGCCTGGCCCCAAACACCTCCCTCAGACACCTCCCAGAGGTGCCTGGCGTTACTGTCCTCACTGCTACCAGTGCAGCAGTGGCCACTGAACAACCCATCCACAGCCGCTGGGAGGAAACATTCAGAAACGCTGCACAGCCCTCATGGGAACTTCTTGGTCCCATTTTCCACAGCATCAACAGAGTGATTGGGATGAAACCTGGGAATTCGCTTGGAAAGTTTATGGAAATGACTCCAAGGAGTGGACAAAGGAAAAAGTCTTAAGAAAGTGTACTTTTTACTCTCTTTCACCCTGGCTGACCTGTACAAGTCCCCTTGTCATTTTATAGGAAAACTGCAGTGCAGCAGACACACAGATACAGCATGGAGGCGAGGCTCCCAGAAAACAGATACATGCAAACATTGTGCATCACCAAAAGCAAGCCACTTTGGAGAGATGCCCTATCCCAAAATGTTATTTTAGCCCAGCTAAGAGAGTCAGAGAATTTTTTATATCCACCAATTACTTTTAAGAAGAAAAAAATCACAGCAGTGTTTGCAATAGTGGTGTGATAGCCAGCAATAAGAGAACAGCTCCTCATTCTGCCTTTAATGCTAATTGGAGATATGAATGTGTATCAAAGGGAGAATAGAAATCTAATTGCCCCAATTCACTGCACCTGCAACATAAAATTAAACTCCCTGTCTGCAGATGCACAATAAATACAGTCCTGCACATCCTAATGGTAATTAACCCTTGATGCCTATAATAAGCACATGCCATCCTGCTGGCAAGCAGATGACAATTAGCAAATTCCCCGTCTGAACATCCAAGGTTAAACAAATAAATGACACAGTGGGTTCAGCTTAATGTATTTAAAAGTCTGCATGTGCTTCAGCTAAAGTCATGTATTTTCTTCCACGTTATCACCTATTGAGACAAATTCACTTGTCGCTTAAATGAAGCAAAGAGCTGAGCAACGGAATCAATTCTTACCTCGTTATTCCTTTTCAATATGTACATCAGATTAGCATTTCCAGCCTATGAAAAGATCAGATTTATTGTGAGGACAAACGAGAAATCACAGCAATGTGTCCTGAAGCTGAATTGATGGCAGACACATTAGCCCCCCCTAGCCCCTCCCCACCCCCACACACTTCCATGTTCAATTCCGGGACAATTCATGTATGTTTTTAGGCAAGTTAGAATCGTATCCAATCACACGTTAATTAGGTGTAATTTGGGAGTTACGTGATGAATCAATCCACAGCAAGAATAAGGTGCAAGGTTCTATCTGACCTTGTTGTTTCAATAATGATGTGTAATTAAACATGTGCTTTGGTTGATCTGCAGACAGATGGCACAACCCCTGCCACAAAGGAATACTCCTGATTTGAAATGGTTTTCAAGTCAGGACTTTAGCTACAGCAAAGTGTTTTTGACTCCATACTCCCAATTTCATTTTAAATTATTAAGATACATCTAATTGCCAACAAATTCAGGCATTTTTCAAGACTTGAATTGTCACTTTCTTGAACTCAGAGTGGCACCAGACAGATAAACCACGTGATACCTTCTTTAGAACACCGTCTGACTCTGTTCTCCGAAGGTCCTGAGCATCGTCGCCTTCATCCCTCACTCCACCTAAAGCAAGAAGCATTGACACTGGTTAGTCAACATTTTAAGCCACAGATGAACTTGCTAGTTTCTGAGAAATTTAACACAGACAACTGAAATGTTTCACAACAGGGGCCACAGAGCTCTTCACACTTTAACCAAATGTGTTTGCTCCCTACCTATACTGAACATCTCAGATCCATCAGAAAAGGTGGACGTGAATTCAGACGAGGATTGACTTTGGTTTCAAACAACGTGCTGATAAATTCAGCACACACCTTTAGCTTGTACTCTGTCTAGCCCCCACACTGCTTTCTGCTCAAAAAAAACCATATTTGCTGAGAAGTCTTGAGGCAGAATAAAAGCAAATGGAGAAAAATAACAGTATAATCTCAGAGATATCATCTCAATATCTCAAATATTATTGCAGGTACAGTTTCAATGCCTCTGCCAAAATGCAGTTTACAGCTGGCTTAGCCTGCTGTGCAATACTGGTGTGTAATTTTATGCTAACAATTTCTCAACAGTCTTAGTTGTCAGAAGCCTTTATCTTCAAAGGGGCATTGGACTTCTCTGTCCAGCCTCTCCCTGCATGGCTCATCAGACTGCTCCCAAGCACTGAGCTGAGTCGTGGGGCCAGGAGGGCTGCAGCCCTCCACACACTGTGCCCAAGAGCACATTCTGCTCACAGCACGTGAAGTCACAAAGCTTTTTGGTCCTTTAGCTCTTGCCAAGGCCATGCTCCCCCTACCAGCTGAGATGCAGCCCATGGGGAAAGTCCCTGCCCACACCGGTAACCCCCCACCCCACCGCTTTTCTTTTAATGACAAACAACCTGACATACACCTGTACCTGCTGCAGGGTGAAGGACGCTGTACCTATCACAAAGGCCCTCTCCTCCCACCACCCTCCAGGCAGGCTTTGCTGTTAAAGGCTGACCCTCATCCTCCTAACAGACCTTTTTTGCTGCGCTTCATCCTGGGACCTTCCACCTCTCTGCAGGAGGAGTCACCCCCCTTCTGCTTTGCTGGAGGGGAGAATGAAGGGGAGTCAGGTTATAAGCCTTGTCCAAGGTTGCACAGGTTGTAACAGTGCGCAGGCCTCCTGGCCTACAGCTGAACAAACAGGCCCTGCTTTATTTTTCTAAAATCTCCCAAGGCTCTGTAACTATTGAATTACGATCTAATTCAAAAGAGGATCTTTCTAGAGAAAACAAAACAAAACAACACAACAGAGAGCAAGGGGGAGAGCTGGGCAATGAACAGCCTGAGGTTGTCCCATTCATCACTGCAACAGAGAGGCACAGCCCTAAACAACCAACCCCCTCCAGCCCTCAGTGTGAATATATTTGTCATGATGATGACAAGGCCTGTTGAGAGCTTTGCAGCTTCCTAATAGCTGGGAAAATCTCTACATACTTCTCATGTCTGACTGTCTGGAGCTAACACTGCTCCTTTAGTGCAGAAGGTCAGACGGGGTCCAACGATCCCAATGCTGAGACAGACACTAGCGCAGCAAAACTGGCTGTGTTGGGAGTATGAGAGAGACCACAGAGAAAGGAATTTGAGGACAGGGAAGTTTCTGATGACTAGAGAAAAGAAAAGAGCATTGGAAAGCAGCCAGCTATGCAGCTGAAATAAATATTCACTCATTTGCTTGGGAGAGAATTAATTGCAGGAATAACACATGCAGTTTTATGTAGAACACAAATGCACAGAGAGCACAGCCAGGGGAGAAGGTGCTCAGTTCAGCAGTATCCTCATCCATTCACAAAGGCAAGAAAGAGCACCAGGCTCCTGCTTCTAGGCAACTGAAGAAGGAACAACAGAACTGCAGTATGAAGCAGAACATGAAGACACTACTTTATGAAGAATCCAAAAGCTTGTGAGTATTGTGTAAGTAAAGAAGGAAGGATGATTTAGAGAGAACATAGACAGGAGTGAAGAGTCCAGATGTTTAATCCTCACATAGTTCTCAGTAATTACCATTTCACTTGTACCTTTCTTCCTTATATTTAATCTATCTACTAGCATTGCAGAAGAGTAGGGAAATCCAAACACATCATCTGCTGAAGTCTTTCAGAAGCAAGAGGACACGATGACATTAAACATCATTAACAAACGCCGTTGCAGGCACATATAACTACTCACACTTGGAGGCGTTCATCTGGTGACTGTCGAATCCTCCAAACGTTTCTGCCCTTTTAGGAAGAGAGACGGGGCCAACGCCTCCTTCTTCATCAATGGTGGCACTGCTGACCTGCTGCCCGAGGGCACAGCCCAGGTTCCTGTTCACCAGGTCTTGCAGCAGTTCCACTGAGAGGATAAAATCAGCAACATCTCTGTTAAAAACCACCTCAGGCTTCTGAGCTATTTCCATCCCTACCTTCACATGAATTTCTGTACTAAGGACTCATGTTTCTATGACATGAGCAATATGTGTCTCAGCTGAAAAAACTCACTCTTACAACAGCATTTAATAACTGTTACCCTTTCCAAAATACACGCTGAGAAGTTGCATCAGTTTTAGTTCAACCTTGCATTTGCCAACATACTGCTTGTTCCTTTCAGGTACCACAAATGCCTGCAGGAATCTGAGTCCTCCCTAAAACCTTGCTGAGCCTGAAGCACAGCAATAGACAGCATGATCCATATTTCAGGCAAGGATGAAATCTTGGGCTGTCCCTGCCCTCAGCTCAGATCCAACACAGAGTTGCTCTCTGCACTGAGACTTCTTTTCTGCCTTCTTTGAACAGCCTTTCCTTTCCTGATCCTCATTACCTGTCCCTGACACAATACCATGAGTAGCAGCATCTCCCTATCTATGCTATTATTCATTCACTGGGAACGAGAAAGCTTGCCCTGTAAAAAGTGTTTGAGGACTGATGGATTCACTGAAGGTGGCTGTGCTGTTCAGTGCCATGCTGACTTGCTCACCTTCGTTAATTGCAGTTTTCATAATGGCCTCTCCTTTTGGTGCTTCTTCAGTGTTGGCTCTGAAGAGCAGTCTGGAGCCTGGCATGTCCTCTTGCATGGAGGAGTCTGCCATGTCACTGAAGATTTTGGCCTTTTCCTCCAGCAAGTGGAGGATCTGCCTATCCTTCTGCTGAAGTTGTTCTGTGGAGGTGAGCAGAAAACAGAGATGAAGACTGAAAACAAATGCTTCTTCGAGGAAGTGGAACGATTCCTGAGACTTTGGCCCCATCTAGTGGAACCTGGTGACACAGCTGCGCCCCTCACAATCTTGCACAGCAACAGCATCCAGCAGCCTCAGAAACTGTGCTGCAAACAAGGCGAGGTGCAAACAAGGATTACAACTATTTGCTGGATACAGAGTTCTCATTCCCTGAAAAAGTTTAACCATGCACATGGAAAAGGGCCACAAAACCCAACAAAACGATTGCTGTAAACTTTTCAAAATTTTTTTCAAGTTCTGCCCTTCTGTTCTGGGCAGTTTCTTACCTTTCAGTGCTCTGATTCTTGTGTCTGACAATTTCTTTTCAAATTCAGACTCACAAGGGACTCCTTCATCCTCATCCTTATCCCTGGATGAGAGATACACATCTCAGTAACTATCAGAACATGATCGTGTGCATCACTCACCCTTCCAGAGCCCCTCGTAGCTTACATGGTATTTATTGTGTCTTGAATGATCTGTATCCAGCCATTACGTTCTTCTTTGGAGCTGGCATGCACTTCCACCATTTCGGGATCTTTTACGCCCATACTGATCAGGAACAAACCCTTCTCTTCATGAGCCACTTCCCGTACAATCAGCTTCTTCAGAGAGATCACAGTGGATTTCTGGTCCTGCAGATGGAAATAAATGGATGAGGAGGGCAAAAAGTACCTAGATATGAACTAGCATTCAAAAGGTCCCACTACCAATACAGCCGGCTCTCTCAAGTCGCAAATACTTTTTGAAGCTACTGCCTAATTAAAAAATAAAGCATTTTGATGGGGTCACAAAACAGGGAAAGACTTGCTTTCCTCCATTATTCCTCCAGGAAAAGCAATTTCACTTTAGTCCATTTCAACAGGGAAACAATTTAAAATTGAATCTGTGGTTTTGAAAACTCTACCATATTTTGCTCTATCCCCAGCAGACCTTTGATCTCATCTCCTCCTGCCCACACTCTTGCATCTGTCATTAATATCACAGCTCTTTAAATTCAGTGAAGCTTGCTAGCAGCTGCTCCACACACATTATCCTCACCATCCTGCTCTAGGATGGATTAACACCTTAGTTTCAAATCCCACAAAAACCCTACTGTTCTCAGCAGCTCATAGTTGACTCCTACGATGGACAAGATCTGTACATAAGGGGATGCTCATTGTGTGCTAGGGTCTCTGTGTAATCAAAATGCCTGGGTTAAAATATCCCTTTGCTGTTGTGTGAGTGCCTTTGTGCATTTTCCAGGATGCTGCACTTGGGTGATGTGGTACCACTCCCTAGCAGGACTTCTGTGCAACTCAGCTCCCGCTATGTAGAGCCCTGAGTTTGGGAAGGTCGTTGATGGAGCTGGAATAACAGATTATCAGCTTTCAAAATATTCAAAGGGTTGAAAGGACACATGGCTTAGCCAGTCTAAACCTTGTCTGCAACGTTCAGTCCTAACAGACCCAATTAGGTATCAGACTTTCTGTAGCAGGTCAGTGTGCCCAGACCTTTATGAGAATGCATTCAAAAGTGAGTGGTTTTGGTTGGGTGCATTACAAATACATTCTTCTGACATTTATTTGTATTCTGTTCTGCTGAACTTACTGCAGTAGTGCTCCCCCCTTCTCCCCAACACTTCATAACATATGAGGGTATCATCTTCTGCTAAGATTCATTTTCACAATGTTTGTGTTATCCTATTACTCCCCTTCCCCCCAGCTCCCTGCTTCACTTTGCACAAACTGAAAAGGAGTACGTGCAGCGAGAGGCAGGCAGATTTTCAAGGCCAATTATCGGCGGTGCCAAGGCACTGCAGAACTCACGGAGGGGAGGTGTGGAACAAAGACATGTTTTCCAATTGAAAAAACAGAGCTTGCCCAACAAACAGAAATGTTATAAGCAGGAAAATGAAGTTGTTTAGCAGGCAGCGGCTGGCTTTCCTGCACAACACACATCAAGGGTCCCTCACACAGAAAAACAAAGGAGGAGAAAAGGCTGAATCCTTACCAGTGAGGCAAAGACATATTTCTGGTCCTTCTCCTGAAGGAATATAAGCATGTCAGAGAGGAGAACAGCCTGGACTTCTGCAAAAAGAAAAAAAATAAAAGTGTGGTATAACCATGCAACCCACTCCTAAGCAGATTTATTTTTTAATAACGCTGATGCTCTGGCCTCTGGAGAGCATGAGGGCTGGTTTGGGGTCAGCCTGCAGTGCTGCTCGACCTCCTGGTCAGGGGCACAGCTGCTGGAAGGGCTGTGCAGTGCAGAGCTGCCCTGGGAAACCTCACCTGGGCAGGAGGGCTGCTCTCCAGCCACAAGCTGCCAACAGGTTGGACATGGCATAACAGCGAAAGCCCGAGACACTGAATACAAGAATTGTTTTCTCAAACAATCAATATTTCAGCCCTTGAGCAAAGTACCTGCACAGGAAGTTTGGGGTTTTATGGTTCTCTCGATGAGTAGTTTGGGGAGTGTAAATTATTGTGCAACAACAACATTTCTCAGTTGCAGTTTCTTTCCCAGGAAATAGTGACTTCAGGAGCCATCACTAATTCTGCTCGCAGACAAATAAAATCCTTGCTAGCTCCAAGGGGAGCCAACAGAGCCCTGCATCAGATGCAGGACCTGGCTTTCTTTCAGAGGAGAAGGAAGCACAACATCGAGTAAACAGAGGATTTTAAATCAGAATACAGACATTTCCCAAGCACACATACAGCCTTCCAAGTCTCCTAATGACATATCATAAAGTTGCACAGTAACTACCAAGTATAAAGCCCCACCCACATCCCCCAGCACAAAGAGGTTTTGTGTAATGTACTTGGGAATCTTGTGACAGACAGGAAGCAAACCAAAAACTGAAATCATCCCATGGGTAATTCCTTCCATTCTGTTTTAGGAAGGCAGAATCCATTTCAGATAAAAGAACCACCAAATTTTAATCAAAGCTGCAAAATGAACTCAAAGCTGTAGGAGGTTTGCAGAAGTCAGCATTTGACTCTGTTCTTCTCTATCACCACGTTTTCCCTACACTCTTACAGAGGAGAAATGCTAAGAACATGCAGAGAAGTTCCTCCTAAATTTCTCTCTGCTCCACTTAAAATCCCACAAAATTGGGATTTTAAAAAGTGTTGGAACTAGCTGCTCACCTACTGGGCTCTGCAGGACCTGCTTTTGCTGGGAGCTTGTGCTACAGAAGGAGGCATTTCTATGACTTGCAAATGCAAATGCAGCCTGTACTTATGGCAAAAACTTGTTTCATCCACCATCTGAAGTCAACAGCAATCTTGGGAGCTCGGAAACCATTTGTAAACTTTCTGTTTCCAAAACCTCAAACTAAATCATATCCAATTCGGAATTTCACCTGTCACTGCCTCACTGCACAGCATGACACCAGATCATGCATCTCCATTCATGCCCAAGCACCCTGTTGCCATGTAGAGAACTTTGGAAAAGCAGTTTAGTAAAACTGTTTCCACATGATAATAAACAAAAAGCAATTCAAGAGAACATGGACACACACATAACTGAACAATGGGCAGCAGCAGGGATATCAGAGCCTCCCCAGCCTCTTCTGAACAGCATCAGCAGCTCAAGAGGTTTGAGACCAATGAATATCTGGGACACCTCTCTGCAGTCCTAGTGAAACCAGGAAGGTAACATGAAGCCTGGGCAGCAAACAGGGCTGCTGGTAGGCAGAGCCACTGGGAAACTGAGGCAAGGTTTCAGGTTCAGCAAGGATGTTTCCTGGAATTGCTGCACATGTGTAGTTTGCTACAGAGATCTGGCTCTCTGCTCCAGGCACCTGCAGCCCTGTTGTGTCTTCATGGCCCAAAGGATGCCCCAGTGACTCACTGCAACCTTCAACAGGCAGCCGGTCACCAGGTGGAAAAGCAGCTATTTACAACACAAAGGAATGCTGCCATGGAAAGAGCATGCAGCACAGGGCAAGCTGCTGTCGAAGCCTCTCTAAGCAGAAAAATAAGGGCTGAAGACACCAATCTGAGGAACAATCCTGCCCCCAGAGAGGGAAGCCTTACCTTTTAACCGGCCAGCTGCATTTTTCAGTGAAACGGGCCCATCTCGGATGAGCTTCCGATGTCGCAAATCCTCTCTTGCAAACATCTGACCACTCTTCATCCTCATGATAGATTTGCTGTCTGTCCGGTTGTAAATCTCATCAAGGCGCATCTTCTTTTCATAGTTGCTGACTTTGCTATTGACTGCAGCAATCACATCTTTAACAAGGTTTAATGACTGAGTCAAGTCTTCATGTTCCACTTCATTTTCTTTGAAGAGAAAGAGAAATGCTCCCATTTCATTTCATCCTTGTGGACATCCCTATTTTACTTCCTTCCTTCCTCCCTCTCAGATTCCTGCATTATAACTTCCTAATATTCTCCCAAGACACGTTGCATTTTTCCCCCTTAAGAAGAGCTTCACAAAACCTTTCACATATAGGGTTGAGGTCTGGGGTTGCTCCAATATACTTTGTGCATTTCATATCTACAGTCTTATATTCAAACTAAACGCATATTTTAGCCATCACACAAAAAAAGTAAGCTGGAAGACTCTGGAGTCTAAGCATGCTGGCTCCATTATTAGCTAGAGACAGACAATATCAACTAAATCAAGGCACCTGACCGACTAATACTAAACAGAGATATGAAACTTGGTTATCCCATTCCACCAGTGTGAGACAATGACTGCATTAGTCAGTCAATTCTAAGAACATTTACTTCAGTCAAAAAAGGTCCTGGAAATTCACACTGGATGAGCAAATACCTATGTAGAAAACTGTTCCCTACCTCTGGTGTACTGCAGTATCCTTTGTAACAGGACCGGGTACTTTGTGATTCTCTGTGTTACCAGCAAGATACATTCAGAAATCCCAAGCCGTCTCACCAGGGAGGAGCTCATTTTTTTCTAAGGAACAAAGACGAAAATTTCAATTTGGTAACAAAATGCTCACCAGATTGCAGAAAGGAAATTATTTTTTCCTCCATCAGCTGTTTCTCTTCTACCAGGTCCTACCTTGACAAATGCCTGGAAACGTTTGTCCTTTGAGTACAGATCTTTGAAGTTATTCACTGCCTCATTGTGATGCCCACAGAATTTGCCATATGTCTTCTTCATTCTCTCAGCATTCTCTCCAGAGAACTGCAAGACAAGAGGCACAAAGGTCCAACTTCCACTGAGCTCTTGGTGCAATATCCCAGCAGTGCCTGTCAGTCTCTCAAAAGAGCTTTATGGCAATGAATTAGTACAAAGCCTTCTAAACCAAGAAACTAAATCTCTAGAAAGTAATGAGTGGAGTTTGCGGCTTCACTGCACGCACACAACACAAAACCTGGGACTGTACTTCACTAGGGTTTAAAAGCCCAAAGAGGACAAAGTTAGAAAAATCCTTTTCTAACTTTGGAAGGGAGAAAACACAGATAAAAGTACAAGGAACCACCCAATGTTAAACATCACGTCTATAATTCAGCCAAGAAACACACTGCACAGATTTCACTGCTGGCTACTGCCTACCTCCAGGCTATGGGTCAAACCACTCTGTGCCTGTTAGCAAATGCTTCTCTCTCCCACAATATAAACAAATGAATTTTCATCATTACACCTTCCTCTGAAAGAGCAAAAAGTGCTTAAAGAAGCAGAGGATGAGATTTTTGTGTCTATGTAAAGGTGCCATCAGGTATAACTGCCTGACAAGTATAAACAGGAGGGAAGGAGGAGCGGGAACTCAGGAGTGCTTGGCTTCCAACTACGCTCTCAGAAATGCAATTATTTTCCACAGCTTACTTGATTCACTAGGATGTCACCTATCCTCTTGATAACATAGTTCTTTTCACTTTTGTCTGCCAATGATTCCTTCTTCCTTTCCAGAATCCGCTGGAAGAACTGACTGTGGATGTGCAGCAAGTTTTCCAGGCAGGGAAAGATCTTGTCCACAACTTGCTGATCATACTGCAGCTCCTGTACCATCCCGGTGCTGTACACATCGTTCATTATCTTCAGGGTGCGGACATGATGCATTTCTGTCTGCATTAGCTCTGTATAGAATGAAGACAAGGTCAAAAACAAGGTCATGGTAGAGTACTTGGGTGTACAGCACAAGGAAAAGTCGTCATTAGAAAGCTCTTCCAAGCAAGCAAATTGAGCTTCTCTAAGTGGCTTCAGAAAATTCCATGTCAGGTGTTTAAAACATCAACCAATAGCTTTGCTTGTGGCAGAAATTTGGGGCACAGGAATCGCACAATAAAGAGCTGCTGGCAGTGCTGCTGAGGTGTGAACCTTCAGCACTGTTACCTCCACCTTCCTAACATTTCACTGCCAGCCTCATCATAATTCACTTCTGCCACAAAGAATGGCTTTTGCAGCTGGCAGGGAAGGACTTGCTATCCAGCTGCTGTGCTTTCACTGAGTTTAAATGTCATCAGCAGACAAATGGGAAGAGGCAATTTCTATCTTTTATGATGGCTTCCAGCTAAGTGAAAGGCAGAAATACAAAGCTTTCACAGAACATGTTATGTTCCTAAGAATTTCAAGAATGACACTTTGGCGACTGAGGAATCACAGTCAACATTCCTTTTCACTGACCTAAAGCTTCCAAAATACATGCATGTACATATATCAAGAAACCAGCTAAAATGAGTGAAAAATTGACATCCATGTATGTCTCACCATAAATTACATCTTGCCGTTTGACAACATCTTTGTTTTGCTGCTGCAGGAACTGGCTGTCCACTACTTGGCTCCAGGACTCTGCCTCCAGCTGCTTGGAATCGAGTTCCAGGTCTCCCATCAGCTGTCCTTCATTCATGTCTGCACCTTCACAAAGCAATGGAAACATCATGAAGATGTGAGTAACTTGTCTCATTTGAGACTCCTGTCTCTTCATTTACACTTATACCACAGACATCACACACTTCCTCCCTCACCTGTACAGAAATGGCGATAGAAAATGATACCACGTAAGGACTAGGTTAGGTTACCAGCTCTTTAAAAGGCTACTTGCTAAGTGCACAAAAGTAGTTCACCATTTTTCATGCTGCCCAAATTCTAGCTCTGATAAAAGACAAGGCATTATTTAACACAACACACAGTTTGTCTTCCTTCATTTACATCAATAAGTCAAGAGAATTTATTGCTATGAGAAGCCTGTGATGTCAAGTTCAGAAAGCTAGAATGATGCAGGAAGATCTGCACACTACATACAGTGCACGCATCCACTCATCCATATTTTTAAAGAAGGGTGCTCATTTGTGGAGCAATTGGGAAATTTTCTGTCACCACCAGCATGCCCTAGTTTAGTCCTTATTAAATTAAGACCATTCTGCTCTTTTCAGGTAAATTTTGGCTAAGATATAAAAGTACTGATTATATCCTAGAAAGCTTCATGTATATATATATATATAAAAAAAAGTTAAGAAATGAATTTAACTGATTTCACTTTCAAAACCACAAAGCTAAACAATAGCTTTCTTTCCTCACACTATGGGGAGAAAAACAAAAAAAGCTCATATCAGTGTGAAGAAGACTGTATGTGGCTGAATGAACAGGCCAGAGGAACAGAACAAAAGAAGAAATGTTTGCCCTCAAGCTAAATTCCAAGCAACTCAACTGTAACTGAAACCTTCTAAAATGTTTTCCACAACTCAATATTAAATTACAGTGTGGGGTCTTTTTTCAGTTTTTCATTCTAACATTAAAGTAAATACACCTTAATCGTCCACTCAAAAGAAAAACTCATGCTGAAATGCCAAAATGGATTTTTGGTAAGGCACCACGGAGACCTTCCTGCTGCTCCAAATGCCGTGGGATGTCTCCCCTTACCTTCATCAACTAGTGACTCCGTGGATTCATTCACCCGGCTAATTTTATGTAAAGAGTCTGTGGACTGTGACAGAAATTTCCAAGTGTGTATTAAGCTGTCATCATTTCCAACTCTGCAGAAGAACAGAAGACAGAATATTGTTTACAACATCACTAACCAGACCGACAGCTCTGAATGGCAGTGCTTCCTCCCTACAGAATTACACCTAAGGTTTTATGGCTTGGGTAGCTCCTTTTCATTGCTTTCCATTTTACACTGTCACTTCCCATCCTCATTGTTTTTGGAGAAAGCAATGAAAAAATGCAATACAAAAGGCTACCCAAGAGTCTTTACCACTTGCTCTGAGCAAGATCAGAAAAATGGACTGAAATAAATTTCACCATGAACAGCCAGGGCATGCCAATTGTCCAGAATGTCCTATTGCCCCGTGCGTAGAATTGCTCAATATGCAGGTAGTATAGGAACCATTATTTTTGTTTCGTTCTGTGAGTTTTTGTAATTAATTACACATAATACATTCCTAAGACACTGTGAAGACTACAGCTCTGTGCATCTATCCTATCATTACAGACACAGAAGTTAATACTATACCTGAGCTGCAACAATATGTGATTGCACAGTACCAACCCCAAGGCAAGTACTTCTTCCTGGATCCCAGAGCATCTCTGTGAAGTGGCTTTAATACAGCCAGGCCAGCTCAGATGCCTCTGAGCTCATGCCACGACTAAACCTAACCCAAACAATCTGATTGTGCAGAAGACAGCTGATAGCATCGTATTTAACATGGACATTTCTAGTTTTGGGATCCTCTTTCATACCTTTAACACAGATCATACCACATAAACTTATTTTTAATGAGATCTGAATGTCTCCACTCTCACAGCGGATAATCCCCATGTACTCACACGCACAGGCAGAAACCTTACCCTGCAATGTTCTGTATTGAGACACTTTTTGAAAGTGCTGTAGGCTGTTGTGATCTCCTGTTGTTGAATATCGAGGTGACGGTGTTTTCGTCAGGAGTAAGGATTGCGGAGCGAGGGCGCTCCTTGGGCTGTGAGCCTGGAAGGGAAGCACCAGAGAGAAGTCAGCTCATGCAACTGTGTTCTTAGCTGCAATGATGATGTCTTAAAGAAAGTAGGCTCTAAAATTCACTTATTTTTCTCTCTAGTTGTCACTGGGAGATCTGCAGCTGTTAGACGTAGCCCTAACTACAGGGAAGCCTGAGCTTTCAGCCTCTCCTGAACCAATCCTGTGGTAATGTTCAGGCAGGAATTGGTCAAAGTCCCTATGTACTCTGAAATTTGTCTCAGATACCAAACTTGAGTGCTGGATCCTCACGTACTTTGAAACAAAACTAGACATCATGCACAGTATTAATGCATCATGAATGATCAGTGCTATCTAAGAAACTTTATCCTCTTTAGATCCAACACGCTTAACTTTAATTCATTTCTGCTGTGTAGCAAGAAAGCCAAGGAGGACTCATTAACTGTTATCTTTTCTGTGATACTTTCAAAGTCCAGCAGTGTTCCTGTACAGAAAAGCAGGGACTGAGCTCTTCTTACCAAATTAAGCACTGTTGTGTTTCAGGCAGGAAAGCACATTGACTTTTCAGCTGAAATGACTGCACTATACCTAGGAGATGTGGGTGAACTCTACAAGTCCAGACACATATACTTGGGAAATCAAATTTAGCATCATTAAAAAAAAAAAAAAATCACATGTAGCAATCTACTATGTTATTTTTAAATTTCCTTGGGCAAGGAGATCTATAGTTATATCTATCTTTCTGCTTCTGGTCAAATCTTTGAGATAGGTTCTTCCATCTGGACATCCTACAGAGAAACACTAATCCTTGTCTCATACTGTCACATATCTGTGACTAATCTTTTCAACTTAATTCTAAAATTTCCTTTTTTCAGATGTACTTCTGGTTTCTGAAGCAATAGCTCTGAATTCCATGACAAAAAACACAATGGGTACGACTACATCATACAGTGTGGCACTATATAGTGACCACTCTAACCCTACAAGCTATCACTAAATGAGCTTATCTAATTATGATGCTACAAAACTCACGTGGGCTATTATTTCATGCCAGTTGCTTGCCACCAGCCACTCTGGGTAGCCCTGCAGTGCAGCACACATCCCAGAGCAGCCACACAAATTTTGTCAACATTGCTCCCATTCAAACTTATGCTTTGAGGTAGTGAAAATAGGAAGTTTAAGAGTAAAATACATATTTTTTTCATAAAATTAACAAACTTCCTCTCAAATTTTAAGCTTAACAGTTTCTGTTAATGACACAGTCCTAATGAGATCCTCTTCAATGTCAGAACACAGGCTGTGTGTTCCAGGTTTTCTGGGCTCATGAGCTGTAGGCCACCAAAAAACTAGCACAGTCAAGTAACTATTCTAAATTTGACATGACTTCCCATTTGCTTGAAGTTATATGGCCGCTGCAGAAGCAGATAAACCATCTGTGCAGCTTTAGCACAATTTCTGAAATCCCAAATATTGCTTACTGTGCAGAGAAGATGCACTCATCCCTGCTTTATTAAGTGCCTATTTATCACAATATGGAGCATTAATCAGTCACTACAGTTAGGAACAGGAGATATAGACCATCACCTAAACAGAGAAAAAGGAAGTTTTACCTTTGTTTCTCATGGTTACTGTGGGTAATGAAGAGGTATCATGTGCCTGCAGCATTCCTCTCTGTGGCTGAAAAAACAAAATTCACTTTAATTTTTCCTCCCTTTTCCCATGGGCTGTGCCACATAACTACAGTTAAAAAGCTCTGTTTTCACTGAATGCTCCCAGAACAGGTCAGTTCTCCAATATACGTAGGATACAATGGAGTGACCCTCAGCAGCTATTGTTGTTGCCATCTATGAAATGGGCAAACTAACAGATGGAGAAATGTGCAATAAACAGTACAATGGGAAGAGAAAGGGCTGACTGCTGAAGGGAACTGAATTCAAAGAGGAGACTTTCTCACTTCACAGTGGTATGAGCAGTAACTAGCTGGGAGAACCACACAGCAGAAGAGGCTCCCCACATTTGGAACAAGCACAAACTCTGCATATTCCTCATATAAACAGCATACATATTTAATGAATTTCATCATGCATTATATATACACACGATGCTGCATGACAGGATGTAGTATTCAAAACCGAAGAGATACTGCATTTATGGGTGCTGGGCACACCTGCATTTTTGCCAGTGAGATGCTTTTCTGAATCATATGCATTTATCATACTGAAAATGCACAGAAAGGATGGTGTTTGCTCTGGGAATACCTATTCTCAGATTTTGGACACCCTCACAGCTTTTTGGTGCATCACTTCCTCCCAGAGTCTGCTGCTATCCCTGCATCTGCTGTCTGAAGACCACCAGGAGATGGTATATAACTGCACACTGAATTTTTTTTTAATGTAGTAAAGTAGATGATATTGCTTACCTTCATCTTCACCTTTGCACAAGAAGCAAAACTCTCCTTACAGCCTTTGTGAACAATTGCATTGCAGTCTGTCAAAATAAATAAATAAATAAATTAAATAAGTAAAAGCCACCATTAAAAAACAACCAAACAAAACCCACACACAACACAGGTTAGTTTTTGCAGTTTGTATTCCGAGCTGTTATCTTGCACAACTGAGGATTACCACTTTCAGCTCTCTCTGTCTCTTACGAGTAGCTGCAGGTGCTGGCAGACAGGCTGCTTTCCAGGACAATTAGCCCTTTGTTTGCTAACAAGATTTCCTCATGGAGTTAATAGGAAATTCTGCTAAAAAAAAAATCATTGCCAGGTGGAGTCACCGGGTCCTAATGGGTCTTAAACTAAAAGCAAAAAAGAAAAAAAGAAGGGGGTTACTCCTCTGAAGGAAAAGTAAGGGGGAAGGCAGGAGACAAACAGAAACCAATTGCAGTGCCAACATTTTCTCTGCAAATGTGAATATTGTTCCTATCAAGACCAGGAGTACGGGATCCAGAAGGCAGGAGAAGGTCAGAAAATTCATTTCCATCAATTTAGATATATCATAGCCTACATCTGCAGTACAGGAACCGAGTGCTTCTGTACTACAGCATTATCAGAAAAAGCAACAAGAGTATCTGCCAGGCGACAGCACCTGTGAGGCAGGGACTTCCTGCTGAAACCAACGCTGAAGTCACTGCTTTGGGCTGAAAACACAATATCCACCAATGCAATGAGCTTGCATTTAACTGCACTTTTTGCTGCACAGAGCAAATGCTGCATGTCTTATTTCCTAAGTCTGCTTCTAATCTCTCCCAGCACATAACTGGGAACAAAAGTTTTCAAAGGCGAAAACTGCTTTTTGTAACAACTGATAATTGGGTTCTGAGCATTGATTCTTCCAGATAAAAGACAACTTGTATGCAAATCAGTTTCAGGAACTTGGTGAAAACCTATTATTTCTGTACACCCATGGAAACATTAGCACAGTCCATGAATTGGGTTTTAAGTGTACATTATGTTGCAAGTGTACAGCTCTGAATTATTTCTAAAAGAAACATGAAATAAAAAAAAAAATTCTTGTTCAGACTTATTAAGTAGGCCCTAATTTAAGAAATACTAGGAATGTGAGANACAGACTTATTAAGTAGGCCCTACTTTCTTAATTTCCTAATTTCTTAAATTAAGAAATACTAGGAATGTGAGAATATTTTACAAGAGGCAGTCATTCTGATGTTTTGTGAAAGGTAAGAGTAAGGCTTAGGGTGTTGCTATTCTGTCAGTGTCCCACAGCTTCCTGTGCATGACAGAAACCTGCACACTTGCAAAAACCCACAAGCAGTATCATTCTTCAGATCAAACCAGGAAGAGGGACAGAACTCACTTCTGGTGCCTGACACTGAAATCGTATGAAAAGAGGCAGTAAGACAATTCAGAATGCTTAAATTCAAACTGAAGCCTTGAAAACCTGAAGTCAGCCCCTTAAAATAGACTATTTACCAATAAAGCATTCTGCAGTCATCATGACATGCTTTAGATCAAAAATCTGCTTTCAGGGACTTAATTCCTCCAACTCATTCAGCAGGCAGGAAGTTTCTCCAGCTCCTCTGTATCATTGATATTAATAATTAAAAACAAGAAAGCTTCTTTGCTGCATCACTGATCATAAAAAATATAAAAGAGCAAGCAGACCTATTAAAAAGCATCCTTTTCCCTTCCCATTTATTTTAGAGCATGCTAAATCTTTCAGCATTGGCTAGCTGCTTCAGCAAGCGGGGGTGCCACTGAAAGGTTCAGACACTGACTTATAATGAGCCAATCCTTTGAAAACCACTAAGAAATGCTGTCCACAGGTGAAATAGCAGTACAGCACTGTCACTTCTGCAGAAAAGAAACAGTCTACAATAGCACAGGAACAAGAGAGCATCTGCTGCTGGTTATCAGCTATTCTCAAGGCATTGAGCAGCCTATTTTAAGATGTGATGTGACAACAGACCACACTCAGATGCAAAGTCAGGACTCTGACCAGGCCTTCCCTGTGATCTTCATTCTCTGGCCAATGCAGAAAAAATGCAATGATTTTCTGTTTAAACTTGAAAGACAATGAAATAACATCTCCACTAAAACATGTGCTGCTACATGACATTGTTGGATTATTTTAACTCACTGGGATATAACAAGTTAAATTGTGATATATGTTCTAAGTGATTTAAAATGGTGTTTAAAAGGCAGAGTGAGGAAAGGGAAAGGATGCATCTGAAAGCTTGTAATTGATGATGCTTTCCATTTCCCATCAGGCTGACACAGAGCATTGCTCATGCAGACAAGTTTGATGAAATCTCTTTCAGAAAGCTTCACATTGCCTCTAGAGATTCACCTAGCTGCTCCCTCCTCTTCTTACTCAAAATGTTCTGCATTGCTCATCTACCAGCACGAGCAACCAGAGGCAGAGCCCATGCCCCAGCCTGGGAACGATTCCGGTACACCCTTTGCCTCATCATCTCTAGGTTAGCAGAGAAAATATATTACTAATAGTGAAGAGTCCTGAGCTGCAGTGAGAACGGGACATTTTAGCTACATATTCAGCAGTTTTGAGTTGCAGCACAAACCAGCCACCATTCTGGTCCTGACCACATAAATGCCGCTGCCCTTATCAGTTGCAGCATGAGAAACGGTCTGATGAGAAACGAGAACAAACTACCAGGCTCACAGAATCCCCATGCTGGGGTTGTTGCGCTGTCTTTCACATACTTCACACTCATGCAAGCAGCTGCCACTTGATCTGAGATGCAGTATCACATATAAAGGGAGAAAAGGGCTAGCATTTCCTTTTTATATTATGTTTTCACGGAGGGAGTGCTTGCTGAAGCAGTGTTTCAGATAACTAAAGCATATAAAGCAATAGACAACTGATGGGTGGGACATCCACTGGAAATAACAGCCACGATCCAAGGTAGCTTTCTCTGTCCCCCATCAATTCTAACAAAGCACCTCAGCCCCAATCCACACCAGGCAGCTGAAATAAGCCAACTCCTCCAGCTGATACATCTCAACAAGCAGTGTCCAAGCAGGGGCCAGGCAGCGGTCACTCCCTTCTGCCCAGCTTCCACAAGGCACCCCATCACCGCATGAAACAATGCATCCAAAGCCTCCCTCCTGCCCCACATCACCATTCCTTAACGTGAGAACATAGCATTGGGCTCACATCTCCCAATTCAGATTCAATGAAAGATAAAATCAGAGAGGAAGGAGACAAAACTTACTTGCACAGTAGTACGAATCCTTATTGAAAGGTTTCATACAGTGGTAACAGGTTGCTTGGGCTACAACGGAGGTTGCAGTGAAGAGGTGCCCGTTTAACGTCTTCTTATCTTTTTCCTTTTCCTTGGAATCTTTGTCCTTCTCTTTAGTCTTCTCTTTATCTTTCTCTTTTTCCTGCCAAGAGAAAATGAACGAATGCCGTGTTACTTTGCAGAGGTCTCTTCTCTAGTTACAAATTCTTCAGTGTTTGCCCTTAGCACTATGACGATATCGATCGGCGCACACCTTGAACAATGGCCATGTGTCTACACAGCTCTCCAAAAAAAAAAAAGCACTCAGGGCCCCATGGGAATGGATTTACATCCTATTGACTCGCAGAGCCCTCTGCATGGGTGTTTCATCAGAGGAGATGGAACTGAGCCTGCTCTGAAGGCAGCTATGTTTGTCCACCTTTGCCTTCCTACATTTGTTCGGTTTAATGACTTACCATATTTCTTCATCTGCGCTCTAACCGATCCCTTCAGCACTTTCAATGAATTTTATTAAACATAAGCATCATGTACGATGTGTGTCCAACTTGCAAAACAAATAAATTTAAGGTTAGTTTGTAAGATCCATGCTTTGCAACCACATGTGTAATGGAGAAATAAAGCTCTTCTACGGTGACAACAGCACCACTGCCAGATTATTTCTTACTCCTTTTTCCTTCTTACTAGCAGAGACTGCTTTCTCCAATAGCTTCATGCAACCCCAAACAAATACATGAAGCCAATGATCTTTCACAAACTCTCAAAATACGGCATCATAGAAAGACCGAAGAAGAATTGCAATACTAGCAAAAGATTACCTTATCTTCAGGAAGCTACAGTTCGAACCCTGAAGTGCTCAACAGTCTTTGGAAACATGCCAAGCACAGACAGCTCCTCTGATTTTCAGTAGTTTTTACCTATCTTTCCATCTCTACCTGAGACAGAAACTTGCTAACTACTAAAAATTTGAGAAACGTCCCCTGAGGCATTTCATGGATTTGGAGGTCTCCCAGACACAGCTTACCACCTAATTTTTAAAGGAAACTCCATAGAAAAAATCCAAATCTGGATTATAGTGACTCCTTGTCTTTCTAGATAACACCCTACAAAATGCTCTTCATATTATCCATCTCCAAATCTGTATTTTAGCTACTACTGAAGATTTCATGGCATCTGAAAGAGAAGGTTAACCTCAAATTGACAAAGGCTTCTGTGAGTTTAACTTTGCTGTTTCAGCTCCTCCTGTGACAATATTCAGCAAAGGGCACGTGGCATGTAAGTAGCAAAAAGCAGAGAGCTGCAGAGCTGCCCATGTGAGCAACTGCCAGGAAGCAGTTAAAAGAGGAATTGAGCTCCGCAGCCACCAAGAGGGAAACTTTTCTGCCCTTGATAACACACTTCAATAATTAGTAACCCAGCCTAAGGCTCCTCTCTCCCAGCACACTCCAGGCAAAATGCGTGCAGCAGTTTCTTCCTGCAAAGCCTCACAGACAGAAGTTCTATTTACTGACCCCAAGTGCAATTTTGTTCTGCAAAGAAGCAAAAATAAGAGCATTGCAGGATGAAATAATCCTGCCTGAAGGAGAAGAAAACCTGCAAGGAAGAGTCTGCTCTGCAGACACCTGTGTCTCCTGCAGCCATCACCATCTGCCATCACCCCACGGACACCTGCCCAGCCCTGTTGTTCTCTGCTGGCTGACCTGCCCACCTCCCACCAAGTGCAGCCTGATTCAAGAGCTAAGATTGCACAGCTACATTCTTGGTGATGGCACCAAACTGACTCCTGGAAATTTGCTCCATTGCCAGGACTTGTGAAGCCCCAGGATAGAAGATCACCCAATGCTCCAGGCAGATCTTGCTTCTACTTACAATGCTGGAAGGAGATTCACCATCCTGTGCTTCCAGTGTCCCTGTTGTTTACTGCAAAGCCCAGTAATTCTGCAGTCTGGAATAACATTCTTTCTTCATAAAATCACTGTAAAAACTACTTAAATAACTATTCAAATTTAAGCTGCACTACTCAGTGAGAAACAGGAAATGGTGCACCACCTTCAAGGAGCAAACAGCGAGCTTTGTACCCCGATGCCAGCGATAACACTGAAATAGTACCTCAAAACCAGATTATTTGTTATTTTTTTGCTGTGACAGTTGCTGGAACTTGTTTTCAAAAGAGATTGTAAAAATAAAAACATTGTCCTGCTCTATCAGGGCTGCCAGCGTGATTTAAAGCTCCGCTTTACGGTGCATCTGCGGTAGACGTTGAAATGCTGCACCAACACGCAGTAACAGATATTGCGGGTAAAGAAACTTGCTTTTATGGCCCAAAATAACAGCCCGGGCAATGCAGCAGCCAGCTCCACTGCAAAGGAATCACAAAGCTCTTACCTCCCAGTTCTTAAGTCCTGCCAGCTTCACTGTGACGAGGGGCACTTCGGAAAATCGATTCCTTTTTATGGACATCCTGCCCCCGGGCAGGAGGGCTGCTCCCAGCAGAGCTAGCCCATGGTGGCAGCCCAGGGCCACCGGCACTGGGGCCAGCAGGCAGCAAAGGGTTGAGCAAATGAGGGAGGAGGGAGGGACGGCTGCCGCAAACTTCCTCAAAGATGGTACAGCTACTTACTGCTGCTATCACCCTGCTCTGCCCTACCTCCCACTGCTGAAAGAAAAGATTAAATATGGGCAGGAAAGGATGGGATTAATACCAAAGCTGCAAGTCATTTTGGGGCCAGGCTTTTAAAAGGCAGAGAAATTGGTAACACAACCCTCCCTGTGATGTTTGGGATACATAAAAAGTAAATGTCGACATACCTCACTGCTGTAATACAGTGCTTCAGTACACAAAGTGCCAGCGAGGAGTCCCCAGACAGAAAGGTTTCCTACTCCTCCTGCTCTGGGGGTCCTTTCAGACTCCCAACCCCTACCACACATCCAAGCGCTGCTGGTGGTGCAGCACTGCCCACTAACCACGCAAGTCAAGAAAAGGAGAAATAATTATTCATGCTAATTTTAAAGTCGTCATTTCCCAGAAACTGTCAAAATGAAAAAAATGAGTATGTTTTTCTAGCTGACAGGGGTACAGAGTGTTGTAGACTTTACAAGTGTGAAGCAGTACCCACAGCTGATTGTAAGAGATTCAATGGCTAATCCCTAAGTAACATGAAGTGCATCAGTAAATACACACAAACTTATACCAGTATCTTCACTACAGTTAATACTCCAAACGTCCTTTTCCTTTTTATTTTTTATTTTTTTACAGAACTTTTCCAAAACTCCTTTTCAAGAAGAGCCATTGCCATTAGTATTCTCAAAAGAGCTTTACTTTATGGTTAATCTTAGAAAACTATGCATTTCTGAAGCCAGGTTTGGAGAAGAGCAAAACCTACTTGGAAAGAACTTGCAGCCTCCCTCTCCCTGCTGACAGCCCAGACAGCAGCAGAAACCAACAGTTTAACTTCCTCTTTCAAGGTCTGTTGTTTTTCTTTTTAAATCTTGCAGGTTTTAATCAGCCCCAAAGCTTGAGAATTCAGCTTTCCCAAGAATTTCTAGGTTGAATTATTTAAATGTACAGCTAAAGTCCTAAAATGTGCGTAACAAAAACATTTCACCAAAAGCAGAAGAGAAATTGTAATTTGAATGGTATCATGCCTTTCTAGTTAGCAAAAAGATCCGAACTGCTATGTACTGCAATTCTTAGTGTATGGATGGTGGCTGGGATTTTGGAGCAATTCTTGTTTTATCAACAGTTTCAAACACAATCGTGAAATCAGTGGCATCAAATGGACTGCATCTACTTAAGAAAGGCAGAGCAAAGATCAGTCGTATTTTCTTACTCATGCCAACAAAATGTGTTGTTTACATCCAGTCATTGCCTTAGAGACTGTACACTCAAACTGCAAGAACCAGTGAATGCACTTCTAGGCTTGTGCACAGTCTGTGCAACATGAATCACAACTTCTCGCTAGCGGTTTGCACTGAGGTTTCTGTGCACCTCTTTGGACGTTGCAGAAGAGAACTTTACAGAAGAGAACATCATTGGCTTAAAGCTTTTCAGCAGAAGCTCTGAGCTGCTGGCAGCTGCAGTTTGCATCTTCAAAGAAAAATCCATGAAGAGGAACTGTGCATTACGGTCACTGATTTCATTACAGCTGATACCTCCCTGCAGCAGCGATCCAATCTTCCAAAAATGTGCATCAAAATGTGCATTGTGCCTCTACACTACACAAACCCACCTATAGCACAGGAACACTCAAGCTGAAAGATCAAGTGCTTGCACTGAGAAATGCCAAATGGGGTTGGTTTGTGCAGACAGACTGTGACCCCTCCCATCCATGTACACTTCAGCCAACCCTAACTCTGCGACAGCCACAACGCTCCTTGCCACATCTTGTTTCCTGTTTGCTGTTCAAACTCTCATCAGGAGATACAGTTACATGTCTCAGGGGCCTTCCTATAGGATTTTTATCAACGCTAGCTACACATCAATTAAGCATATAATATAGCTTGTCCTCTGTGAGGTAGGGTGGTGTTAGCTTCTATCTGATAATAGGGGTGAGATTCAAGTAAAAAAAATCCAAGCAAAAAAAAAAGTAAAACAACCAAACATATATTTATCTTCATGGGACAATCTAAGGGAAAAATTGCCTCTTTTTGTGAAACAGGAAGCATTAATGTAATTATTTCTATAGCCAGTTCTGTTCCCAGGAAGTTTGGCTGGGCTGAGAAAGTGCATAACCTTCTGCAAACTCAACCCTAGGCTTTCAAGGACTTCATCCAGAAAAAGGAGGAAAGTATAAATAATGGCCATGTCTCAAGGTCAAGGCCTGAGTAACCCCACAAGTGCATAGATCTTTGAGGCAAAGGTAGAAAGAAAAGGGAAACATGACATAACTTTTGGTAGCCAGTCCCTTCTTACAGCTCCTGTCTTCATTTTACTGAACACCTCTCAGGCTCTGTAAAAATTAGATCCATCAATCACTGCAAAACTGTAACTCATGCCAGAGCAGAGTCTATTCTCTGTAATAGATGAAACACAATTCAGTGGGGAAAAGAGGCGAAAACATTGCACAGGAAACCTCGCCTTGGATGCATTTTAATTTTGGGCTGCTAAAATTTCCCATGTTGCTCTTCTCCAGGACCACACAGAAAATCCTCCCCTTGCAAAAGGAAAAATAAAGTCAGGCAAAGACATAAATGCCACACTGTGGAAACACACTGAAATACATAATTAATCTTTGCTACCTATAGGTATTTCATGGCTGTATAAATCACAAAAAGCACTTACTTTGCTCTTCTTGCTGCTGGACATTTTATTCCTGAGGTAGCTGAAGGTACGACTGACTTTCGTTCCACTTTTACTAGAGGGGACACTGCTGCTCTCTTCAGATATGCTAAAATCAAAAAGGAAAGAGGTAGGGTTTCATTTTGTTTTTCTCCCAAAGCACGTATTAAGTGGACTGATACTTTTTTAAAGGACAAATGCATTTATATTCTACAGGGTCACAGACTGCTTTATGGTGTTACTCCAGAGATTGCAAAGTAAAGGCAATAAAAGTAAAATGCCAATCAAGCAGTTTGCCGCATGTTTCAAGGAAGCCTTTTTCTGTTTTCAAGTAATTTCCATCCTCAGACCATGCCACAGCACCCTCTGCTGCTTCAACAGCCAAATAACAAGCAACCAGCTCACAGCATCTGCCTCTGTAGAGGAAAAGTCAATCACTTCGTGCACATACAATCAGCCTTGGCATTTAATTGTCAGTGTCCAGCCTATTTCAGGCTACGGACAGACAGAAGGGATAGACATGCACACATCCTTTAATGGGAGATCTCCTTCCAGAGAAAGATACACAATGAAGGCTGTCTTTAACCACGGTCTGTAAAGCTTCCCCTAAAAGATGAGAATACCAATAGAAAATAATAAACTGCCACGGTTATTTGCATTAATTACACACTTCATGGCCACCAGATATTATCTGCCTGCCTTTACACATACAACCTTCTGATTTCTTCAGCTTCTACAGAAGAATAAGAAATTACAAAGGAAACAATTATTTCATTAAAGAGGAGGACATGGTCCTTCAATACAAAATGCAACACAAGGCAAAGGCAGAATGATAAAGGCAAATGAAATCAAGGAGGAGAAGTGAGCATGGGCGAGGAGCCTCCCAGGCAAGGAACACAGCTGAAGCTCTCAGAAGTGATCAGACACCCAGCTCCATAGGGCTACAACTGCCCTTCCTCCAGGGAGGTGCTTTTAAAGCAGCACCCATCAGAGACCATCTCCTCCGTACAGCTTGCAAGGATAAAAAATAACATACAAAAATTGATCAAATCTGTCTGTATTTCTTTAATGATCATAAGGGAGAAACAACTACTGCTTCTAGTGTAAAATGTGACCTGGTATACTCATGCAATCAAATAACAGATAGCCTGATGGCGTTATCATCTACGAATAAACACAAAGTCTTGTTAGGGCTAAGACCTAAACCAAACAATTTTCACATTCTATCATCTAAAATATGCATACGGGACTGATTAGCACAAGTCTGACACTTGGGATTTCACTAGGAAGACTTTTAGTCCTCCAAACCGGAGCACACCATGGGTGACCCCACAGAAGAGACCCCCAAACACCTTACCTCTGAACCGAGGAACCCGCGGGGCCGCAGAATGCCTGAGTAGCTGGAAAAGAGCAGAGGGATGGGAGGTGACACGTTAGGCTGCAGTCTTAGCTCACTGCACCTAAAAATATAGTCTGCATATTTGGACAGTTAAAGAGGAAAGGGAAATGTTTATCAGGAGCGAGTGTTTAGACCAGATTTCATGTTCCCCTTATCCTTAGGTGATCTCAAACTAGATGCTGAGGTGAAAGACTGCTTAGTATTTTTTATCATTCTTCAGCTATCAAGCAAACGATGTGTACCTGTTAGCTCTGCTAGTAACTCAGGGTATCTGATACAGAACTGCCAATTTAATCACAATAGGTATAAAAGCAAATCATTCTGCCACAGTACTTTTATTTATTCATCACTAGAATTAATCTATTGTGCAACACATCCGGGTTTCATGTACAAAACTCTTCTGCTTCATAAAATTATAGTTCATTTTCCCATCAAAATCCTGAAGCACTTCATAAAGAGTAAGGGAAACAAGGGAAGCCTTATTCTGCTTTCCACCCAACATCGCCAGCTTACAGCTCAGTCACACAACTGTGCTAGAGGAAGTCTGACTTGCGACATGCAGCTGAAGCCCTGCCAATGACACAAGCTCTCTGTATACCACAGGAAACCTGCTTGCACAATGCGTGTGGAGCAGATTAGGTAGCTGATATCATTTACCAGAAGTATTGAAGAATACTGAAAAATAGTGATGAAATGATCCAGAGGAGAGAGGGGTCCCTCTGGAGTAGCTGGGGTTGTCAGGACTCAGAAAAATCCCACCTCACTACAAGGACTGTTTGCAGTCACATCTGAAGCTCAAGAGACACAATTGATCATCTTTAGGCTTCTGCATCTGTATTGTAAGAAAACTTATCCCTTGGCTTCAAATTCTGTTCCATATTAAAGCTACTGAAGAATGCAAAAAGGCACTTCACGTAAGAGGCAAACACGGTCCTGTATCCAAAAGTACATGAGGAAAAACTGCATACAACATCGTGCATTATGGTTCTAAGCTACACATTTTCCTCACTGCTGATTGTGTCAGCACAGGCTGAGACAGAAATACCACTTCTCCATTTTGAGACGCTAAAATAGCAGCATTACCTAACCTCTGCCTGGAGGTCTCTCAGTATCTCATCTGCAAAATTTTTCATCTAATTCATGATTTACTCAAAAAAATGTAATGAGTAATACTCTAACATAGATTGAATGAAATCTCTGCTTCAATTTCCTGATTATACAGGCATTTTTTTTGTATTCTCAACTACCTAACTGCCCTAAGATCACAAAAGTAATTCACAGACTCCCAAGATTCTGTCCCTGGTTAGGGCCTCCAGCGACTGGTTCCTGTTTCAGCTCTGCTTTGCTTTTACATGGGTCAAGCCTCCCTACTCTTTCCTTTTTTAAATAGATTACCCAATTTGACTAGATTAAGTATTTCACAAATCTTTTTGTTTCTTTGCAGTTAATGTAAGAAATACAAACGAACACTGAATCAAGAGCTATACAAATTTGATATTCATGACTGTTTTTCAGTACCTTGAGAAAGTACATTGCACGGGAACTTCAATTATGTACTATTTATCTTTTACTGCAATAGCATTTTATCTCACAAATGGGAGACTCTTGACAGGCAAAGTGTATCCAGACAAAAAACAAGGTAAAAGACTGTTTATGATTTCATATTTCAGGTTACAATTTAGCTTTGTACAATCAATATTCTGCTGCAAGCTATACAGCCCATGAAGATGAGCATAAAAAGCACACATACTCTCTCACGTTCAGGGTGTTTCCTACTGTGCACAGGTACAAAACTGAAATGCTAAAACTGATTTTGTAGCCCAGAAAATAAGGTGTTTTTTTGGGGGGTTGTTTTATTTTTTTTTTTTTTTTAAAGGCCAGGACTGCTGTGTATGTCCAACGCTTCTGCATTAGCAGCCAAATTTTGGTGTACTTATCTGAACATCTTTTAAGCATCACCATTCAAAATTATTTCACACAGTAGCTGGCACTGAAATAATTAATCAAGGTCCATTATGCCAAGAACAGCACCAGGGCTAGCCTACTGCAAACAAAAGCAACCAACTTGTAACCCCTTAATGCAGGCAGTAATTAAACTTCTGTGGTTCAAGAAATCGCCATCCTTCGTAACAATGACCTTACATTTTCTCAGATGCAGACTGGCTTGTCCAGCCAACTGAGACCCATGTTGTACAGTCACAATGATAACTACCTAACACATCCATCCTCTTATGAGGAACCAACCCTGAAGATGTGAATAAATAAATAAATAGGTCAGGGATTATTACATGAAAAATGCCCATTGCCAAAGTGGTCTTATTAGTTAGCTAAACCAACCTTATATAAAGTCACCACATTGCTCTCAAATATGGGGGAATAACACATGTAAAGAAAGCAACTTTTTTGTTGGAGACAATATATGACATTACTTCAAATACTTGTCAGTAACAGCAGCACCATTAAGGGAGTGAAGATAAATACTGGGTTATAGAAATACTCTCAAATTGCTGTACCCTCTCCCAACTACTAGGAATTAATTAAATACTTGGATGCTTAACACAAATCTACCAACAAGCTTAGCTTAGAATATTTTTTAACATGGCACCCCTCACTTTGTGGGGACCACGAACTGTGAGTTTTGTTAAAGGCAGAAGAGAAGGATAGAGCAAAGAGGGAGGAGGAGGGAGCTTAACTATTGACATGGGTGGTATGACATACAGGAAGAGTAGAGGACTTACACCAAGGGACAAATCCACAATGAAGATTGGGAATGGAAAGGAGGAGGACATATACATACAACAGGTATTTCGACTGGATGATGAGCAGACAATGATTCTGTGATTCTACGATTTTTCTGTTGAAGAGGCTACCAAAATCTGTTGGACTGCAGAGGAATTTCTCCCATCCCACTGTGGACATAAGGGATGGAAGCTGGTTTCTTTGCAAACCTTGTATTGGAACCAACTGATGAAGCTGTTTCTGAATGATCTCTATAGATAGTTATCTGTTCTGCTTTATTTCAGTATCCTAATAAAACATGTTCTAGAAAGAGGACATATCTTCAATATTTTTGATATGCCTACTTTAAAAAAAAAAAAAAAAGAGGAAAAGGAGGAGGAGGGTAAATGACTAATTTAAGCTTCTGTCTTAGTTGGGCTTACTTTTAACAATAGTTTGCAGCAGGAAGACAAGCTACCACATACAGTACTTGAGTGTTTCCTGACAAAATTACTCCAATTTTGACATCAGAATCTAGATAGGAACACCTTGATAATCTAAGGTGTGTGGCTGCAATGCCTGCATTGTGCTCAGTAGGGAAACTGTGAAGTTGTAACTGAGATTTTCTGCATTCCTTTCTGAATTTCCTACTCCTACAAGCAATGTACTCATTCTTGCATACAGAGGGTCTATCCCTCCTCTTAACTCCCTGACAGTTGGACTAGACGATCTTAGAGGTCTTTTCCAACCTTAATGATTCTATGATTCTACACTGCAGTGATCTCAAGTCCTTTGTTTTTTATAAAAAGGTAATGACAATTTTGCCAGAGTGAGAGGGTAACATTCACCAAATAGATACAGACCAAAATTAACCAGATGAGATTTGACAGTGCTGATGTACAAGACTCTTTGGATTACAATCCTTTTATTCTGCCATTAGTGAGCATTCAGGCACAGGACTAAGATAATGCTGTTAGACATCGTGCAGTGGAAGTTAGTTCAGTGTTTGCAAAGTGAAACTTTGAAGTCTGAAGCAGAAAAACTGATCTCCCTTTGTTTATACCCGTAACAGCTGCAATGCACAGAAAACGATTACTTACTATCCAACTCCTCCTCCTCATCACTGGAAGAAGAGCCAATAGAAAAGAGAGTTTTAGACTTAGGAATGAGTGGAGAGATGCTGAAGGAGAAGGAGATTCGTCTCGATGGTCGAGTCCGGCCCTGGGCTGAGAAGTGGGTTAACAGCAGACATTAGAGCATGCTTGAAAATGTATTTAATAATAAAAAGGAGAGGGAAGCAGCCAAAGCAAACTAGAAACAAAGCAAAGGAAATGTCAGCAAAGCATCTGGCTTTGAGGCACAAGTAACAAAGAATTGAGAATGTGCAAAATACAGAGGATGCAGGTTTTGGAGGATGCAGGTCTTATTGCATGCATAACTGAACATTCAAGGCCTTCCTTATATTTTTCTGGCATATTTTATTAGGAACTCGTAATTACAATTTACATGTGAGCAGTTATTTTCCCAAATGGAGTACCAGTAACTTAATGGATCTCTGATATCTGCCTCACTGAAATAATTGCCAAGGAATCAAACTAAAACAAGTCAATATTGGTTTAACGGTGCTTTTTGCAGTTAAATGACACACCAAAGCTGTTGGGTATAGCAAGGATACTTTATCTGAAACGTTGACTTAATCTACCCAGAGAAGTTCTTGCTGCTTCTACCTCTTAAAAAAAAACACGTTTTGTTAATGTTGTGTCCTTAAATCTTCTAGTTTTAAATCTAAAAGACCAAAATTTCCTTTATTCAAGAGAAAACATAAAACAGAAAAAAACAACTCTCTCCTACTGCCTTCTTCTAAAACTCATGATCTTGTTTAAAAGAAACTGCTCAAACATGAGAAAAGCTCTTCTTTGTCCTATCTAGCCCTCACCTAGAAGTCTACCAAATACAGAGCCAAACCTGGCAATCACTCTGTGACATCAACTCTCTCATTATCAGAAGGATAACACAAACAAATTCAATCATATTTTTTCAAATATGTTAATGCTCTGCCTTCTGCTTATTTCAGTTTCTGAGGTTATATTTATCCTCTAGAGCTATGTGCACTTTTCCAGGAATCCCTGCTATTTGTTTATGGCCTCATCTGAAAACTTCGCAAATTAAAATGGTTTACTGCAATTCCTGCTCAAAAATAATTTATTTTTAAGAACAGTGCTCACATAGCAGCAGCCTTGCAAAAATTCTTTAAAAGTACAGGATTCTCTGAAAAGAGAAGAAGAGCAAGCCACTCTTTTAACTGAAATTGCTACATAGCTTCTCATGGAGATATCTGAGAGCTGCATTTCCCAAACCTGACCATCATACAACCACAGGTAGAAAACTCTGCTGTGATCTGACAAACACCAGGCTGCTGGATACCCATCCCTCCAACGCTATGGGGACATCTGGCTTCTGGTCAGGGTGATTCACCTTGAAGGGGAAGGGCCCGTGTGTTCTTAGGAAAGATGTCTGGGACAGGGCTGGGGAAACTGCCCTGGACATGTCTGATCTAGGGGGTCCTACATTAAGCATCTCCTTTAAACATCTTTGTTGCATATATTCAGACATTTCCAAGCCATTCCATGGCATGAATAAACCAATTTGCTTGCACAACAGGGAAAAAGAGGCTAAAGATTTTATCAGTTTTAAACTTCCAAGGGAAAGAAGTAGCAGTTATTACTCCCTCTGAACAACACACATATCCTTTCAGCCAATAATATTATTTAGCCAATAATAAAATAATAAGAATTTTAAACAATAAAAAAGTACAAATTTCTTGTACTGCTGATATTATAGGCCAAAACTGAATCCAGAACACAAAAATATTATCTGAGGGGTACACTGTTCCAAACGAGGCAGAGCAACCCTAAATTGGGACTCAGTGAAAGGCATTTAAAGTGAACAACTCTTGAAAAGACTGATGCATTTATTTTGTTTAGGCTGCCTTTCTGAGGAGTTCTTCTGGTGTCCAAGATCTGAAGAATATGACCAGGCAACACTGCGCTTTCTTCTGTAGTCTACTGTCTATTTAGACTAAAAGTCAAGATGAACAATAATACTTTACTGTAAATAGAACAACCTCCTCCAGCACAGTTTAATTCAACTTCCATTTCAGTGGTTTTATTTATAGCAGTTCCTGGCTTTATAACAATACTCCACACTGGAAATTTGCTATTCCAAAGCTGAAAGCAGTCTTCCGAGCACTCCAGCCAACAGCTCTTGTGACCTCCCTCCATAAAATGCTGAAGAATTAACAGTTGTGAATGGCCACAGCAACTCTTGGAATATTTGAGACATCAGATGGAGTGTGGGTTAGAAACTCAGTCTTGGAAATTGCTTCTGCCTCAATACTTTGAGGCATATACGGGAACAATAACAGAAAGTCCTCCATATGTTTACTTGACTGGATTTAATTTTTGAAGCTTTTCTGCGAACATGTTGTTTCCTTATCATTCAAAAAGATTTTCAGGGGTTGAGAATTCCTTTTTAAAAAATATCTACCACAAAATGATGCAAGTGGAATGTAGAAACATAAATAATTAAGTTTTCCTAGAATATACCTCAGTGAAATCAAAGATTTACTCTTGCATAGCTCTGAAGTATTCTGCTGCAATAACACAAATGTCAGTTGGGCGATACAAGAGAGCCGAGACTCCCAAACCTTCTTGTGAAAGGCACTAAGGTGCTTCACGTGCATTTATGGTCACAACTCAAACAAGTAACTCTATTCCTCTTTCAATATGACTGAAAAAGAATGAAATGATTTACTGAAGTTTCTAAAGTTAGGAAGTGTCAGAGTTGGAAAGAGACTCTGTGACCTAAATCTTCAAGGTGAGCAATCCTTTTGGATGCTCACTTCAACTACCTCAAAATGCAGCAATTTTCAGAAACCACCTTCCTACAAAAGTGAGGCCCTCCTGAGGCGTTGCAAGCTGACTATTGAAAAAGTAGAGCACACAGATGCATTAGTCATTTTTCACAGCACCATCCAAAACTCACAGACACCTAGCCCAAAGCAGAAGACTAACCCTGCTATTTCTTCTACAGTCCCTCTAGGTATCTGATTACATTTTCTCTTTTCCTTCTATCTCAATGGGACCATAATGGCTAGGCTGACACTAAACTAGGAGGATGGGATCATCCAGCTTGTCTACCGCCAGCTTAGGCCTCAATAGCTTTTTTAATGTGGGTGATCCGACAGAAAAGAGTGGCGAGGTGATAATTTGTCCTGTTCCAAAATGGTGGCACAAATCCTGGACATGGTCCAGACACATTTTCTGGACACGGTCCTGGGTAGGACCATTCCCTAGATAGCTGGACCAGATGGCCTCCAGAGGGTCCCTTCCAACCATTCTGTGAATCTTTCACTGTCAGATCCCCCTCACTCCATGAGACTGAAGGAAAGTCTCATGGAAAAGGGAGAAAAGCATCAGCTTGCTGGGCACTCTCAGACCCTGAGTGTGCATTTTCTGGGAGTTAGCCGAGTTATTTACAGTGTTTGGTTAGCAACTGCATGCAATGCCAATAAATTGCTTGCTTTAAAAAAATTATGAAGGTTTTCATCACCAGGAGGAAAGAGAGTGAGCCACAGCACGAAGCAGGAGCTGGTTTCTTCATGGGATGGATTTTCCAGTGCTTTGGTTACTGTTGCTGGGGCCACATCTGTCAGGCCACATGCTTATTAATCATGGAAGAATGATTGCAAAGAATTTAAAAATGTCTCCTACAAACACAACTTCTGTGAACTTCTTCCAGCAGGCCTCCTAAATGAATAAAATGCCTTTCTATGAAGCACCTTTCCTCGTCCAGCTTTGTAGAACTTGTGGTTCCTCCATTTGCAGCTGATGTTTCCGCTCAGCTTGTCATCAACATCAGCAGCACAGCACCAAAATGCATCTGAATGCCTCAACTGAGGGCACACAGTTATCATCATGCAAACCCCTCACCCATCTGCTGATTCTATGGAGAGGTGCTTGGCTAACTGGCCACAAACAAAGGGTGGGGGTTTGGTTTTGTTGGGGAAGCAGGGTCGTGCTAATCACAGCACATGAGCCCTGGGCCAGGCTGCTGCCCTGCACTCCTAATTGTATGCAACAGCAAAAAAATACGTGTATTGCACAGCTTCAAGGAAGGAGCACATCATCACACAGTCACCACTGACCGACAAGACGCCATCTAAAAAGTCAACACGTTTTCTGGCTGGCAGCTAGTAAAACAGAAGCACGTGTAACTTGGCCCTTCCTAAACACATCCAGCTGGAGCCTTCTGAGTGACTTCTTCAGCTGAAAGAATCAATTCAGTGAAGTTGCAAAATTAAGTGTTTTCTATTGCTTCAATTAGGCTACACTAAATTGAAAAGTTTCCCCTAATCAACTTCTGCTATTTTCTTCAGGAATGAGATTTAATGAATGATACGCATCTGCTCCCAGACAATTATCTCAAACAAAAGAAATAGTAACAAACTCCCCCACGGAGACCAAGACATGAATCTACTTTAAAAAAAATTGAGAAAGTAGGAAAATAAGATCTCAAGTGGAATTTACCTCAACATCAAAGGAAGAAATTCTGAAATGGTACAAAATTCAAATGTACTTTTTTATAACAAACTCAATAAATCACAGTTTTCATAGCAGTAGTCTAATTAAGAAAGAATCAGATAAAAACAACAGAACTAGGAACAGCAGTGATGTGTTGGGAATAACAAAATATGAATCTAAACTGAATGAGTTCTGGCTTCCCACCCACAATTCCATGCTGCAGTGAAATATGTATTCCATATAATGTAGGAAAGAAAAAGCAAGTACTAGTAAATTCTGCCTTGGGAAGAAAGACAAAATAAATAAGGGAATTGTGCTACTCACTGTCCAGCGATGGTTTACTAATTGACATTAGAGACATAGATTTGGTCAGTGGAGATGAAACGGAGGAAGTGCAGAAATCAAATCCTTGTGGCTGTGATGTTTGATGCATCTACATAACAGAAAAAAAGTACATGCAGTAAATGACTAAAATTCCCTTTCAAACAGTAGAAATGTAAACAATCCCACTGCAAGGCAATAGGTGAAAAATGCAAGAACCAAAAATGCAAGCAGCATTGCATAGGTGCAATGCAACAATTTGTTTTGTCTTTTAAGTGGAAGGCAATACTTTTGGAATACAGAAGCCAGCTGCTTGCTCTTCTTGCAAGATATTACAAGGTGGACATTCTTAGTTATCTGATGGCCACAGAAATTCCTGCTGTGATTCCAGCTCTTCAGTGTAACTAGACTGTAGTTCAACACAGTAAAAAATCTGACGCTTAACTGTACTCCCCTAAAATGCCATTCCTCAGTGCAAGAGAAGACATAAGAGCCTCGACATGCCAGCTCTCACTGGTCAGATCTTGTAAGACCCATTCACTACCCTTGATGTACAGCAGTGATGATGAGGTAAGGAGGCTGGCTGGCTAATGATTCTGGCAGGTTCCCAGAAAAAACTATGGCTGAAACATCAAGCTCAGAAGTAAAGGGTATTTAAAGTATTTAAGACTATAATTGCTTCTTTAATAAAAATAAGCAGAGACTCTCACAATACTTTGGCCCATCTGTCCTTAATATCGTAGACTTCTGCTCCAGAGATAATGCTAAATTTAATTAACATGAAATTAAAATTTTGCTTAACTGTTGCTTATAATGTGTCTTTTGATTACAATTACATCTACAAAATGAAAAAACACAAACTTTTGTTTTCGTCTTGCAAAAGGAAAATAAACCTTAAAACTCTAACAGCTAAGTTACTACTTGGCACTTGTATTTTAGAACTCTCCAAAAGGGTACACAAGCATTAACTGCTGAACCTTTATAACACCTGCTATGGACAGGGTCTCTGTGTCTATGCTAAAAAGTTAATAACTTTGCCATGACTATTCATACAATCAGTGGAAGAAATCCAGGAAGTTTATTTTTATCCATTCTAAGACTTTGCCCACCCAATGTGTTGCCCCAAAGAATGAAGCGGCAAATTTGCACTAAGTAGAAATTCCTCTGTGTTAAAATTGAAGACTTACTATATTGCAGGTACAGGGTAGAAGCCTTCACTGTCACTTTGAAAAATTACTTTTAAAACTGTGATGTAGAGTTTCCCAGAAATCCAGTAATGGTTGGACAGTTTTACCTGGTGAGCATAGTCTCTGATTTCCCCTTGCTCAAGTTCTTCACTGAGCAAGACCAGGGACCTGCGCTGGTTGCTGACAAGCGGGCTCCGTCGGAGGTCTTTGGAGCCCAGAGAAGCAGCCTCCAGGTTCACAGAGGGCTTCTTGTTCTCACCAGAGTCTCCAGCAAGGCCTTCTAGGCTGTAACTGAAGGGAAACCACACAGGTTAGATCCTGACAAACTCTCAGGGACCGGTATCTTTCAGCACATCACACTTCCAAACGTAAACCAGAATGCAGTCACTAGTTGAGCCATTCAGAGTTGCTGATGCTATTCCTCAGCACGTAACTCTTTAATGACCAAGTGCAGATATCAGTGGAGGGACTTACATTTATATTGTATTCAGAATGAACAGCAACATCTTGTGTAACGCAGCATTTGCTTGAACCATTCCACTCCTGGGTCAATGGACTTTCCCACTGCCTTTTTTTTTTTT
>WBMW01001799.1:350475-362826 GCA_013396635.1 Penelope pileata
TTTTTCCCTTCTTGAGTGGTGCACAGGAAAATCTAGAAACATTTCATCTAGAGATTCTTATAGTTCTACATATTCTCTTTGCTGGCTTTGTATTAGGTCCCAACAGGGAATAAAGCCACTCAGATTAAACTACCCTGTATAGCACAACACCAACTGTCCTGGACCACCACCCTCCCAGCAGGCACACGCTCAGCACTGGGGTGTGCATAATGGTCATCTCTGCACACATAACTCTTGAATCTATTTTGCACTTGCCACTGCACAAAGCTTTGGTGCCAACAATGTCTTTCTTCCAAAGTTGGTTTCTTTTTTTAATTCCCTTTTCTCTCTTTTTTTTTTTAATTCAACAAATGTTGTCTCCATCAGCCAATCAATGCTATTTTATCATTTGCTGATGAAGCAAACGTCCAATGGAGCCAGACATAATCACTCAGTAATCACCAAAATACCAAACTTTAGCTTGCAGAACATGGTAGCTATAAAAAGTTTGGCCACCTTCTGTAGAGACAGCAGCTGCTGGTAGACAAGTGACCTCTACAGAAAATAAAGCTAATATACTCTTGTCTCATCTACACAAAATAATTTCTTTTTAAAACGTGACTATTTCCATCTGATCTTTCTTAACCCTCATATTCTGCTTCTGACCCTCGTACTCCTCACGCCAAGATCAACAAACCCACTTCCATTTGGGGTTATGTGCATGCTTTGCAGATTCACCTCCCTGCACACCTCCACTGGCACAGCTCTATGGACAGTGTTTGACCCCATGTGCACAAACCCTGCTGGCCTGAAGCAAGACTTGCCCTGGATATGTACCCCAGCTTGGGGCTAATGCTGACAGCAACGTGGTCAACAAACTAACAGCAACATATGAAAGGGAAAACACACTGCAGATTGTATAGATCAGTTAAACAACCAGAGGAGCTTTAAATTCAGGTAGACTTGCAGAGGAATGATTCATGTTCTGCATCCATTTAGAATCATATTGATAAATATGCAACTTCAAAGCAAAAACTGCTATAAACCTTGAGAAAGAAGATTACTGAAAATTTTCAGACTTTTTTTTTCATGCTGATTAATGAGAAAGAAGGCTGGATGAGGCATTTACAATTTAATCTGCTTTAGGAAGATTTTGGCTCAACAATGCACAACAACAGCAGGCATTACAAAGCTTATTCTAAAACACCTGCAAAGAGAAATCAGTCCCTTTCATACCAGTTATTTAGGGTGCAGGAACATTTTTTCTTCTGTCCCAAGATAATAACGATATTATATAGTACAGAAAAAATGCAGTTCGTTGCCACATAACTCAGTTCAAAACTGCAAATACTAGCCCATAAAACAGTCATCAGTTGGTAATGCTGTTCTCTGTCAGGGTACATAGATCAAATGGAATTAATCTGTCCTTCAAGTTACAGAATTAACTTCTTTCTCAGTATCTCGTCTTTAGAAAAAGGGTTTTAATGGCTCTACCCACAAGCAGCAGGAACTGCCAGGGGAAAATAGAGGCACAGACTCTGGGAGAACGGCTTCCAATTATGTTCAATCACAGCATCAGGTAAAGATCTGACGAGCAAACACTAATCCCAACTTTGGGGCTTTTCTGCAGAAGAAGCAAGCATCGAGTGCCTGGGAAATATCCACCTGTGGCTCTCAAGATTGTTTTTCATAAAGTTTTACATGATCAGCCTCTCTGAAAGAGAAACCAGAGCTTTCAGTTCACAGAGAGCAAGTCTGTATGAACTCAAATCCTTCACAAGATCTGCCCAGAACAAAGTGGTGCAGAATCCCAGCAACTCTCATTTTGATTCTGTGGCTGTCACAACTGCTGCAGGAAAACACACCTTGAAATCAACCCAGAGCAGAGCAGCTCAAACCAACAGTGTGGTTTCTCGAACACTCAAAGCCAACGAAAAGCAGCCACCACCTCCACCTGCACCCCAATCCAGAACAGCCATCACCACGACTTATTGCTGAAAAGCAGACGAAGCAAACAGACATGTGCACGCTGCAGGCAGAGCAGCAGAGGAAAAGGCAACACACGAGAAGCCAACAACACAGTTTTTGCGGTACTCCATTGCTGCTGCTGCACATTTATTTATACCATACCTTCTACAATTAAAGTCAGGACCCATGGCAGTGAACTGCACACCAGAGGGACACCAGCTCAAACTGGGAACATCAAAAGAGGCAAAGAAAGGAAAAGGGCTGTGATTATTGGCTTGTTACGGAACAGGGGAATGTTAAAAGACTCTCATTCCTGAATATCTTAAAACAAAAACAAACACACAGAAAAACCCCTCAGAAATAATGTGGTAGCTAATGCATATTTCTGGCTGCCAGCACACACCAAACAGGCAGCAGGGCAGCCTGTGCTTCCCTCAGACCCATCCCACCTGCTGGTACACAACAGCCTGGAGAAATGCTCCCTGTGGGGAGCGATGGCGTGGGGAACTCAGGGCTGAAACACAGCAAAGTCATTTTTGCATAAATAATCAGACAGCCATTGTGTTAGTAATGATTAGTATCTTCTGGTGCCTGTCATCCCACAATCAGAAAGAACCCCTCACAAACACTTAATCACGTAACTCCTCTCCATACAAGAACCAGTAACTTCAGGCTGCACTTGGGAAAAATAAGACAAGAGGGTTACACCCTTAAAAGCTGCACAGCAAATCAGTGGAAGAGGCTCAAAGTGAAAAACAGGCTCGTCTCGCTGTTAACTTGGGACTGATTCAAATCAGGGTCCTTCAAGGAGTGCTTTGCCTAGAAAACCTTTCAGATCCCATACCCCAAAAGAATCCCAAGTTGCACCAGGAAAGATATAAGCAATGCAAATACAGAATGCAAATATTTTGCTTGTCATTTTAAATACTGCTTTTGTTATTTTTTTCTCTGCAATCTCATGGGCCAACTGCAGGTTTTGCAAATACAGAGAAATCAATCTTCTCAGCTGTAGCATATGAAAGACTTCTAAATACTGGAAAAGCTGTCCAGGAAACATAAGTCATCTGAAAGAAATCTTGCATCAGCACAGATTCGCCAAGCAATGGTGCAGAAGCCCTGCTCCCAGCCCCCGGCCTGCGAGCCATGCATGGAGAGGACATGGCCAGAGCACGCTCTGCTCCAAGCCAGGAGCCTACAGAATGAGCAGCACACATCTGAGTGTCCCTGGGTCAGGGTTTGTGAATGCCTGAAACCTCAGATGGCACAAAGGAAGGTTTAAAGCCACCGACTGCATCCGTTGCTTGCCAAGTCCTTGCATTGTTTCCACACAAAGTACAACACTAGAAACATTTTGGAAGCGTTTCATGGTTGATATTCCCTGTTGGGGTTCAGATAATTGCTACTTGCTTTATTAAAGATGTTAATTGGGTGAGGATACATCTGAAGTGCCTGTGCTTTGCAACCCAAAGCTCCAGGTGCTCCTCACTAGTAGCTCTCAGCTCAGCACCATAAGCACTCCTTATGAAGACCTTCCCATCATATGCCAACATTTCAAGTACTTTTTCATGGTTCAACTACACCATGTTGGCAGAGGGAGGAATTATTGAGGGAGGGGGCTCAGATCATAAAAGAAACAAATCCTCATGGCCACAGTACACCCCTTTCTACCATCCACCTCAGTTTGCACTTTGAGACTTATGTTCAGCCCTCAGCTAGGTCAGTAAAACCCACCCAGAGGAAACTAGCTGCAGGCTGAGCAAGTGTCCCAGGGAAGACATCACCCATCCTCTCCCTCTTGCTCCTCCCAGCCATCTGCTCAGGGCCACGAGACTGCTGGGCTGGGAGGACCCTTGGAGCTGTGCTTATGTTGCCCTCCTTTCATTGACTTGTTTGCACAGGTCAGTAATTCTTGGTCACTTACAAATTGAAGAATAGAGAATTTACCCATTGAATAAGTTATATAACATTTACACCAGATAGCGCACTTTGAAAGATACCTCTGCTTCTGGCTGTTGTCAGGTTATAGTGACAATCTCAAATGTTAAAACTGCAGGGAAGGAAGGCAGAAGGAGGAGGAATGGAGCTGTGCATACATGCAAGAGGAAGCCAGGAAGTGGTGGAAGATCTCAGAGAAGGATAAAGACCTTCTGGCAAGGGCTCTGGAAAGCAGAGTCTTCCAGAATTACAATCCTGCTGGTGAGCCACCCACAATCTGCTGGCAACACCATAAAAACTGAACAAGATCACTGCAAAGCATGCAAAAACCCTTCGCAGAAAGAGACTTGGGAAGAGGAGGGCTGTTACATAAAACAGCCTTGTGTGAGAGCATAAGCTGTTGGAATTAGTTTCAGGCTGTTGCTCTGCAGCTGGTGTTACAGAGCATAATATCAAAATGGTTGGGAGGCCAGAAAATAATAAGAGCGCCTGCTCACGAAAGAACGTCAGGACATTTTCAGATTTGACTAGGTATTTTAGGTTGCCCGTTTGAGACAATTTCTTTATGTGTAAGTTCAGTGTTTCAGGATATTATGACTCAAGGTCTCCTGGGTGGGAGCTGCGGTAGTATAACAGCGACTGCTAATGAGATGGTCATTTGCATGAGCTGAGAAGATGAGCGCTTCCTCCGGAGTGTCATGCAAATGAAGTGGCTTCTTAGAAGTAAAAAAGCACGTTCTTTCTTGTGCCTTTCCTTTAAGAGACCTCTCTTGAACTGTACAGCACTGCTCAAACGGCCTCGTTTATGCTGATGCATGGTAAGGCCTTAGTAACACTTCTCCCACGTGGAAATTCAGCAGTTTGTTTACACACACGTCTAGCACGCACGTCAGGTAACCACAGCCACGTGAAGGGAAGAGGAATCCTCAGCTAACCTGCTGCAGGAAGAGAGGCAGCAGGCCAGGGGAGATGGCTGAAGCACTGAAGGGGAGAGGTTAAGCTTCTCTTTTCTGGAACCTAAAAATGTATGAATGTGGACAGCCCACATGGCTGCTGAGTCAAAAGTTAAGTGGCCTATTTTGTATGTTAATGGGCAGCTGAAAGGTTATGTGAGTGAAAATATCCATCTGCATGATGGATGAGGAACTGAAAGTTTGCTATACAGAAGCAAACCAGAAAACACATGGAAGGAAAGAAAAGAAAAATACACTTTCTATTTTTCAGGGAGATGGTTTTTAAAAACAGCAAAAGTGCAATACTAAAGCCATTTAATTCAACCACCTGCAGATCTGCAGAGTATTCTGTGACTGTGAAATCATTTCAGTGCATCCCCTCACCTGGTGCCCCTCCTGCACAGCCTGGCACAAGTCACTGGTGTGCTCTAGGTACAAGTTACGCACATGCTTGCAGGAAAATGATGATTTTCATACAATCCAAATCTTACACATGCCAAAGCCTATGTCTGAGATTTCTCCAAGTTATTAATATATTGTACCGGAGAGAATGGCTTGAGCTTGTGCTCTGCAGGTCAGAATATTTGCTCAGAGTCAGGCTGGAGAGGGAAAGCAGCCAAGTGGGATGCACGGCTCTAGCATGACTCTTTGAGAGCATGACTCTTTGACTGGTCTCTTTCTCAGGGACCAGTCTCAGGTTCTCCGAGATGACAGTACGGAGTTAGTAGACATTTGAACACAAAATGGTTAGTCACGTTAGCTGGCTTTGTACCTTCTCCTATGAATGGGAGGCTTCTTTATACCATCCCCCAGAACTCGCATTGAACTGAAAATGAATCATGGACAGTGGTCAGACACTCAGATGGAATAAAATGACAAACAACAGCTGAAGGATAATATCTAACAGACAAGTAACAGAGGGATGCAAGTACAGAAAAAACACAAAAAAGTTCTGAAGGAAGCAATGAGTCTTTTCTCCCAACTTTTTTTCTTCTCTTTTTCTCTCATTACAGAAAGGAGGTTTAAGGTGTTGCAACTTTGCTGCTGCCCAAGACAGGTTGGTTTTAAGTTTAGGTAAGGTCAAAGCATTCGACAGAAGCTGCTAACAACCATGGTTAACAACAGCTCCTGTTTTGCAGGGCTTAATCCATCAGTAAAAAATGCAGGCATTTCTTTCCTCAGACACGAATGGGAAAAACACTGCATTATTGTTGAAAGACAAGCATTTCAAATCCGCTGTGAATGTCAGGAATTACTGAAGGATGAACATCCTTTTGTGGGAGCCTTGTTCATTTTCTTTGCGTTTTTAATAGCAAAATGTAGACATGAGGATTATCCACAAAGCGAGGGGTGGGCACAAGGGAAATAAGCATGTTTTCACATTTTATTTAAGACGATTAATTTTTTTCTAATCTTTTCTGTGAACAATTTTTTAAGCTCATCTCACTTACAAACAGAAAACACAACACTGGAAAAGACCAAATCCTCCAAAAGACGGATTGTTTGTGTAGGCTCCTTGTATCCTGCCCTAGCAGCATTGTTCAAGCTCAGCTCTGCAGCCTCTGCACTGAGGACATGGTTATTTCTGGTGGGACTGGGGGATGGACCAGGCTGCAAGATCTTGGCTGAGGCAGGAGGCATCTCCTGCAGTTGGTTGCCTGCGCTCCTCTGTGCAGCCCAGCTCTGCTCCTTGGCTGGGTCTGGTGGCAATTCCCTCTTGTTTGGTTCATCTTGTGCTCATTTAGTGAGTGCAGACTGCTCATTGCACGAGAGCACAGACAAGGGGTGGTGTGGGGCAGTGCAGGTCCTGGCCTTAGCAAAGGTTTGTGCCTCACGTAGCTTCACATCAAAGGTTTGCAGAAGCCAAATTACTATAAGGGCTTTCCCTCTTTAAGTGGAAAAGTATCTCCTGCATGTGAAATAAATGAATAAGCACACGCCCCAGATTTAACTGACTTGTCTGAAAGCCACTTGTTTGGGCTGCGCTTCCTTGGTGTTTCTCGCTGCTCACTAAGCAACCAGAAACGCAACATCACAACAGCCACATATGAAAAGAACAAAGATAAAAGAAAGCAAAACAAAATAAAAACAAATAATCCAAATTCCTTCGTAACAGAAACACAAAACCAAATGGGAACCAAGTCATCAGCAAAGATCCTTCCAGCTTTTCTTTCCTAATTGACCTATGTGACAGATATCCTTATGTAGTGGCAGCTGCATCTAGAAACATGTGAGAATAATTACTGTTCCTTTGCTGAAATTGCCTTACATTTACAACGAATATATTTTCCCATATCAGAGACCACTTCTGAACTCTGATGCAGAAGAATTTAACCCCATCTGTTAAGTGTTAGCAGTAATTGCCAGCTATGCAGTTTATTACCATCACAAATTCTTACATAACAGGTCCTACACTTAAAAATAAATCTTTCCAAATGAGCTTGTGAGCTTATGGACCCATGCTGTCATAAACCTGCATGTACACCTGATGCTGACTCTTTTGTAGCTTTAAAAAATAAGTATTGCCTAGTTCATGGAAATATTCCCTGGGGACCAAGAATGAAGCCAAAAAAGGTGGCAGCAGTAAACAAATAATAATTATAATAAAAAAAACTTTCCACCCTGTGTTCCTCCATTTATCTTAAAAGCCTGCTCTCCACCTAGACAGCGGTGTGTGGCTGGGGCAGGCAGCCTGGGAGCAGCACCCTGATGCCTGCTCTGCATTAAAATACGTGAGAAACAATGGCTAAGCCTCCCCTGGTTTCAGCATGGGCAGTGTTTGACCCCAAGAACCCTGCAGCCCAAACAGTGCCCATCTGTGCGGGGCATGGTGGTGAACAAAATGCAGTTGTTGCTCTATATCTTCATCTTTTTTCCTTTCTTTACAAGCTTCCTGGCCTGTTACAGCTGTTCCTTTTCCACCTTCTGAAAGAACAAAAGGGAAAAGGAAGAATCTTTCTGGGGACATGGCGATGTGTGAAGTGAGACTTACTGTCCATGGGAGACTCATGTAGAATCAATTCCTTGAAAATTTTTCAGCAGTTCAGCAGTGACTACACAGTTCCCCACAACATATCTCATTTTAAACCCCAGAGCCCATCCTATCTCTTTATACACAGTCACGCAATAATGACTGTGTTGATTTTGTGGTCAGTGAGCTTTAACACTCCAGCAACTCCTTTAACAAAGCCCTTCTTATAGAAAGGAATGGTGACAGTTCAAACTTAAGACCTGTCCCAAAGTATCTCCATTTGCTCCAATAAGCTTTGGGTTATTATTTCCGTCCTCTGGAAACCTAGAGTGTATCATTGGTATTCAGTACTTTCATCCTGGAAGTTAATTACAGATATGTATGTTAGGAGGTTGTTTTCACTCCTTGGAGTGAGAAAAGTATTCAGGAGTGATTTCCTCAATTTTCAGTTTTACCACAGAGTCCAAAGCTCAGACAACTCTGTGTGATTGGGTGCAAAGCAAACCAGGGCAGCTCTCCACTCACCTCCTCTGATTGATTTCTGCTTCGTTGGTGGCATTCTTCCCCGGCCCCCAGCTGTGGCGACGGAAAGGTGACAGCGGCCGCATGGAGTTTCTTGAGACAGAGGAAGGAACAGGCACATCCGTGATACTGTCCAGCTCCTCTTCCTTCTCTCCCAAGCCAGTGGGTTCGCCCTCTCCTCCCTCCACAGCCACCATGCTCGTGCAGCTCCCATCCAGGCTGCGCCTGTCCTTGGGCTGTGCGAAGCTCACCACGGGCGGGAAGGGCAGGGATGTGTCGCTGCCCAGGGACGAGTTCCTCTCCAAGGACACGGTGTCATCGGCGGAGGAGCTGGAGCTGGTGACATCGCCTGCAGACTGCTCCTCTTCAGGCTGCTGTGGCGAAAGAAAAATTAAAATTAAAGTACTTAATGCCAAGTGAATATATTTAACATTTTACATAAGCGCGCTCTTAAACAAATGTAAAGAAATTTTATATTTCACGAGCTGAGAGATTTCTTCATTGACAGCATAAGGCAAATTGGCCATGAGGGAAGTGAGATACTTTGCTCTGTTTTCAAAAGAGGGTGAAACGTGCCCGTGAGTCCCCAGCTGCCATGACCCCAGCTCCTCTGCGTGCCTTTATTTCTGCGTTATCACACAGCGACTCCTGCTCTCACCATTTCTGGCTGAACCTGTTATCAGCCAAGGGGGCATAAAGCTGCCAAAGCTGTCCCAGGTGTTAATGATGGAGAGTGATTAAGGGGGAACCGGGTCATCGTGGCTCCCCGTGACCAATGCCAGACTCTTCAGGGTGACCCAGGACAGGTTTGCAGCTTTCAGCCACAAGAGCTCAGAGGCAATAAACACACTGATCTGCTGCATCATGCAGTGCAAAAGGAACAATTATTCAGCAGTAGGAAACAGATACAAAAATAAAAGCTTAAATTCCTGTCCCCCACTACTTTCCATTAAGCAAAAAGTTAATGCCAGCATTTGCAGTACTTTTCCAAATCCAACTGTAATTGAGGAACACTGTTCCGCAGGATCAGCCACACTGTATTACAGGTCTCGATTCACACTGCAATTTTTGGTTTAGTTTGCTCCAAAAGTGGTAAGTGGAACCCAAACTGGCTCTCTTTGGCACAAGGCCACATGCTGACAATACAGCCTAGCAAGAGCCCATGATTACTCTGTGTTCCCCGTGGCTAGGCTAAAAACACAAGCATGTATCTGACATCACCTTCGGTCTGAAATGGTGTTTGCCCCAAGGACTGACGTGGGAAGTTTCAATTTATTCTCCTGCAGAGCCCTGCGCTGTATCATTTAAAATAATAATAGGCAGAACGATCTGTCAGATGATATATAATGGACAATCCACCAAAGCCACAGCAGCTAATCGTCCTCCAATAGCAGGCTTGGTGGTTGTCAGCAGAGGCTGAGTGCTCGAGGAGCTGCAGCCTGTTGGCTCTCGTTTGGCAGGGGACAGCAGAACACCAAATCCTGTTCTTGGAAGGGCAATGGGCACCGCAGCCCACATGGGACAGGATGAGCAGCAATCCTCACCTCCCATCCAGCCCAGCAGTGTGAAATGCTCCAGACACTGCCTTTCTTATGGGCATACAGTGAAGGTAAAAGCTTCCTGTTAAACTGAATAAAAACATACTGAAGTGTTCATTAAGTATTCTAACCAAATATTTCACAATGTAAAGGGAAGCCTTGTTTCATTTTGGGCCATTTTTTATTCTTACTTCAGCTTAACAGGTAGACAATAACGTTCCTAAGGTGGTTTCAATAAATGCTGTCACTCTACTTCCCCTCTCCCATCCATCAAAAGGGAAAAAAATGACAGCATGCAAAGCACAATACCCACTTTAACACCAAATGTTAAACAACACACTGAATATACATCCAAAGGCATTCATTTCATGGCAAGGAATGTCAAACATTAGCCATGAATTTATGTAAATTATAGTAAAGTTTACCATAAATTTAAAGTATTGGATTTGACACATATTTAAATAGGAAGTATAGGTTAAAGCAAGAGAGAATTGAAATGTATGCCCTGCAAAGTTTTTGATCATGTTTGGTGTTATTCCAGATAATCTGATATTTCTGTGATTCAGGATGAGAGCTTACTGAATTGCTTAAATCCAGACAAATTAAGTAGTCATTATGGGGATAACACTCCTTCAGCAGAGGAAACAGTCTGCTTTGCTTTCCTGAGACACAGGAAAGCACTGTTAGACATCAGGGCAGCACAGCAGGAGGAGAGATGACTACACGCCAGATGTGTAGTAGAAGGATGGGGCAGTTTGGAAATATTAAATTTGGATGAAAATCTAGTGACAATAGAGCAGAACACTAAAATAAAGGTGTATATGTGCCCCAGAGTAAAAAGAGGAATTTTTATTTCCCAGATGAAAAATAATACTGCTTCAGTTTAAAATGCAGAACAAAAACTGCTTCCCTAGCTGGGAAGATTTAGGGTTTCTATCACAAAGTGCAGCTCAGAGGGAGATTTGAAAATGTGCAATATATTTGGTCCAGTTCAAGTTTTACCTTGAGCATCCAACAGAGTACAGAACACAATAAGCACTTTCCTTGAACTTGCGGCCCATGCATACTGCTCTAAAAATTGTTCTGTCTTCACTTAAATGATGTCATTTGTTTTGTTTTTGGAAACAAATGAAAATAGTGAATGTGAAGGACCAGGACTCTGTCTGGAAAATGCTAAGTCTGGCAGATACATCTGAGGAACATCTATATCGTAGCCACCTCTGCAAAAAATTAACTAGCTGGCCAAGTATCAGTAAATATGCATTGAGTTTAATCCTATTTGAGTACAAAAATACCCTGTTAGCAGAATGGAAATGGTTTCCTAATTCTTTACCTACAGGAATAATGAAACATTAAAGAAATATTCATTTTCCTCAAGTTGGGCTCACTGCATTGCACCTCGATGAATTCAACCTGTAATTATGATGATAAAACTCATGCCTTTGCAGATATGCTAATGGGAACTCTCTTTGCTGTCAGAAACAGTATTTAGTGAGAAATGAGCACAAAAAAAATGAGGTAAAACCTAAAATAGAGCTTTTTGAGAAAACCCCTATCCTGGATAGGGATAAGAGAAATCAGTAGGATGGTAGGGGGGTGTTAGATAATGTCTTCAACTAAAATCCCTCATCTGTAGGAGGTCCTGATAAGTGAAATTGAAATTTTCTTTCAATTATTTTCTTGATGACAACAAGCAAAATGCTGAGAGAAACTTACTCTGATCTTCCATGTGACAAAGACATTAATGGTGTTACGGTATTTAAACAAAAAAAAACAAAACAAAAAAAAAAAAACAAGCAAGACCTTGGCATCCTGAACTTTATTTGACATGCCATTACAGTAAAGGAGTCAGCTAGGAGTCAGCTTTTTTGGTTGGCTTGATACATAATCTAGCAGATTATCTTGTTATTCAGATTTGCCAATGGCTCCAGAACGCCCAACATTAACCTTGACAGTGGCATCTTATAAATTACTTATCATCATCTTTATGATTTAGAGTGGAATAGTCTTTCCCTGCTAAAAGCCTTTTTCTTCCAACTTCAGTTTCTGAGGGTTTCTTTTCTGTTTTAGAAGCAATAACACTAAGAATATAAATGCAAAAAGATTTATGGATTTGTATATTTCCTTGATCAACTCAAAACAAAAGCAGAAACCAAACGTTGAGTTTCAACCCTTTCTTTGACAATGAGCTGCAGGTCCCTGACTTCCCAAGTCCCTTCCATGTGAATCATTTCCCAAGGGGAACACTTAGAAACTTCCTAGTAATGTTGAATTTCTGTGGCAGGTTAAAAGTTAAGATGAGAAAAGTGTATGGGCTACGCCTCAAGACATTGCCAGATGATTGTGAGAAATGACCTTATGCAGCATTAATCATCCAAGAAGGAGGGTGTAGGAAAGTCTGCCCAGACAGCTGGGTAGAGACAGAGAAGGAAGAAGGATGACGAGGACATGAGAATGAAGCACTGACGCAAAAAAAAAAAAAAAA
>WBMW01001799.1:362860-493311 GCA_013396635.1 Penelope pileata
AAAAACATTCTGCTCATTCTGCTGGAGCATAAGACTTGATGCTGGAAATGATTTCTGATTTCAGCAACAGCCTCTCAAATCTGAAAAAAACAAGCCAGGTTCTAATGCTAAAGCTCTCTGAACCCAGGAGTTGATGTTATTCAGCTCAGCATGCATCATTCAGAGAGAAAAAAGGAGATGGGGAGGAGGCGGCAATGAGAGCCCACAGCTAACATCAGGGACACTCCAAGGCACCTGCACATTTCATGACTTCACAGACCTCAATTCTTCATGGTCCTGGGAAGGAATCAGGACTTAAAATCCATGAATTTTGAGTTATCTTTATGGAAGCACCCCAATGACCCTGGACAAACAGTAGGTCATTCCCCCAACGTTTCTTTTACTGTATTAAGGAGTTAGGAGAGAAGGAGTGGCTTGTACAATAAAAAACTCTAATAGATAGAAGTTCAACTGGGGCTCCATACAAAGAGGAAACAACAACAGGACCAGTAAAAACAACAACAGTAACGATACTGAAAGGTCTGAGACGCTCTTTTTGTTCATAAATGTACTCCCTCTCTTCCAAATTAAATACAGAAATCATAGTACTTAATAGAGTTCTAACTAATTGACTACAACCAAGAAATAGACCTTACAGTATCCTGCAGAAGAAGATTAAATCCATCACTAATTTTAACAGTAATTAAAAATACTTCTAACTATTTCCACTGGCCATGCTCAGTAGCCTATAAAAAAGGCTGACCTAGGAAAGAAACCCACAACACTAAATGAGTGTCCCTGGTCCTAATATAAATAACTGTAGCTTTAGAGAAGGTACTCAGACAAATTCAGAGAAAGGAGACAGAGAACTGAGTTAGTCAGCAGAACGAAGGCAAAAAAAAAAGTGACTGAGGCTGAGATTAGCTTTGAATGACTTCCTAAACTAAACTTATAAACCTTTTGAACTTTACCCATTTCTAGACGAAGCCTGCAAACCACCAAATGAGGAGAACAATGCAAGGGCTGCCAAATTAAGAAGAGGTTTCCCTTTCTATAAAGAAAATAATTTCCTCACTTTGCCCTTTCTCCACTGGCAAATGAAGATCCACTTCCCCACACCTCTTTCTTTTTCCCGTGGCACTCCTACTACATTGCATTACCTATCCTTTTTAATTTTTGCTTCGCATATTTGGAGAAGCATACTTTCCACATAAAAGAAAGGGAAAAAGCTGAAACTCTGTACGTTATAAAACGTACCGTGTTCTCACAGCACTATTCTCCCACGCATCCCCATACAACCATTAAATGAGGCTCAAATGACAAAGTCTGCTGTTGTAATTCATTCTACACAAGCAAATTGAAGACAGCCTTCTGCTCTGTCAAACAGCTTTATATTCTCAGAATCCAGGGTCCCCCTGCTCTTTGAGAGTAAGATGGGAAAGGGTGAGGCTGGTGAGCTCTGTGCCCTACCACATGCATAAAGGATGACTTTACTGTTCATTTATAGCACATGAGATCACTTAGCCCAGACTGTGGTGTTTCCCGTCTCGCTGGAAAATATTCACCATCATCTGATCTGATTAACCAAACAGAATTTTGTTTCATTAAACATATTTCTCTGCAAGCAAGTGTGAAACCTAGTCTGAAAATTCAGCTTTTCAGAGCATCTGCTCAAAGAGGTACATTTGAGCTGGTTAAAGCCATGCAGAACTCAAGCAGATCGTGACCAACATGGTAGCTGCTCACAGGAGGTTATGTCCTTCATCCTGCACCACCTCTTCTGAGCTTTGCTTTTTCATCATCTACACGTGACAGGAAGCATAAAAGCAACAACTACAAGCAAGATGGCTTTAAAAAAGCAAAACCCAGTTGCCCTCCAAATATGTTCAGGCTGCCGTGATGCAGATGGCGGAAGGGCAGCAATGAAGTGAGGCATTCTGTGCTCCTGAGGATGGTTCTGTACCTTGAGTTTCACCCACTCCTCCCTCCCCTTCTCATCCTTGAGCAACACAAAGGGCAGAGATGACTAAGAGTAGTAATGACTTCTGTTGTTGATTTTAAGCAAACTTGAAAACATTTTACTTCAGCTTGCACGCAAAAAGGCATTAGAGGTATGTTGCCCTGGCAACAAAACTATTCCCTGGAATTAGCCTTAACTATTTAGAATGAGCGTTTCCTTCCTATTAAGGGAGTCACATTGAATTTAGAGAAAAACACTGGTTCTTCTGAGAATAACAACATATGATTCTGAAGGTGTCAGTGCAGAGGTCATGTTTGCAGGAGAAGAGCTCTTTGTTACATTACCTAAAGATGGCTTTCATACCGTCCGTGCAGTCATTAAGGACCTTGAAAGAAATTTGCTTTTTCAACTATTCCTCTAATATCAGATTTACATTTGTACAGTGACAATTCCTTTCATCTTTTCAATATCAGGGGGTTGCACAGTGTTTGGAATTCTGCTGCACGTAAATACATCCCTCGTATTGTTGCACTTGAAGAGGGGACCAGCTCCATCCCATCCATTCTGTTCCAGGATAATTGCTTCCAGCTCTCTGACTCACCAGTGAAACTAAGACAATAAGGTTGCAGCATGGATTTACAGAATCAGGCCTTGAAACTTTTTAATTTTTAACCATATCCCAATCAGATTTTCCTACCTTTCCAAAGACAAGGTCTTCCATCCCATCACCAGGCAAGGAGAAGAAGTCAGACTCGCTCCCAGACTCTCTTTTAAGGACGCCCTGTGACGAGGCACAGACGCTGCTCAGCCCATCCTCCAAGAAGTTCTCGCATTCTAGGGGAGCAAAGCGGGAACAGTTATGGCCTGATGCTTTCTGTAGCATTCAAACATCCAGCCTGCATACACTCAGTAAATTCAAGAGTTCAAATCAACAGCAAGCACAGCTTTCAACTGAGCTCACCTCCTAAAAATGAGACGATGCATTTTCAAAGAATTTATTCAAGACTTAAAAACTCATTGTTTTTGAAGGCCTGGTATGCACCACTGAAGTACAATGCACAACCAGGAATTCTGCATTAAATAGTCATATATGCTTGCAGTTTGAGGTGCTGCTAAACATGCTATGTATCAGGTACCTCACTATAACAGGATATTTCTTTCCTATTGGTTGCAGTGACTGCAAAATTAGATTCATATTAATAAATATATCACTATAAGTCAACAATATGAACTTTCTGTCTCAACTAAAAACAATTAGTTTCCTCTAACATTTAAATGCCAAGGTGTTTTTGAGACGCTAATCAGTCCAGTTAGCTGATTACTTCTACATTTCTCACTGGAAAAGTAACAGTAAGACTTCTATGACAAGTTTTACTTTTTTATGATCAAAAAATCAGGCACTTTTTTCAATTTCACAAGCTTTCGTAACTGCTGACATTTAAATCTAAGCACATCACATCTTTTCCTTCCATTTAAAACACTCCAGCTGTTCGTAGCAGGGTGATTAGCAGCACAGAAACACACCCCAGCCACTGAGGAAGCCCATTCCTTCCAAAAACCTGAACAGATATGCACCTGCATCAATAATGTCGATATATCATTCAATTTTTTTCAGCCTGAGGGCAAAGGCATTAATGACAATTTTGGCATTAACTGAACATTCTTTCCTCCCAGCTAAGAACACTTGCTGATTATTAGCATTTTTAAAAAAGAAAGGTGTTATTTTTCAACCTGCTATACCTAAACAAGATACCTCCAAAACACGTTCAGCTCTCTTTAGAGGATCCAGGGCAATAAAATATTTGTTTGCCCTTAAATTACAGATGATCAACTCCATCCTCGGCTGTGGCAGGCCTACACATCAGCACAAGGAATACAGGTTTGGGCAGGGTAGCTCGAAGCCACCTTTTTTCCTTCCCTATCCCTAACTGGCTCAAGTGCAGAACTGTGCTGACAGCAGCTATAAAACACCCCAGCCCATGGGAGCGAGCCCACAGTTGGAGGAAATAACATTAAGCTATCCTCGGTCTCTTGCAGAAGCCCCAGCTCACGTTAATTGTAATTAAAATTCATCCTTAGACAAACAGTGGATTTCAGCTTAGGAGAAGCAGGCCCAGTTAAGCCAGCAGTGCCCAGGGTTTGCCCATGGGACAGGACACAGCTTCCCCATCGAGCAGCATCGCACAAACCTCCTGGTCCTGCAGGATGCTGCTGCTGGGAGGTGACTTCTGGGGCCCGGTGCAGTGGGAGGGATGGAGGCAGTGCAGAGGTGCTACCCCAGGGACATGGCTATGGTGAAGCCACCTGGAAACCCCATCACTCTCCCCCCTGCCCAAGGAGTTTCCATGCTGGGGAGAACTGGAAAAGCACTTGTTGGAGGAGGCGCGAGTGTTCCCCCGGACTTTTCCCCATTCAGTAAACCTGGAAAATCTGAACTGCTTTTCCATAATCGAGGGGGATAAGGGAGAGGGGAGAGAAGGGGAAAAAAATAAAAAAAAAATAAAAGGGAAAAGCAAAGAAGAGACGTTGCGGCTGTAAGGGAGCAGGCCAGGATGTGGCCGGCCGGCCAGCTGGCAGCCAGCAGAGCATGTCCAAGCCCAGACTGAAAAACAAAGGGGCTCGAGCCACGTTCCAGTGGAAAATGAGCAGGGACGGTCCAGATGCGCCAACGAACGGATACCTCGCCCAGCCAATAAATCACAGCAGCAGCGAGCGGCCCTGCAGCAGCCAGAGAGCAACAGCACGGGTGGAAGGTGGCAGGGGACGTGTGTCAGTCAGGTGGGAAGGACAAGGAGAGATGGGGGAGCCCCACATCTCACCTCATCTGCGCTGAGGTGTTCCTTTCCAAGTCCTGACCCTTCTCTCACCTTTTAGTGGATACTTTTGTGGGATTTTTTTTTTTTGGGGGGGGGAGTCTAATATATATTTTTTATTTCCTTTTCTCAGCTTTTTGGGTTTGTTCTGTTCATTTTGAACTGCGCACACATACAACAACATTGAGCTTCATCTCTTGGTGGCTCCCACCCACAACCTACCAAGTGCCAGTGACAGCACTGCCACAGCAATGGGGCCTAAAGACCAGCTCCTATCACACCTGCATCCACTTGATTTATCTGATTCTGAGGTGTGCATCCAGCAGTGAAATGCTGGTGACACACTTCTGCACACAAGACAGAAGAAAGAAGGTTACACAGTAAAAAGCCTTAGGATGAAAATATCCAAACAACTTTTACGTACATTTTCCAAAGCCTCATGTCCTCCAAGGCAGGGCTGAGCCCTCTAATTCCATGCTGATAGCTACGTAGCTGCTACACATCTCAAGGCTTTTAGTCTCAAAAGCATGTGTCCAAAATGAGAAGCTACAGTTCCTGGAGTTATCTTCCAAAATCTGAGGACTCTCTCATTACAGCTAATTTCTACAGGACTATTCAGCAGGTGAAAAAGTCACAATTCCCTATCAAGTTGTGTACTTTTACATTAGCCACATTAGGAAGGTTGTCACTTTTATAGCTGTTACATGCTGCCAGGTTTTTCCTTACCCTCCCTACATGTGCAGCATGAGAGCTCAGTCAGGGCACAACATTACAGAGGGACACATCAGCAGAAACTACATCACTTCTGGAATGCCAGGACCTGCAGAGCCCGAGCTGTTCCTGCTGCTGCAGTCAGACAAGACAGCACATTTCCCTCTTCATCTTAAAAACCTGCCTCAATGTGTTACAGACATGTATTACTGCAATTATTAATTTATGTTTATATACATTACTACCAGATTATATAATAAATAGTATATTTCTATAGCATAATATTGCATTAGATAATTCATAAGGATACAACTAACATTGATCCATATGAATGTGTGATTATAAGTTCACCAAGTAAATGAGCACATGTAATTTTGCAGCCAAACAGCCAAAAAAGTCTAAAGCATAAACAGACAAAAAGTCTAAAGCTTAAAAATATCAAGGGATGCAGGGAAATAATTAGTGAAGAAGCAGTGCGGTGATGCTGCAGGTTCCCTTATAAAATGTCTGTGAAACAGCTGTTCACTGGTCATGACCTCATGGCTATTAGTTATAATTAACAGGATTTTTTTTCCTTTTGTTAAGAAAAAAAGCTTATTTCACTTTGACAGGAGCTAGAACTTCTACCTAGAATAAACTTCTCAGGTCAGTCACCCAAAACGTCACTTCTCAGCCTACACTCTGAGAAGATAGGGTTTGAATTTCACTTCAACACTGATTCAATCCCCATTTTTCTTTCAAGCATCTGGGATAAATTGATGGAGATTCAGGTGAGATTTCTGCTTGTAATGACAGTAAAACAAGCACTCAATGAAAAGCCCATGCAAAGTCTCTATTCAGGGCTCTGATAAATCACTGTATTTGTTTTGAACACGCATAATTCAATAAAAGGAAATGCTTTTTTTTCTTATCTTGGACACAAATCCTTCTTTGAAACTTGCCAGACAAGATTTTCTGTCCCTGTGGAAGAGACAGAGAGCACCCGCCAGCACGCAGGGCTGGTGGGCAGGGTGTGGGAACGATGGCTCTGAACAGCCTTTCTGTTTCCTGAAGCCTAGAAATCATGGGAACTCTTAGGGAAGACAGAAAAAAAACAGCAAACAAGAAAAAAAAAAAAAACCCACGAGGCCGCTAAACTGGATCTAAATATGGATTAAGAAAATTGAAAATTCTGACTTTTTTTTTCTTTTATTACCATTTTGGCTAGAAAAACACGTCTGCTTTCCCCATCATGTCATTCAAGTTTGTTAGAAAACTGAAATACTGAAACATTTCAAGTGCACAATTACTTCAGAAGGTGACACACCACCCAGCTCAGGACAAGTGCTGCAACTGTGTACTAACAATGACTCACGACAGATTCATTCTATATTTTCTTTAGTTTATATATTGTTCCCCACTGAGGTTAGGATGACAGAAAAAAAAAAAAAAAAAGAAAGAAAGAATGAAAGAAAAGTCAAGGAAAGCAGCGAGGAGAATGGGAGGGCTGGCCTTCTGTCTGCATGCTGGCCAGGCACCCACAGCTTACCTGGAGACTCTCCTGTCCGCTTGCGCTCCAGCAGCGAAGAGTCAGGACATGGCTCCAGGGAGCACCAGCTCTCACGGTTTATCTGAAAGAAAAAGCAACAGCAAATTGAAAAAAGGCCACTTTTGCTGTCATCTCTGTTAGCCTCTTCTACAACTTAATGCTGCACTGAGTTGCAGATATATAGTTATGGCTTAATTTTGTCCCAGTAATAAAAATTTCAGAAGTAACTTAGGATTATTTTTTTCAGCATCACTAAACAAACCATTACAATATGCCAAAAACTGTGTTTCTCTGTGGAAAGTATGATGTCAAAGTGGCTCCTGCTCAAGGCAGGAGTTCAGAGGGAGGATGAGCCAGAGCTTAGCTACTAGTGGAGAACTCAAGAAACCTGGCTTCAATTCTCACTTCCACTTGTAGTGGAACTGCAGGCAAGATACTCCTCTACTATCTGCCTCAGCTCACTATCTAAGGGATAGTAATTTCTTACCACCAATATTGCTGCAAAAATAATTACCTTAAACATGGCAAGGAGCTCTGATAATGTAGGAACGAGGGCTACAGAAGCATCCAAGTCATGGTGAGAACCAGAAGCACTTTGTACATTTGACTTCACATGTTTGCTTTAACTGCAGTGATGATTGTTTTAGAAAACCCCGTTCGAACACTAAGACACATCATATGGTACATTTCAACATCAGCCTTATCATCTCACCGTGTTCCTCATCCTCTCTGTAACTTCCAGTCTTGCAGCAGGCATGACTGATCTGCTTTCAGCCTTCTTCCTGTGCCCTACTCTTCCTCACTTGGGTTGTTTTGTCCAACTTCTTGACCCTGAAGTCTGCTGGATTATCCACAGCCCTTGGCTCACCCAGCACATGCTTCCCATCACTTTTGTCTACAGCTGATCTGGAAACCCCTTCGCTCTCTCACCTTCAGCAGTTTGGCTGTTCCTCCTAGCTGACTGCATTTTCCAAATACAAATATCACTGGGACCAAACCCAGAGGCTGTTTCTCCTCCCACCTGCCTGCTCCTCACTTGCCTCAACACACAGGGACTCACACGTTCTGGCTAAGTAGTTGCTGAAATGGACGACTTAGTCTTACTTAATACGACAAATGTTTCTCCTGCCCTCTCTTTGGCTTTCCTTTCCTCCTTCTCTGGCAGGCAGAGAATTTTTACTGTTCACTTTTTGCCTCTAACCTGTCTCCAGATTTCCTCAGTCATCCTGCTCCATCCTTGCCAGACTCTTATCCCTTTTGATTTTCTCTTTTCTCAAAACTCCAGGACTCTCTGCTCAAACCACCTCTACTAGTGAGCTCCTGGGACGTGGTACTGCTGTCCCAGTCTGGCCTGTGCCCACTGCCCTGCACTGGAGAGGCTCGTGTCAGGGCCTCCAGTGACCTCCTGATCACCACACCACAAAGCCAACACTCCCCCAAGACTTGTCAGCTGCTTTTTGCAGTACATTTTTCTTCCTTAAGTTTTGTGCTCCTCATACTCCTGTGATGACAAAATGGGGTTGGAAGGGCCTTTGACAGGTCAGCTAGTCTCTTTCTGCTGCTCCAAGTCAGGTTTGGCTACAGTCTGAGAGGCCTTCATGCAACGGGCTCATAAAACCCTCCAGCACAGAGGATGCCATGACCTTCCCAGCCAGCAGCTCGTGCTCAGGAAGGAACAGAGTGGGTCTGAAAGGGGAAAAATGAGTCTCCCAGAAGAGCCAAAGGCCTTGCGCTCTACCAGAATGAGTTCTCAAGGTTACTCCAGCTCTGGGCATCCCTCCCCACTTCCAGATATTTTACTGGCTGGCTTTCTTGCCATTAGTTGCTCTCTGCCTCTACTCAATGAATCCTTTTATGTACATTCATTTAAGGTGCCATTGGACCCTTCTATGCATACATGGCTAAGATCACAGAATCACAGAATTGAAGGGGCTGGAAGGCGACTCAAGAGATCATCGAGTCCACCCCCAAAGATCCTTCCCTGCAGCTCTGCTCAAACCTGTGCATTGGCACACACACGTATGCCCATCTTCTCTCTCTTCTGCCACCCCCACCATTTCACTGTACACACAAACATATGGGATTCCACACAGCACCTTCAGCAGCCAACAATCACGTGTACATTAAACAAGGGATGTAGAGGGAAAGAGAGGATAGAGAGGCACTCCGAAGTTTGACAAAAGTTTTTGTAAATAAATACTCAAAATAATGATTTCTTATTTTCCATATGGACAAAGGTGTTTAGCTTTAACTGTTGCATGGACAGTGAGTCACAGTCCTGATTGCTTCATGGGAAGAACCAGCCTGTTAACAAGGCTGAGGGGTATCTGACCTCAGCAACCAAACTTCGCTACAGAGTTCATACATATTTTTCAGTCTTAGAAAGCTGTAAAGTCAATATATATCAGATTAATATTCTTTTCTCTTGAGCCAAAGCAGAATCTACTTTGGAGCATATATATTTAATTAAAAGCAAATCTAGATGCTGAGCCTGAGCACACATATGAGGACAAATGCAAATTTGCTCACGTCCACACAAATGAAGGAATGATCCATCTCAGATACAAAATCAAATTCTGCCTCCTTCTGACTGGTTTGCATGCAACTCTTTCCCGAACATATGGAGTCTGATCTTTCTTCTTCTTAAACCAATGTAGCTCCATCAAATTAATGGAAACTACTCCTGGTTTATACTAATATGCACTATTACCAAATAACTAAGCACCCTGTTCAATGATCATCAGAAAGCAAGCAAAGGATGAGAAGATTCAAGACTGTTGACAGCCTACCAGTTGATTGGCGATAGAATAAATTAAATTAGGTTGAATTAATGTTATATTTTTTCCTTTAATAGAAGCACTTGAGTCATTCACTGAAAATGCATTATAGTCACTGGCATTTTTTCAAAAAAAGATTGAATATTTTTCCCATTACCCAGCCAGCTCTATCCTCTGCCCTGTGACTTTGCCAAGTATTGAAAATGTCTGCTTTTTGCTACAAAAAACAGTAATGAGAAAGTAACACTGAAGTTTTAAGCGCTGTTTCAGATCTACCTAATTATGCACCAAATATAAGAAGCATTTCTCTCAGTAGCCCTAATTCAGGAATAATAATAATCACCACTAAAACACAAACAAAGGAAACCACTACTATACATAAGCATTCCCCATGCCAAAAGGAGACCAGACAGGATTTGGGGGAGGCTTACTGCAAGCTCTCAGAAAACTGGGTGGTCCACAGATACTGAAAACACAAAACCCATCATCTACTGCTGAACACTGAGTACCGCATTCCCTCCTCTACAGCCGAATTCTGCTTGTATTCACTCAGAACTAGTGACTGAAGGTACAGGCAGCATGGGTTGCAGGGAAAATACCATCATAGAGGCACATGAACACCTGGGCTGGGGAACGTACTAGCATGAAGTAACAGAAATGAGGTTGTTTTGGGATTCTGCAGACATGTACATCATACAGAACAAAACTATTCCTCCCTTCTTCCCTTAGCTCCTGTTCTGCCAAGAGAAGCCTGACAACAGGACCTCAGGCTGAGGGCCACAGAGGACAATAAAAACACCCCTCGCTTTCCGCCTTGCCTGCGCTGATTACAGCCCATCGCCGCTGGGCATCCCACATCGCTGCGGCGGGAGCAGGGAGGATGCGGTGAGGTTCAGATGGCAGCAGGCAGTATGAAACAGTCCCTGGGAACAGAGCTTCAATATGCAGCTTTTGAAAGCACGCCAGGAGAGAACCAGCTATTTTTCCATGCTGAAGCCTGACTGTGTTTATCTGCAGCTCAGACGCTGAATGAATCATGGAGGCACGTCCCCAGGCACCAAAAAGTGAATCCCAAAGGATTTTTTGTTTGCCTGTGTAACACTAGCAGACTGAATGTCCAAAGAGGGCTTCAGGACACCAGCTGGAGCTGCAGGCACAGACGGTCGGGCTGCTCATTCTGGGCACGCACGCCTGTATTTCCTGAATCTCAGAGATGTTTCCCTGCAGACGTTTAATTTGAAACTTGAAGTCACTTAATAGAGAAGGCTCTTTGCATAAGAAAAGGACGGCGCTAGACAATCTGCGAGCCAAACGGGGCCGCGACGTTCTCCATCATGTGGGAGCGATTAGGGACCGCCAGCCCCTATTCCCTCAGCTTCCTATTCAGCATCCCCCCGGCTCTTCCTTCCTTCTCCCCCATCTGTCCGGGGGAGTTACCCAACCCTTTCCAGTCCTCTCAGCGCCTGCCCTCCAAAACCAAAATCTGTTCCTTCTCCTCAGAAGACATTTCAAAGCTACCTCTTTCCACTTTGCTGCACTGGCTTTTGGGGACCAGTCACCAGCCCTTCATGATCTCCTACAAGGCATCGCCCCCATATGAGAGCTTCCTTTCCAGAGCAGGCACTGATTCCCAAAAGCAGCTCCTGAAGCTGCCAGGCTTTCTCATAATTCAAAAGATTTAGAAGGGGAGATAGCCATTGAGAAGTCCTTTTCTTCCTCCTTCTGCTTTTATTTGAACTCTTCTGACAGCACTTCCGTTTCATGATAACGGGAACACACTGACCTCTCAGGAAATCTTCCACTATTTTAAAAGGTTGCACTTGTCAACCTCACTGGTAGCAATATAAATCAACACAAACATCTCAGAGCAGAAGAAACCACATGATTTTAACTTTCATTTCCTAGCAAATCTCCAGAGATTCATCTTCCTTCCATCTTGTTTTAACTTTGTCCTAATTTTACAAGTTTCCATTTCTCTCTTTTTCTTTTTCCAGCTTCCAAACTAAGTTCTACCTTGTAGCTAAAACCAGATACCACTGCAGAAAGGAAAATATTTAGAATAGTAATTTGAGCTTGCTTGGTGTATCATTAAGTACTTGCACACCGTACTGAGCAGTAACAGGCACTAGGAAAGATTTGGAATACCTGTAGAAGAACAAAAATAGCAAAAACTACGCTTATCTCTACAATTGCAACCGTAACTAATTTGTTTCATGATCAGGAATGATACAATGACTTTCAAAAACTTTAATGCAAGTCAAAACTCTTCTTTAGGAACTACCTGTTTCTATAAAAATTTCATGTTTTCAATGTTTCTTCTAACAAACTTTTAAATTTACAGTTCCATTGATAACGGCATAATGTGGTTGTTGCCTCTAGTTCCTGAACTAGAAATTAAAGTTTATTCATCTCCTTCACAAAAACCACTTCTTTGAAGAGGATTGTGAGGGACAGGGCACCTGGGAAAGGATTTCCACCATCCTCCTTCAGCAGCCACTGACGGGAACAAATTCCATCTACACAAAGCTCAAGAGCAAAAACTCAAAAACAATGCATTGATAATCACCTTTCCAGATTATATTGAGACACATCAATTCATCTATAAAATCCAGATTTTTTTGTGCTTTGTCTATTCTTATTTTTGTAATTTCCCTGTGTGTTTTGTTGCCTTAAGCTTTAGAGGAAGATTTTACAATGTGGATGATGGACACAGAGACCATTCTCCAATGTATCTCAAAAGGGACAAAGTGAAAACACTTGCAATTTCACAAGGATTTCTCTAGAGATTTATCATCTAATAATGTGAATACGCCACATCAAACCTTCCACCTATACAGAATGCCTGCACTGGTGAATCCCGATGAGGACAACCATTTTTCAGGGAGGTTCAACATGTCCTTGCTCATAGCAATGAGCAGACAGTGCTGTAGAGAACTAAAGGAAGAGCGCTAAAGGAAGAAGCTCCTACAACCACAGGACAAATTAAATTACTGAATAAATTAGCACTTTGTGGTGTAAGAGCAATGTTGAATTCCTAGAGTGCACTTTTCTCCTTGGCAGTGTCCCAAATGAGGAAGTAAGCGTTTTGCCCAAGAATATTTTCCAGCCACTGGCACTGGGGGAATCTTCCCCCAGTAGCTGAGCCCTGCTAATAACAAGCTTTAATTAAACTTTGAAAATAACAACAGTGGCTTTGCATAAAAAAACCCAACTCTTGACTAAAGTGGGAGCATAACTCACCTTGGGCACGTATTTCATTTCAGTTATCCTCCCTGTTCTAATTCTGTACGAGGCACAGGCAGATAAACTCACACAAATACACTTCTTTCCTACTGTACCTTCACTAACAAAATCACTGTGGGCAGATATTGTTTTCAGGATTAAACTACTGATTCACTTTAGGGTTACAGAGTTCAATGACAAAGGACAGAACCCTCAGCCCCAGAACCCCAAAGCAGGAAAGAACATGGCCAACTGAATGAGGTGTGTTTATCTGAAAAGCAGCCAAATGAAACCTTGTTTCTCCACTTAGGAAGAAAACTTACACCTTCTGCCTGCCAGAACAGTTTGTGCATTGATCTACAGAGCTGAAATGTAGACACAATCAATGAACAATTGAAAAAAAAAAAAGAAGAAGAATACTTCAAGTTGTGATTGCTTAGTCTCCCATTCTCAAAGCAAGTCTGTTTCTTATTTTCTAACTGCAAAGAGCAGCCTGGTCATCCAGACATGGGCACTTCTCTGACTTCGTGTACTTGCAAGGTGCCAGCTCTGGTGATATCTGTCCTCTGTCCCCAGACAGTTATATCTGTGCTAGCAGGCACAACGTGGGATACAGCTGCCAACCCTCACATGGGCACCCTGAGACTTCCCATTTTGGGTCAAGGAACAACACAGTGTGAACTGCTTTACCCAGCCCAGAGGTGATTAGGGCTCAATTAACCATTCAGCAAGCAGACATCCCACCCGACCCACACCTTCCTTCATCTGCTACAATGCAATCTCAGCAGGAAAGATCATGTCGGATTTTTATACCATTTCTGCATCAAGCAGGGTTTCCTGTACAGTGACAAACCACTATGGTTGATAACCAAGAACACCATGCTTGCATTGCTGCAGCAGCAAAAAGAGCTACAACAAAGATGAGATTCTACCTCCAACAAGTTAAGACATGGATTTACCTACTGCCTCTTGCTTTCATGCGTGGGGAGGAGGAAGAACACATCATAAAGCAAAAAATAACCATGTGCATCAGCCTCCAAAATTGCTGAGGTTTTTTTTGTAACTTCAAAAAAATCCCCTTTTCAGGCACAATCTAAACATGGAAAATTTTAGCCCCAATACAGCGATCCTTCAGAGGACACAAGCATTGCAAAACAGTTGGTAGGAACCAAAATTCTCTTGCAACTTTATCTATGAACACCTGCAGTCAATGAAAATAAAACATCACGTGTAAAGATATAGCAACCAAAACGACAAAAGGCCTTCTTTGCTCACAGCTTGTTCCAGTCACCTTCTCCACCAGCTGTTTTTGTTTCCTAAGTCATGATTACTGAGGGACTCATCTCAAAATGGAGCAAAGCACATCTTCACCTACCACCCAAAGAAAAGAGAGCTTGTACAAGTCAGCCAGTAGGCCAAACTGAAAGCTGCTGGTGCCCAGCAGGTACCTCGTTACAATTTCATTCAGATCACACACTGTTAATGGAGACTACTTGGTTTTGTCATAAGGATATTTATTTGCTATTCGATGATTAAGAAAACCCTACACAGCATGATAGGGTGACCTAGATAAGTATTTTAATTAAAAACAAAACCAACCAAAAAAAAAAAAAAACCAAACCCCAAACATAAAAAAACCAGCTTGCTCGTTAAGGGTCTGATCCAGCTCCCATTAACGTCAAGAGATGATCTGCCACTGACGCAGTCTAATGCTGGCTTAGATCCCTGGATCATCAAAACTTAGTTTAATCTACGGGTTATGTTATAGAAACCAGCTAGAACATCAGAATGACTAAATAACAAGATGAAGCTGCTTACAGCGTGCCTGTCACTAGCACCCTCTGTTTTAAACATTTGCACTATCCACAGCCGATGTTCAGAGCAGCACTGCGTGCACACAGGCACACATGTACGGACACTGAGTCACTCGCAGGAACAGACAGCAGAACCCACAGTTTTGAAACTCAATTAGGAAAATACTAGTGGGAACTAACAAGAGCCATACTTTGTTATAAAATCTAAGCTTTGCTGAATAAAAACTAATTTAGGGAACTGATGACATCAGAAATACTGAAGTCAGATAATTATAGTGAATTACATTTCAACCCAGGCATCCAGATATTCTTTATAAAGAAAAGGATTGTCTTCTTTATATTCACAACCAAGGTTGTCCGGGGTAGAAGTTCTTTTCCCAAATCCCACTAAGCAGTGATTTGACACTGGCAGTGTGTGTACACTATGTCTATGACTTTTAATGACTCATAAGGCTCATAAGGCTATCTAGAGTTTGAATTCCATAGGATTCAAACATTAAGATAAAGTTCAAAAATTACTCAACGAGACCGAGTTGGTACAGAAAACAAGCAGTAGTTATTTCTGCTTGTTGTCACAAAACAAAAAAAGATACATTCAATTAAAGGAAAAAAATATAACTTTCATTCCTAAGCAATGTGAATTAACCTAACAAGTGTCAGGTCGATTCTAGTGCACATAGATTAGAACCAGAATCATTTGAAAATAAAAATATTTATCTTTTAACTCCTCATCTCAATGCTGAAACAAGGTCATGAAGCAAAAACTATAAAGAAGGAAGCCTCACGATTGTGCAGAAACCCACCGCCTCCTCTAAGAAAAGAAAACAGAAAAAGAGAGGGGCAAAAGAAACGCTTGTCTAGGAGTTAAGATATCTGAGGCAAGCAGTGTTTTGCAGTCCCCTCTGGCTGCTTTCCAGTTTCCATCCCCTTTGCCAGGAAAGTGCTGAAACTCCAAAAAGCTGTTAGGGAGAGGACATTCCCAGACTGCCACCGTGCCATTTGGTGGAGCACTTGCTAATTTTAGATGAGAGGAGGAACGCTGGGACAATTAGCCAAGAGCCACTCCTGGCTCTTGCTCTGACCAATCTTCAGACAAAATTCACACCCAAACAATGAAAACAGCAACACCCTTCAAATATAAACAGAAAACAGAGGCAAAGGAGGACCCACCATGCCATTTTTGGCAGAATACATCTTTCGGGAGAGAGTCAACCCAAAAAGGAAGATTGGAAATGAAAATCCATGGCTGAATGGCACAGAAAAACCACCTGCAATTTGTGAAGATTACAAAATACAATGGGAGTGTTTAAGGGCAGAAGACAGAGGGATGGGGAAGATGGCCAGAAGAGTCCTCCACAAGAGTGGCTGCATGCTGCAAGGGGTAATTGTGAGATAACGGCAAACCACTTCATGCCGAGCATCACCATTGCAACCCAACCACATGCAGAAGGGTGCAACCTCCTCCACCTGAACCCCCTCCCTGCAGCACCCGAGAGGAGGAAGGAGCAGGACAAACAGCGTAAACAACCACCGTACCTTTAACAACACCACATCTACAGTCCTGTCCACCTTGGAGATGTCGCACAGGCTGTATCGCCTCTTGTGGCGTTCGTACATTTTGTCCAAAGGGCGCTGAGCAGAGGTGAAGCGCGGGGAGCAGAGCCCACCATGAACCCCAGAGTGCCCGCGGTGCTCCTGGCCACTCACACGCGTGCTCGGAGAAGTCCCCGCTGCTCCGAGCCTCTCAACAGGAAAAAGAAAATCCCAGTGCTGCAACCGGTTGATAAAGTCTTCTTGGAACAGATTTGCTTATATAAACACAGGAACTTATAGAAAACAAAAGGTATTTCGCGAGAGCTTTATACATATATGATTATTATTTTTTTGGTAACTGCTAAGAACGGTATCAGCCTTCCTGCTATATGAATAAGAATAATAAAAAGTTTTCCAGACAACTTCGATATCCGAAAAGCAAAGGAATGAAAATCCTGATTGATAGAGAACAAAGCCAGACAGACGCAACAGGAACCCTGATGCTCCAAGGAGCGAATTTCTTTTTTAGGCTCAGCCAGGACGTGTCTGATTCAGGGGGAAAAAAAAAACGAAAAAAAAAAGTCGATCACCGTATCCAAAGTAAATACTGTCACCAACACGATTTTTTTCCTCAGCACACAAGGACGTGAAAGAAACAACAAAAAAGCTGTTTTCCTCCTTTTGAGTCAGTCCACCGTTCAGCAGGCAGGAGGGCTCAGTTTTGCGTTAAGTTTAAATTTCTAATGACAGCACGGGGCAAAAGGAAAGAAAACCTAAGCCACTCCCTCCTAGCTGGGCTGGGATGTCACAACTTGCCTTTTTAGCGAGTACTGCACCAGTGTTCTCCAGCTTTGAAATTTTCTTTGCAGTTGTGGGAGATGATTCATCTCATCAGAGAGGAAAGAAAAAAAAAGAGGGAGGTAGTGGAGGGAGAAGAAGCAGCTTTTCCTTCAGCAGCTCCTTCCACCCCCAGCTTCAGGCTCTCAGCGCATTTGCTTGGTGCAAAGACTGAGAAGCAAAGGGACACGATTTGGGAGAGGCCAGGAGAGAAGAGGGAGGACGGCCACGCTTTGCTCTCCCCCGGGGCCAGGTGAATGACAGACAGACAACTTCAGGCTCAGCGCTTCCCCAAAACAGGAATGGAAACTTATGATTCAATCAGTGCACCAAAAAAAAAAGGAAATCAGCCATTTACAGTTTTTTCTTTTTTTTTTTTTTTTTTTGGTCTTTGCGACATTTAGACTAGCAAAAGATTTCAGTAACTTGTGCTCAGGAAAACACAAGTTTCTCTCATTTGTCCTAATCTGAGCTTTTTTCTTTAAGAGAAAAAAAGGAATGAAGAAAAACACAGGGTTTTTCAGTTTTTCTAATGCCGGGCTGGGCGGCAAGTCTCTCCCCTCTCAATAGCTCATTCACATCAGCTGGGCCCTGCGTGCACACTGCCACATGGTTTCCTGTTTTCAAACTGGCCCCTTGCAGCCCCCTCCGCTTTCCACCCCACCCTGACCTCACCAGGGAGAAAATCTTTCCATCCTTCCCTGGCTTCAGACATTCTCTCATTCACTGATTCAAAAGGGAATGGGGGCGGTTTAACAAAAAAAAAAAAAAGAGAGAGAGAGAAGAAAAGGGAAAGGAAGGGTTCTGGGGTTGGATTAGAGTGCAGGAGTTTGCATTGAGAAACTTGCTGCTTGTTTTAGGGAGAAAGCTGGAAAATGTTAAACCTACATTGTAAAGCAGGAGACAGATGCTGGGAATGGTGCTATCAAACCAACATTTAATTGCAGATCTCAAAAAGCCACCGTAACCAGCACCTGGCAGGTGCTGGCAGCTCTGCATCCTCCCACCACACATTGAAATGAGTTTTAAGCATTTGAATGCAAAACTCCTCCAAAGGAGGCCTGAACCTAGAAATTCCATCACAGTGGAGCTCCTCTCTTTCCAGTGCCACCCACTTTTTGTCCACCCAAACACTGCCCCGGAACCTGCCCACAAGTAACACAGGAACTGACTCACATACACGACTTTTTGGTGAAATGCTGAAGAACGGGAGTTTGCAGAAATGGTAGGTATTATTTCGGGCTATGCTGGGTACGATACCCCCAGCCTGTACAGTCAGATCCTGCGGAAGTCAGATCCTGCCCTCTGGATCCAGCAGGAAGGAGCTGAGGGGCATCTTCTCCTCAGGCCGCTTGGCTCAGCGGAGCAGCGAGCAGGCACTGCCCCAAGGCCCGGCTTTGGGCACGGCGCTGTGAGGAAGCCCTCAGTGCTGGAGCACGCTGAGGACACAGGGGTCACCTCCTCCCAGTGCGTGGCTCTTACCTAGTCCCTGCGAGGCATCCCACCCTGCTCTCACGAGGCTCCGGGCTCTCCCTGACAACCCAAAGCTTCATCTCCACCACCCACAGCTGGACAGGAAGGATCGCTTAGGCCTCCCCTACTGCAACAACCCTCAGCGTGAAAGCTCAGCCAATGACTCTGTTCTCCTCAGTAATGAATAAAGCTTCTGCTTTCAGTATTAGGACACACACAAAATGTGGTAGTACTTTGGGGACTTTTCTGGAGTCACCGGTTCTCTGCAAGTAATGAATCCCAGAAATCATGTGCCCGTCAAGATGAGGAATCAGAAATGGCTGTGACAGCATTCCAGCCCCTCAAACACTACCATAAAAGGCAGGGATTTCCTCAAATCTAAATTTACAAGACAGGAACCCATAAACAAAGCGTGTGAATTCAGGTCAGGTAAAGGAATCTGCAGCAGTCTCTGTGCCTTAATGATGCTCTACTGTTTATTATGTAGCACCCATATATTTTTTAACCAATGCAGCAGTTTAAATTTGTTTTCACATCACTCTAATGACAGCTGCTGGTATGTAAGGCTGCTCCTCATCCACTGGCCAAGATTCACCCAAATGAGAACTGCACAGCTCTGTGCTTCACTTAATGCACTTCACCTTTGAATCACAGGGCTCCTCCGACAACCAGGAGATTGCCACTGAGCATCACTACTGACTGCACGCTGCAGGGGACGTGAGATAGGTCAGGCTCGTAGCTGCATCACCTCCAACCTTTTGTGGCTGCACACACACTCACCCTTCCTAAAGGTAAGGAGAAATGAGAAATGGCTCTAGCCAAAGAGGTGGGGAGATGCACTGAGAGATGCGCAACCTTCACAGCAGGAAGTCGAGAAGAGAAGGAGAGTTTTCTCGGACTAGGCAGGAACATCTCTGTGTGGCTGAAAGTCACAAGCAGCCCAGCACATGCTGCCATGGGGCAGCAGGGAGCAGGAACTTCAGGTGCACGTTGCAGGCAGGTGGCGAGAGCCAGCCAGGCCTGCTGCCAGGTGATGGCAGGACTCGTGTCCATGCCCTGTCCGTGACTCAGGGCAACCTGTTTCCTCCAGAACCACCATCCTTTGATCTAATGAAGATCAGGAGGCTAATGCCAACTGATCCGCTTGGATCCTCTACACCTTCAGCCACAGAGGGAAATGATGAACAAAAAAACAAATAAACCAGTAAGAAAAATCCCTTTCTCTTCTCTTTTCAAATTTAAGCTTCCAAATCCTTAATTTATTCCAAGAGTTTTTTCTGTGGTTATGTTCCTGACTCACAGCCAACATCAGGAGGCCAGTGACGACTACAAACACCCAAAGTCCATCTCATGTTAATTTCTAGACTTGACTGCGGGGCGGAGGGGGGAGGGGAGGGGATGTAAGGAAAAGAAAAAAAATAACAAAACCCCCACATCATAATATAAACAAATAGAAGATAAAGTGCCAGACACACTCCCGCTTGGGAGACCATCACTCCCTTCCCATGTTAGGTGGGGCTTTTGCTGCATTGTTTCAGGCCAGAAGGCTGCCCTGCACGCAGCAGTATAGACACACAGGCACGCAGGGAAGATGCAGAACACAGGCTCACCCTGGATGAAGCACAACAGAGGTTTCCAGCCCCTTTTGTCCATCTGTTCAAAGCAATCCTCTGAATGCTGTATGCATGCCTACAAATAATGTAGCATTTAGTCTCAGAAACACAATGCACAAGACAATCAAAGGATGAAGATTAAAAAAAAAAAAAATCAAGTAAATAATTCTGACTTCTGCTCTCCCTTCCTGTGAGTTAGTCAAAATGGAGAGGAGAGGCGCGCAGCCCAGGCCATCGGCTGCTGATGCGACAGTTCTGGGCTGCTTATTGAAACCATCTGGAAGTGCTGAGCTGTTCTGTGCAGACAGGGGTTTGAAACTATCCAACCATTTCATATCCAAACCAAAGTCCAGTGCTGTGGATTTCAAGGGAAGGAAAAGAGAGAAAAAAAAAAAAAAAAAAAAAAGCAAGCACTCAATTGCACCATATGATCTGTAACTCATCCAGATAAAACTTCTCCTCCTCTCCCCACTAGCAGACCTCTTAATGACAAGGAAATCATGGTTATTCTAAAACAGACTGCACTATTGTTATCTGTTTCACATTACTTTTGCCATATAGTTATGAAACACTGAAAATGATGCAATCTGCAGAAACACTGAGGCGCATTAACATTTAAAGCTGTGGCTCTGATAGGAACTAATGGAGCCGCACATGAAAGGAAAAAATTCTCCTTCTCTTAAGCAAGTCAAAACCGACTTTTGGGCACTAGATGCAGGAGATAATAAATTTGTCAGACAGCAAAAGAGAATAATTACAATTTAAATTGCTCTTTTCTTAAAAGAAATCAGCTTTTTGGAAAATGATTCAAAAATTCTGTTTCTGGCACTTGCAAGGATAGACAAAACAACCCCCTCCCCCCCTTTTTTTTTTTCCCAAAACTAAATAAGGCAAAGGAAATCTGCACTCTAATACTGCAAAGCCTGTAAGAGGAGTGTGTCCAATCTGGATGGGAAGGCTTGCCCAGCATGTCTGCTGGGCAGCAGGTCAGCATGGCCGAGCACAAACCCAGGCAGATGCTCCAGTTAGGACTTTGGAGGCAAGCAGGCAGCTGCTGAGCACCAGCAGGCACCCATGCTGCAGACCTTGGTAAAGATTAACTTAATGTATTTCTCATTCTTGCAAGAGGATTGCAAGACACAGAAGAGAGTTGAGATTGACCCGTTCCTGCCCAGTCTGTTCATCTGCATCGCAGCAGTGGCATTTTGGCCCAGGGCTGCACTCCTGTGGATGTGGGACGACCCACCTGTACCCCACTGAGCAGCATCCTCTCCATTGGGCAGCCCCCAGAAGGACAGCTGTGATACTGGATTCCCCTACGAACCCAAAAGAAAGAGGAGGCAGGGAGAGGGATGAGGATGGTCCCCTGCAATCAGTCACACAGATCCCACCCATGGCAAGCACTGTGATGCTGTGGCCCAACGTAATCCTTGGGGAAAATCTTCTGCAGCACCAAAAAGAATTTGAGTCTCCAATATGGGCAGCCCCAGCTCTCCTATTTCCCCATTTAAAACATTCAGATCTTCACAGTAAGGTCTGGAGAAGGACATAATCTTTTGGAGCCACCCCGTATTTTGGGAGGACACGACCATCCTGATTTCTGCATCCAAACAAACCTTCATACAGCTGCAGCCTGTGTTTCAGCTCAACGACATAGCTGTCTAATAAACAGAAGAATAGCCACAAAGAAAGAACGAGGAGGACTTGGAAAGCTGTCAGACACATGGATACATGGAGCGCGTGGTTTGAGAAAACACAAAAACACCTTTAGAGACCTTCAGCCATTTCCTGACCTTCACTTTTCTAATATTTCTCAGAGGCTTGGTGTACATTTCTCAGGAATTCCTATTGTGCAAATAACCTTCAGAAAAATGCCGAGGCTTTTGTCTGCCACAGAGCATGCCTGAACATCCTCTCAGAGGAAGTAAACTGCCCATCTTATTGCTCCCAAATGGCTCCAGGAGGAACACATGAGATTAGCAACCTCTCAGCTGATCTTACACCAGTCTGCAACATATAGTTCTGCCTTTACCAAAAATAACTGCAAGTGGAGATGTCTGGCTGGCTGAAGTGCTGTGGGATCTTGGACAATGCCAGATCACGTTAGCTCAGCTTCAATTTCACTTCATGTTTTTCATATCTAATGTGCAAATTGTGTGCTCTCACAATGAGGAATTATCATTGCTGCCACCCTAGCAGCCCAGCACGTGGCCCACCATTGCCAGACTTTCTCCAAAATGGGAATTTGCGGCCTGGGGACTTAGTCCCTAAAACACCTACTGAAAGGCAGCTAAAAGAAAACAAATAATGGAAGACAGAGTTAATACAGGATCCGATCCCAACAGGGAAAGTGACTATTGACCATTTTAACAGCTCTGAGAATAATGCAGGTGCTGGTGATCCCAGTCTCTGCTGCTCTAGATGTGAACCGGAAAGATAATGGTGCAAATAGATTTAAAATAGTTAATTGTATTTGCAGGAGTTCTCAAGCTACTGTAAGCATTACACTTGAAATTGGTTTGCACAGGCCATCCACCAAATATTTGAAGGGCTGAGCAATTCATGTGATGCACAAACAAGCAATGCCCAGTAACTCATCCCATTGTAGAGATAAAGTAAGTTTGTCCCAAATGGAGGAAGAATGGGATGTTTCATTACCTATAAAGTCAACAAACTGAAAACTCAAAGGAATTTTTCAATTTTATACCACGTGTAATAAAATAGCATATTCTGGCATCACTGGGATGAACCATTGATACACAAACAGACTGGTTTGCACAAAAACCCTGTATGCTCCTTTATATCATAATAATACACTCCAGAAAGAGTAAAGCTTTGAAAATGCAATGTGGCCTGCTTCTGTGCATGAAAATTCATCCTAACCTTCCACTTCATGGAGCAGAAAACATGGGCTTGCCATGTAACAGCTCAGTACCCACTGCTGCATGGCACGGGGGCACGCAGCCACCGCCTGAGCCTCACCCAAATGAGATCGGGTCAAGGATAGGCCTGGTGGATGCTTCTATCTAAAGAGAGCTAAAAACAGGGACAGGATAGCAGATTACATAGATGAATTGGCGGATAAAGCCCAACAAGAATGACGTACAGCATCAGTGAGTAAAATTAACAGACAATATAGAAGTGACGCATCTTTTGCTGAGGAAATTATTCAACTTTTACCATTCTTTTATGCCTCCAGTTTAAGGCACTGTAATCTAATTGAAAAGCAGAGAAGGGTCACTCCGATGAATGAATCATGCCAGAAAATGATTCAGCTTCCCTCCCTGTATTTTTTTTTTTTTCCCTTTTAATTGAAGTCTCTGGGACTCAGCCCTAGGAAGCCCACACGACCCCTGTATTGTCCTGGCTGGGCACTCCATCAAAAAGGAAAAAGTTATCTCTTCTTGCATCTTGTAACTCGACAATCTGCAATCTGGAAGGGAAAGTGGAGCTCAATATAAAGGCACCCACCATATTTCCAGGTCAGTTTTTCATTAGGCTGCTGCTGCAGGCAGGGGCTGGAGGACACTGTGGTTTTGTTTTGCCCTTCCAATTTTTCTGTTTGCTTTGTGGGAAGCAGGAGCTCAGACCTGACTGGTAACCGAGATGCTCTGACTGCGGCCAGGACCCTCTCTCCCCAGCAATAACAGACACACCAGCACACCCTCCTACCTACGCTTACGTCCAACCAATATTTTCATACCCTCTCCCCATGCCTTTGGAAACTTGAAACAAAATCCAACGCAAACGTTGAGAGGAGGCATTTGGGTTCCAACTCCTGCCTGGGAGGTCTGCTTTAGGACCACATGAGTATGAATTTGCTCGCTGTTTTATCCGTTTCCCTGGTAGTTCTCTGTAAAGAATATTAAACAAACATGTCTTTACAGCACAAGAGCCCAGGAAAGAATGTTAACCCTGCAGAAGAAACCTGTTTTACAAATTTTTACTCCCCTTTTATCTCTCTGGTCCAAAGATGGGTATGCAAGGGTAAGGATTCACTGAGTCCATGAAGAAAAGCCTGCTCTGTTCAGACACTGTCAGAAGCACTGCTACAGCAGCACACCCTGCACTCCTCTTTAATCCAATTTTAGAAAATATTCCTAAATGAATTTCAGGACATAAAACACAGGTATAATTAACAGTCAGATACGTTGAAATATGGCCATTAGTAAGGAATTTTCTCAATTGTAGACATCATTCAAAAAAAAAAATTACATAATATTTATTTATTGGGTTACAAACTAACATATGCTACATCTCTTCTAGCAGCTTTTCAAAGGCCCCAAACGTTGCAGCCATGTTTGTTATTGCAGGTCTAATTCCGAGCTGGAATAATGGATCCAAAAACCTAACTATAATCCAATGGACAATGATAACTGCGGACAAAAACGTCAAATGACAGCATTCCACACGTCTGGGAGCCTTGCAATGTCCTGAGCTGTCCCTCTATCCTATCTCGGGAGGTGCTGGGGTTGTGGTGCTGCAGATAACCAGGCACATTGCTCCAGGGGAAAACAGATCACCTGAAACCTGTCACCAGTGGCTGCAAGGAAAGGGTTAAGTTTGTTTTCTTGGGAAAGAAGGGGGAAATGTGCCACAGTTTTAGATTATACAACACTGGTCTGTACAGAAGAATGTCCTTCCTAATATGAAATGGTTAAATAACCTTAACTAGAAACTCCTCCTATCCAAAGTTAGAATTGCTGACTGCTCAGCTAGTCCTTTGGCCATTATGTAGCATTAATCTCCACGGTTTCTGAAGTTAGCCTTCAGGAGAAAAAAAGGCAACTTCAAAACATGCAAAAATTAATGAAACCCATATGTGGGGTACTGTCATTATTCCATGTTTATAAGAGGATTAGGTTTTGTTAAATGGGCTTATTTAATGCAGACGCATAAGAAAAAATACCCAGCAAAAGATCTGAAAGCTATTGAAAGAAAAATATTTTCTTTGTTAACCCAAGCAGCCAGTAACAAGCAAAACGACACAACCTAAACTAGAAGATGATATATATTTTAGTGTAGCTTTGTTTACAGCTTCACTGACAGCTTATAAAGTTTTCATAAGTAGAGAAATCTCTTCTAAACGTATTTTACCCTTTCGACCCTTTGCACCCTGCACTGTATTTAAGCTGGGACAACCTAAAAATCAATGGCTTATAGAAACATCTGTTGGTACAGCCAAACAATTTAGACTTTTTCAACAGCTGTTGTTATTTTATGCTTTTTTTTGGCTAGGTCAATTGGTAAGACTGGAAGAAAATATTAGCTGGGCTCCTGTCCTGACTTTTGTCTGCAACGGCTGCAGTCTGTGCCCTGTTCTCCCCGCTTCCCTGGGAGTTTGGGGACAGAGAGTCAGAATGCTCCCAGGTTAGAAAGATGCACAAGTCTGGTCCTGGTCACCACCCTCAGATAAAGGGAATACGGTTCTCAGATGCACATATACAATATTTCACTTTTTCACATAAGCACTGGCCCAAAATCTCCTTTGCTGTGGCTGGCTGCTTGCTGTCCTGTACCAAGGCTGTGCTGCCCATCTCCTTGGCTCCCCGTCCACTTCTAGCAGTGTTCCACAACAAACCCCAGATCTCTCCCTCCTCCCCTCCTACTCTTTCAGTATGGGATCCAGACCTCTGCCGACCCCCTCTGTAAAAGATAACACACGATATGTTTTAAGAGCCAACCTGCCAGAAGGTATTCTATGCTCCAGACAGCACTACTTACAGTCAGGGAACATGCAATGCTCATAATAAGACATGCAGAGAAACAGAATGTACTTTCCTTGGAGTACCAATGCCTACCTTAAAAAAAAAAATCTCAACAAAATGAAAACATTCTATTTTGAAACACTGAATTCAAGTGCTACTCAAAACAGTACGCTTCCACATAAAATTCTGTTCTGGAAAGAGAAGAAAATGACTTAAAAAGCTTTTAAATTGCTCTAAAAATCATTTTTCAGTGTACATTCAAACTTTTGAGAGCCGAGAAAGGCAATCCCGAGAGCGCAGATTTTTTCCCCTTGCTCTTTTTAACAACGAGAGTACTTGTTTAGTCTTACCTTCAAAACCTCATATTCTGCTGCTGTGTTCTCCTTGTGTCCTGGTCGGTACTGAGTGAATTGTGCCAACCCCTGCCCAAAGGGACAGCCAGAAGCAAAGCCAGTTTAAACAGCCATCGCTTATCTACCAGAGGGAGAGCCCCAGGTTCCCAAGCAGAGGAGATATTTCAGCTTTAAAGAATTCTAGGAGCTACTCCAAAACGCAAATTTTTGTTGTCTGGTGCACTGTAAGGATTTCAAGCCCAGAAAGAAGTTATTTATTTAGTCTATATACTTAGATTTATAACAAAGACAGAGGATTCGTGTACACTGCTCTCGGTGCCTTTTGCATCATTTACGACATGAGAAGTAAACCTCAGCTTCCTCAGAGATAGCAAACAAGTCATAAACAAGCCTTGGCAAGCAAATCAAACACTGTCCCTCAAATATCTGGCTGTTAACTAAAGAACTTTTAGAGTTTTCTCTCCGTGGTCTCCCCAAAAAGTGATTAAAATCAAAAGTTGCAAAATGCCCTAAAGCCAAAGCCACCACGAGCAATGGGTCTTGGGGCATTATTGCAAAGACCACGGGCAGCTGGGGAGTACAGCACTGTCCATCAAGTCAAAATCCAGGACTGCAGTTTTTTCTTCTCCAACAACCTCTCTTCCTTTCCCTTTTTAATACCACAGGACTCCAACCTTTATAGGCAACAGTTCCCTTCTGGCATATGGAGGTGGGGATATCTGAAAACGATGCAAGCTCCTATTCTCATAAAAGCCTCAAAACAATGCATCAATGTTCTTTGCTCACCCCTCACATACATGGCCACCTCCTTCTGGGCAGGCAGGTAAGTATGCTTTTCCTCACCCTGTTATAGTAAAAGAATTAAATAAATACATTTTTCTTTAATGTCTACACTGTGTAACAGAATACACATCTGTTATTTCAGCAGACTTTACCAGCCCACCTTTGTCCACATCTTTGGTAAGAGTCACTGCAATCTGTCAGGTAACATTTTGGAGGTGCAGAAGAGATTTCTAAACTTCCAAGAACAAGGTCTCAGATTGAAACCAACATGAGAACTGCACCTCCAGCCTTTGAAAATGTGTATTTTGGAAACAATAGCCCTCCCAGCCACTCTTGGGCATTCAATGCATCCAGCTGTGTTAAGAAACTATGCAAAAGGTCAGTGTCAAGTAAGTTAGGATTATGATCTTCTTGTGATTTATGGAGGTAAGTACAGTCTCAGACAGAAGAAAAACAAGTCGCCTGATGCTAACCAGACCCAGCACCACAGCTCAGACTAATGAGTTAGGGAGGGCGAGGCTTCACGTTCCTGCTCTTATCTCCAGCTGGAAGGCCAATGTATAGGAAGGGAGAACACGTTCGGATGTCAATAAGATGGGCAGGCCTAGAGCCATAGTACTTGCAAAAAAGTATTGGTGCTCCCACAGCAGCACAGAAGATGGAAACACTTCGGGACAGGGAGGCACACTGTATTTGACAAAGGTGCAGTGCTTCCTGCATGTGTTATGTGTCTCCACATAACCAAGCGCATAAATAAGGTAGAACTACTATTATTGTGACTGTAATGGTATCAGGGCATAAATCAAAGAAGAAACATTATCTAACTAGGCTGACACAATCACAAGCCAAGCACCAGACCTTTTCCAGATCTGAGACAACAGCAGTGTTAACTCAGGTTAAATACAAGCTAGCAACAACTACTCCAATTTTAACTGCACAAACAGAAGAGAAAGCAAACAAGATAACCCAGTAATATTGGCTCTATCTTTTGGACTAGCCTCTAGGGCACAGCTACTGCCTTCATCTCCACTGAGTACATTGCTGGCACTAAGATGATGAACACAGTATGCAAGAAGGGAGGGAGTAGCTAAGTTCAACACTGCTTAAGAGAAAATCAAGAAGTTAATGACATCAAATACATGCCTATATAGATATAAATTTACTCTGTAAGGAAAGCAGAACAATAAGGTTGAAGGACAAGAACCTTGCTGTCTGAAAGAGGGTAAGTACAAAGGAAAGCCTTGGTTTAGGATTTGCTCCTGCCCACTAATTCCAATATGGCTGATAAAGTTTATTGTATTAAACCATTGCAAAACTTGTCACCCTCTTGTTACAACCTCCACTTTTTTGTTTGTTTTTGTCTGTTTGTGTTTCCAGAGCAGAAGTCCAAAATACAGACCACGGGAGTATACCCAACAAACTGGTGATGGAGAGTGAGTGGCAGTGAGAAGAACCTCTGTTCCTACCCCGACTCTGCTCTGCTCTGGAGTCTCAACAAAGAAGTTGCTACTGTGCATGTTTTTTTTACAGCATCTGCATTTGGAGACATCACCTCTTCTGCGTGACTGATGACAAATACAAGCACTCTACCAAAATTCAAAAGTTTTCTTTCCTTGAAAGCTTTGATGAATCTGCTGCCATGACAGTAAAGACAGCTGTCGCTGGCTATGAGCAAACACAAACACCATGCTCTGTCCTTGGGGTTTTACACTCTGCCTTCCAGCTGCCTCTGCTCAGCCAAACCCAATCCCTTTCATGCCAGAGAAGCACTTACATTTTAGGTATCACAGAGTGGATACCAGCACTTCTGTATAGACCTAAGATATGCTAATTATCCTCTGCAACACTCACCATCTATTCCTGCCTCGCAGTCCCAAGCTGAAAGCTCTCTCCGTTATTAATACAATGCCAAATTTCCCTGTACTACTGCTCTGCATCCATGTAGGCCATGCTTGTAGGTGAGGCAGAAAGCAGCAGGAAAGACGTCACCAATGAAGCCAGAGAGCAGTGAAGCTGCTCAACACGAGCAAGGATGCTGCATGAAAAGACAAACATGTAGTATCACTGAGGCTTTCATTTCATCTGGTGATTCAACAGCAGCCTGGGACACAGTCATCTGGGGCCTCACAAGATGTACACATGATACAAAGTGGTAACAGCAGAGACGCTGGAGGAAAAGAATCTGAAATTTCCACCTCTGCTTGAAAAGAATATAAGAGAAGACAACACACCTAAGAAGGGTGGGGAAGAAAGACTTAAAATGATAACAAAAAGGGGAATCTGTACAACTACTGCAAGGCTAAATGCCTTTTGCTTCCATGTTTCCATGGAAAGAGCTTTAACGGTACTGGGTAAAACGCCAAATACATTTTCATAACGATCCACACTGCATGAATGGAAATACTTAACAGAAGAAGTATTCTTTCTAATCAGCTCTCTAGCTTTGAATACAATCATCTTTCCTTTGCCCTTTACCCTTTTCTTCTTCTTCACACCATTCTTTTCATCCTTTGCTGGAAGATTAAGTCAAAAATGCCATGCCTGGATACTGGGGACTGTAATTCCTCATCCATGCCCCTGTGAGCGCTCTCTGACAGCACTGCTATGGTTTACCTTCTAAGAGGGATCTTAAAGTCAGGAGACAACATGCAAACATCGAGTCCATCCAAACAGCATGACACAGGCCCACACTGTAACCCAACATTGGCTTGGCAGATTATTCACAGCCACAGCTTATCACTCAGCAGGACATCCAGTTCTTCATGGAAAACTTCAAGCAATGGAAAGCTCACTCTTTCCTACAGTAAGTTACTTAAAAAAATAACTATTTTCATCCCTCAAAGTCAGCACTGTCATTCCTATAGTCTCAAATTGACTAGCCTCATCTTCTAAATCCTGCATCGCACCTATGGCTCTTCCATCACAGCAAAGAGTTGGAAGGAGTCTCTTTCCTGTATGTATGGTTCCAGTCCAATGCTGACTCCTCTACATTGCAAAGTGCCAACTTCAACTTACAAAACACCAGCATGGAGCAGAGTAGGTTTGCTGAGAAGGGTAAAAACTCAGTGATGTGATACACCAGAATACCCATTTGTCACAATAATGCAGTCCACATTTGGTCTCCCATGTTATCATCTTAATTTCCTCTATATTTAGACTAGGAATTCAGTGTGTGGTAACCATGTCTACCATACAACAGTTACACCACAAAACTTTAAGGGATTTCAAACACAAATAAAAAAATCCACGTGATACAGGAGGCTGAACCATTTGAAAACAGAGTGGTATTTTCCTCAAGGTACAACATTCAATGCCAGCACTGTTTTCCAACAGTAAGCGTCTTATACATCCATTATTATATGTATCCATATTTTTATGGCTGCACAAAAAATGAATACTCCAAAACCAAGATTTTCTATGCAAGAAATCCTTTAGCTGCATGCTTTTTAAACTTTTGAAATAATGGAGACTCTGCAATGATTGAAGGGGAAGGTTTAGGGGAAGAGAACTAACTCACCACCTCGAGATGGCTCACACTGGGCCAGGAGGAGCCCCATTCATCTGCCCCCATCCTGCTCGCTGCAAGCAGCATCTTTGCATTTAGTCGTGGATTGCACTTGTTGTCTGCCTTCCTGCTTCTCGCACTAACGTCTGTGAATCCTGTGCTGGAATTCGGAAAGATCTGCCCCGAGCTGAGGATTAGCAGCGCTCAGGAGAAAAAGGAGTCAGAACTGTAGCTCCCAGAGAAATTAAGTGGAGGACAAAAACACTGCCACAATAGTTGTATCAAAGTCTTCCTGCTACAGATTTCAAAGTGTGAATTATAGCAAAGGCCAACAGTAATCCCAGGCTGGTTTGAATGGCCATTTTCCCTAAGTTTTTTCTAACTCTGCATAACATGCTGTGGACTCAACATTTCATGCAGCGATGCACAGAGCAGCCCGCCAGAAGCAGCCCCAGCAACGGGCGGGCCATTCTGCAAAGCGATGAACAAATACAGGGGTGAGCATCTGATGTGATTTCCTCCCAGCCCTCTCGAGCCCCCAGGGATGTGCACAGGATGCCAGTGGGTGTGAGAAAGTGCCCTGCAGATGGCCAGCCCAAAGCCCTGACCGGTGCTTTTGTGTCACCCTTCAGCACTAATGCCAGGCTTTGGGCAGGCTCCTCGTTGGCTGTTTTTTCCCATGTTTACTCTAGTTACAGTACAATATTTACAAAGAGAGAGTTACACAAGAGATTTTCAAGAGGCAGGGCTAGGCCACAGCCTATTGTTAGGGCTGTGCTTTCCACCAAGTCACCCTGCTCTAATTTGTTTCCGACACTTCAGCCACTCAGTCTGCAGCTCCCCACACTGCTGGGAGGCTTCCCGTGCTGTTCTGCAGAGCCTTTGGGACACAGGAGCTTATAGTCATGCAGCTGAGGACCATCACACGGTATGGACAGGTGTAGCACTATGGACAGATGTATGTACACACAGGAAGTAACTTGAATTGTGGTGTACCTGATGGCGAGCAACTTGTTAAAGAAATTATTCTCCAAGAGAATAAATCCTAAGTGGAGCCTGCAGAACTTTAATGACAAGTGTTAGCATTTTGAACCAGGAAACATCTCTGCATTGCTTGACTCCAGTGCCAGGCTCTCCTCCTCTCTGAGCAGCAGCCACTAGAGGGAGTGACCCCATGCATGTTGTCAGTGATCGTCCTCACTTCTCTGCTGGGGAGACATGAAAGACTACAGCAGGAGGAAGGCCATACCTTGGGATCCTTCACACTTACTGTCCATCCCTACGTCTACTTCATTCTGTGGGTCTGTCACCCATATGCCCTTTGCCCCCCTGTCCACCCCATCCCCTCTTCCTACCTCCAGTGCACACAGGTGAGGCATACAGGAACTTTGCAAGGAAAGAAAGGGGAAAAAAGATAGAATACCACCCACAAAACCTAGGGTCCTACAAATCAGAACCAATGACCAACAATGGACCTAGGCTCTGCCCCAACTGAAGTTTATCTGTGTTATCCATAACTACTTCCAGAGAAAGTTTCATATCCTCCCTAGGTGGTCTTGCAACAGTTTCATGATGATAACAGGAATTTTTCTCAATATCCAGCCTCAATCATTCTGGCAAATTAGTAAAAGCTGCCATGGAAATCTGGGACGTCAATAACCACTATTACACGTTGGAAGTCTGCTAGATTGCACAACAGTTTTCTTTTTGTTACACTGAATGAGTTTTATCAGTCTCTTCTCACGTTTCTTAATCTTTCTTGCTTCTTCCTTCTGGGCACTTTCTAGCACGCCTGCATCCTCCTTGGAGCAGGACACAAAGCTGGATTTGGTGACACTGAGGAGGCCTGCAAAGTGCCACGCATGAGTAAGTCACCTCCTGTGTCTTAGGGCTGACAACCCTTCAGAACAGCCCAAAACAAGATCTGCCTCTTTTGCAACAGCCTCTCACTGATGATTCATGCTTAATTTGTGGTCCTCTAAAAATCCGCGGTTGTTTTCTATTCATCACTCTCCAGCGATCCCGACTTGGTAAATGTGCATTTTGTTTCCTTCTCTGCACACTTTGTCTCTCTCCTTATCTCTTATCTGGATGCACCCTCTGGTTTCTTAAGGTCACTTTGAACACTAACCCTGCTCTCCCAAGCGCAACCCCTCCCAACCTGATGTCATCTGACAGCCTTATAAACACACTTCACTCTTCCAAACCATTACTGAAAGTATTGCAAGCTCTCCCCCTGAAAGCTGGTGTAGTACTGCAGCACTTGGATGAGCAGAGATGAACGTGCAGATCAAGCTTCGTGCCACGTGAAGACGTTTTGCAAGGACATGTTTATCTGAAGATGCAGATGTTCATTTAAAAACTAATTCATGTGATGAAGGTAGGAAGCATTAAACTCAATAAGATCTAACTAATGCAATCAGTACAAGGGAAGGCCATTCCCCAGTGAACAGCGTTTCTGTGCTCTTCCAGCCGCAGTTTGTCAGTCAGGGGCTCAGACAACCTAAGCTGAACCCAGATAAACCCAGGAGTGCAACACTATCCATTCTGCCACATGAAGACAAAGATTGAGCAGCTAGCAAAGCATAACTGATTTTTGTGATCAGCACAAGACGAGAAGAATATCAGGGTACAGCACGTTCCATAAGTAGTGCTGGGGTCTCACAGCATGAAAGGAACTTGGAAATTCTCGGTACAGTTTCTATAGCTGAATAAATACAGCCTCTGAGAAAACATTCTGGAGATTTAAGAAACAGACACTTTAAAAACCCATTTCAGTGGGAAAAAACATTTTTCCATTATTTTCTTTTCAGTGTTTACAGGCCTACAAACCATTATTTTCCTAAACACTTTTCAGCTGCAGCTTTTCCATGACATGCACAAGAACCTCTCTCAAGCAAAGTCTTCCAAAAGGACTACAGGGAAAGCATGTGTACCTCGTCCATGTAGCACTGGAGCACACTTCTTGGCAGCAAGAACACGGATCGCTCTCAGTCTTCAGAAACCAACTCACAAGAATGAATTTTCCCCCTTCTCTTTCCATTATGTTTGATCTTATTGTTATTCAGCCTGATTCCATTATACAAAAAGCTTCACTTGTCAGATTCCATTTTTTTTAACAGCCTGTGTGTACAAACAGCTTTCCACACTGCATATGCTTTGCAAAACTCTCACCCACAAACCAAGAGTTAACACAGTTCCCAAGCAACTATTCCCAAGTTCCTGGGAGCAGGGGTAAGGCTGCTAAATACCTGCAGCTCCTGACCAGCTGCAAGTAACAACATTTCTATTTGCAACAAGTTCAGAAAACCACTTTTACTAACCACAAAAGGGCTCCGTAATGAGAAGGCAATGAGCACCTGAAAGACTTCTGGCTACAAAAAAAAAAGCAGCACTAAATAAAGCAGAGACAAGACGGGGCAGGGGAAGCACATTTCATGGTTGCTTTCACTGGTCAGCTCCCAGCTCAACCTACATGTGTGAATTAAGCTCTATTTATAAGCCTTCCACCCATTTTTTTTTTTTTTAAATGGCCTTAATATAGTGCAGTTGTTATTTTGTTTCTGTTGAACTTAGCAACAGGAAAGAAACCCTGTTGGTCCTGCAGCAAACTTTCCATTCCCCTGACACTCCCATTCCCGCACCAGAAAAGCCAGATTTCTAAGAGGTGTTTGATGGGGCCGAGGGCTGGGGGGGAAGAGAGGGAGGAGAGAAGCAAGAACACACAAAAAGTTCCAAATGCCTGTAAAACATGCAAAATGGAAGTCAAATTCAGTGTTTCTTTACTTTTTTTCTTGCTTCAGAGACAAATAGCTTGAAATGAAATACAGGGAGTGTCTTAATTTGCATCTTCTAAATATATCTCACTGTACTACCAGGTCTGTGAGTGTTAGTCGTGGTATTATCTCTAACAAAGGGTCAGTAAAATACCATCAGCATCTTTACACTCACACATTCCAGTAACAAAAGATTTCTCAGACACTCAAATTTTAACATGGAAAGCTGTTAGTTCTAGTCCCTGGCTAACTCACCGAGCAAACAGCTACAGAAATTAAGCCTTAACTTGTTAAAAACAAAATAAACCTGATTTTATTGCAAGCTTTGGCAAGACTCTGTTGCTGCCTAAAGAGCTTTACTGTGGGATGAGCAAAGTTTTTGGTGCTCCACCCTGCAACGTTAACTCATCTCCGCAGTACTTTTTTTCTTTTAACAGCTCCACAATTGCAAGCTAACACACAAACACAGCTGCTCGGCAGCAACGTGTGAGAACGCAGGCTCTGAGCAACTCAGCATTTACAAAATACTCTTTTTCAGGAAGAAAGAGCTATAGATAAAGCATAGGAACGAATGCAATTCCAGCTAGGAAAGGTGAGACCAAAAACCCAGCTCCTGATAAAGCAGAATGCATATTAGGGATGTTTAAAACCAAAATTACATTCCTGTCAAGCCCAATATTTACAGTGGCAAAGCAGAGGGGCCGGGGGAATGGTGAAAAACCCAACACAACGCCATTCAGGTCTCCAATATGACCTTTTCCTATGGTTTCCCCAATGTGAGGAATTCGGGGGTTCCCTTCTTATTCGATCCCTGCGCATCTTCTATTCAGAAAGTAACCTTATTCATACACATCCACATACAACACTGCCTCAGGAGGAACCTTTTGGGCCAATCTGTGTTTCACAGGCTGCAACGACCCAAATGTGGCTTAATCCATTAAATACACAAGTGCTAAAAAAGCCCACGCTATTTCTAAAAGGCTGAAAACAAGATGTGACAACGACCAACGACGTTCAGCCCCATGAAGGCTGCAGAAGGAAACCAGCAGTTTAGGTGGCTGTCCGCAGCAGAGGCGGCATTTCTTTAAAAAGCACAGAAAAAATAGAAGGTAACAATGTACAAAAACGACACTCACCGCTTCCTCGCAAGCTGTGCTCTCTCTGGGATCTTTCGTAAAATCCACCTCATCTTCAGTTTTCATTTCCAACTTCCCTGTGAAAACAGAGGGTTTGCACAGGCGATTTAAAACAAACTTCTTTCAGGGCAGCTGAGATTTTTCTGTTTATTCAAACCAGTCTCAAAAAAACAGGAAAAAAAGAAAAACAGAAGAAAAATCCAACAACAAAAAACCCCAAACCCCTTCAACAAGTCCATTTTACTCCCAACATCTGGTTTCATTCCCGACTTCGCTGCTTGTTTGTTATTAGTTTTAACAACTGTCGTGTCTGGACTGAAGGAAGCTCTGAGGCAGCAGCGAGCACGGGGAGAAGCACGCGGAGGTGCCGGGAGCTCCAGGTGAGCCTGAGCACATCTGCGTGTATTTGCCCGTGCATTCACTTGGCTCCCATCCATCCCATTAAAGAACTGAAGTTTTTGCTGTTTTTCTTCTTACCATAACCTGAAGAGAATGCAAGAAATGCCTTGCTTTCTCCATTGATATTTTCAGTGTTGAAAAACCACAAGCTTCAGAAATTCAGCTCTGCCTTAGAGATGCTGGTTAGGTCCAGGAAGGCAAAGCCCTGTCTGGTGGGGCTCACAAAGCCCCAGCTGATTTCCCCCTCCTCACTGCTGCAATGGCACAAACACCGTCTCAGCTGCCTTCTCTGCCCAGCAAAACCACGAAAGCTTTCATCAGTCACCGCTCCCCAAAGGTTCCCTTCTGTGTACCTTTCCCTGGCGTTAACATCAAAGCTGTAAAAGCCTTTTCCTCTTAAACCAAGAGCTCTCGTGACACACACAAAGAATTAATGTAAAGCAAAAGATGTTTCGATGTCAGGATTACTGTCTGCAAAGCAGTTTGTTACACAAACTCATTTATTTCTGGGGCAGTGCTATGTCCATGCCACGGCCCCACAGCCCAACCTGCAGAGCAGCACAGTGGCCAAAGCCACCCATGCGTTAGGGCCAAAACCCTGCTCTCATCCCCCTCTTTTTCGCATTTCTCCAGAAAACAAACACCCAATAAATGTCATCACCTTAAGGAAGATGCACATTTGTAGCAACTTTTTCCTGTCTGATGAGGTGATTTTGCTATAGGCTTCCTCCATCTCCACTGGAAAACCACTGTGATAACTGCTGCCAATTGGTCTTCCATCTGCTGCTGGCTTTGGGGCCTTAGGAATACTTGGGATGCACTATTGATAAACTAACCCAACATTATTAATGAAATTGGCATAATTTCATCTCGATTGGGTGAGTTTGTGTGTTGCTAGTGGCAGACTCTCAGAAAAGCTGTGAGTTTCTGAGAGTCTCATTTATTAGAAAAGCAGAAATCAGACATGGGGAGAATTGCCTGGGGTCACAGCGATGCCACGATGGGAAGAAGCATGCCCTGAAGGCTGAGAGCTTGGTCCAAAGGCAGAACACGTAAGGAAAGGACTGCTGGTGGGGACAGGAGAAGCAAGCAGCCCTGCAATACTCTGGGCCTTGTCAGAACCGGAGGAACAAACCGTGGGCCAAAACACAGCTATAGGAATCTGAAGATTCTTGGTTCTGTTTGAGATTTCCTCCATACAACTGAACAAGTTAATAATGCAGAGTCTCTGCTTCCCTATCTGAGAAACAGAACACTAATTACACTCCCCTCCCTGATAATGGACTTGAAAACACAACCCAGGCAGCGTTCGTGCCATTGTGATGTCCTGAACAGAGTGTCAACAACACTGCTCCTTTTAAGGTCAGCAGTGAACATTTCAGCTTGATCCCATCCCAGCAGGATCAACCCATCATTTTCTTGTCAGGCTAGATAAAAATCAAGAGTTTTAAACAGCAGAAACACATTGTTTGTGTGCTGAGGCTTAGGTGCTCTACTTCCATGTCACCCTCAGGGTGAAATTCGAGGGGACAATTTTTTTGCACTTCGCCACTTATGCCTGAACTGCTATTCAGAAGCATAACCCCAAACTACAAGCTATTATAATTATAATAATTATTATATTATCAGGCATTATCATGTTATCAGAGGCCTTCAAGGCACAGAGCACCTTATCACATGCATAGCATCACTTCTTACCAATTCATCCTGTTGCTTTACAAGAGTAACCGTAAGAAGGGCTTGTCCATGTAACCAGGGGGTGAAACATAAGGTGATACACTTCTACCCGACAATGAATGTTTTTGAGATCCATGGGAAGATAACACCAGGGAAATTTATCCCAGAAAAGGGCTCAGGAGCTGTGATTATGTTATTTGTTAATACATATAAGATGCCAGACCCCATCTACACAGTCTGACGTTGTTTGTGGTCAAGAAGCTGCATCAGCTTGGAGGTGTTTGTCAGCATGGCCACACTGCTCAGACACACACAGACTATTTCCTCTCTTCTAGCTCAGCCTAGCTTTCATATTTTACCTGCCTGCTTGGTAAATGAAGAACACATCTCTGCCTGATTTGCAAATAATGTCCTGAAGAGCCCACTACTCAGACGGAATGCAGTTCTGTGTGAGGAGCTGCCTTACGTAAGTAGGGTCTTGTATACGTTCATCAAGATCCTTCAATTTTGTGATCAGACATGAGATATTAATCTGGATAAGAATCATCCAGGTTAATTATCCCTTTCTGGTCCCTGTTTTGGGAGTAGGTTGAAACTAGCAAGATGCAATGAGAACAACAGGCATATATTTGGGTGCAATTTCACAATATAAGCAAAAATATTTAAAAGGCCAATTTTTGATTTGGAGTAATGGCAGCAGCAGTATCAGCTGATTGCATCTCTGACAAATTAGCACAATAAAAGCCTCTGACCACGTTTCTGAGAAATGGCCTCATGACCTACACTTCCCTTGAGAAGGCTTTATTGTAGTCTATTGGAAAAAAAAAATTGATTCATTCTGAGCACCAGCTACTCACAAAATGCTCCACGCAACCCCAGACTGCAGGAAAACTCCCCAGCACTGACACAGCCCAGAGGAATTCATGCAGAGCCCCAGTGGCTGCCACCCAACGAGCACACCGACTGCACCACACAGGGAGCAGACATCAACACGAGGGATGGATGCAACAACCGCAACAAACACCGCTCTGATGCCTCAAATCTCTGCTATCTCAGAGTTCCAGATCCTACTTTACAGGAGGCAAACTTCATAAAGTTTCAAGCAGCGACCTCGGATTCACATCCGTCGCTTGCCTTTGCTTTAAGCCAGCATTTTATTTGGGCTTCCATAACACACCAATCCTAAGGCTACTCAGCAGATCTCGCTGCTGAAATTTGGCTTTCTGCAGTACCACACTGCAAATAAACAATTCTTCCTTCTGGAGTGAACAGACAGCTGCATTCCATGATCTTTTAACACTAAATCCCTATGTATTTTAAACCCATAATAGGATCATCTCCTCATTTTTCCCCTTCCATGCCGTAACAGAATTATGCCTTACTGTTATTTTGTCTACTTCAGTTACTATCTTACTGGTCTCATTCTAAAAACTCAGCTACACAGCATCATGCCTCTAAGAATCCAACCAGAGATCAAGACCTGAGCAGTAAGGAGGTAAATCCAAGAAGCTCCCCAGATTCACACTGCCAGGTGCTGCCTTACAGCCGCTCCCATTCTACTGAATGTCAATCTGCCAGAGCACAAAAATCAGTTTCTTTCTGAAAACAGCGTCTAATCCACCTTTAAATCACTCTAATTATTTACTAACAAACTCCTAACTTTTACTGATTATCTCCTGACAAATAAACTTTCTAAAAATCAAAGAACTTCAAGAAAACTCAAAGAACTCCAAGAAAAAAGTATGTGCTTGAACCACCATTGACCCCCCAAAAACCCAACCCTTCCCCTGTGCCCCATTATCCTGCTCTCACACAGCAGACCAAACCCTCTGCCATCCCCCTGTTCTGCATTCTGACCAAGGAAAAAGCTCCTAGCACTGAGGCAGTGAAATACCTTTACAACTTTATGACTGTAATCACGGCAGATTCTTGGTTCTGTTTGTTTGCTTGCTTGCTCAGTGCTGGGAAATAAGATGCACTGTATAATTTTCTCAGCGCAAAGGAAAAACCGGCAACTGAAAAAGCTCAGCTGCTGGCATCTAGCAGCTGCTGGAACAGGTGGGACAGAACCATCAGCCCAGCTCCACTCTTCAGCACCACATTCACCTTTGATTAACTCCAGGCCGCAGAGAGAAACTCCGCTCTCCCTCATTCAATCCACCCACTCCTTTCCCTTCTCCCGACATTACCTGAGGACGCTTTCTCTCAGCTCATGCTGCACAGGCACCAGGTGTCAGCTGTCCCCAAGAGGCTCTGCTCTGCTCTGCTCCCCACCACCCGGCAGAGGGATGCTGCTCCCACTCCCCAGCCGATCCCCACAGGTCAGGAACTGACTCCTCGCCGCGTTCCCACCCTGCTGAAGTGTGCTGGGAAACACCCCGCTGCTCTGCCCGACAAAAGCTTTGCAGACAGGAAAAGGCAGAGGGATAGGGCTGGCCCTCTCTTTAAATGACCTAATGGCACCAATTAGGAAGTGGCTTTGCGCAGCTCAGAAGGACACCAGCAGCTGTGTCAGTGGATGAGGAAAGAAAAAGTAAGCCAGAAAATGCTGCTGTATCTTCTGACTCTGCGTTGGTAAAAATACAGGGGGAAAAGCGAAGGGATAGCTCAAATTAGCACTAAGCAAATAAACCCTGAGGCCCACAGCAAAGCATGTCACTTGAAGTCTAAATATCTCCCTCCCATTCATCCCTTCCTCAGAAGGGATTTCAGTGCTAAAACTCTTCTGCACTTCATATGAGATGAAGCCCTTTCCTTACCTCCAGTGCCAGCCAACAACCACACATTTCTACTCAAAGTTCTAACATGTAACTTCAGATTTCTTCCTCAGATGAGAAGGGAAAAAAAAAAGCCACCCCCAGACACCTACACTTCCTCTGTACAGCAGGCCCCATGCCCTCACTTCCCTTCCCGTGCTGATGAGATGCTAGAGGCACATCACCAAAGGAAAGCTGCAGAGGGTTAAACCGAGGCATTTTCCATACCTGTGCCGGGCTGGGCTCCTCGTGTGGCTGGGCTGATGTCCTTCCTGGTAGAGGACCTCACATCCACCTCTCCGTTAAGGCTGCCTGCCACATCCACAGCAGCCTGGGGCTCAAGCCCCATTTTTCCTTCAGCTGCTAAGCCAGGAGATGAAGGGGTCTCTGTTGCAAAAATTACAGCATCAAAACTTTTTACCATTTTAGGAACTTTATCCGGAGAGGAGCCATCGTCTGTTGAAACCAAACTTTTAACTCCCACGTGCTCTGGTGACTCAACAACACTGAAGCCGGGGGAGGAGGGCAGGGTGACTGGCTCCGATACTCCTTGGCTTTGCTTACCCTCAGGCTGCGCTGCGACCTCCCCAGGTGCCGCTGTCGCAGCGGGAGCAGCATCGCCCTCATGGCCAACCCCAATGGAGTCGGTGCTGGAGTCGCTGTCACATGTGGGCTCCTCTGCAATGGGCTGCAGCCCTGCCCTGGGAAGGACGCTTTCCATCTCCCCCTGCTCTTCCTCATAGCCTGGGATGGAGGTTATCGCCGCTATCTGTAACACTTCCTCAGCCTCAACAGCAATGCTCAGGGCTTCCATTTTCAAAGCATCCTTCAGTTCGGGGGTGCTGCTGCGTGGGGAGATGTGCTGAGGGCTTGGAGCATGCTCCTGGGGCAGCCCCACGTCCGGACAAGGGCTGCTCCCTGCCTCCGGCCCGGTTCCTGGCACAATGCTGTCTCCCGCACCTGCTGTCCCAGCCTGGTTGGGGACCTGCTCCTTCAGCCCAGGGCCCACATCGCTGCTGCCTGTGGGACCCTCTGCACTGCCAACAGAGGATTTTACCACCGTAGCAAGCAGCTCCCCCAACCAGACCTGCTCCTGGCTGCTGTCAGAAGCCTCCCGCTCAGGCTCAGAGCCTTCTCCAGCCTGAGGCCGCAGGCTCTGCTTGGGAGGGCCTGGGGCCCCCGCATAGTCCTCCAGCATGCCGGCCGCCCCGCCATGCTCCTGGCTGCACAGCGGGGCCAGCTCTGCTGAGCAAGCTGCTGCCACTTCCTGCTTTTGTTTAGATTCTTCATTATGAATTACACAGGGTGTGTCTATAAAATTATCCTCTGCGCAGTCTGCGCCCTTGGCACATGGAGATAATCCGGGGTCATTACTGCACGGGGCTGCCTCCTGCCCAGGAGGTGCCACTGCAGCATCTCCCGCCTGACCCGCAGCCAGGTCCCCTGTGTCAGAGCAGGGTGCGAGCACTCCCACCTCGCTGCTTGCCATCCCCTCTTCTGGAGCACTTCCTGCTGCCTCCTGGAGCTCCTTCCCTGCCAGTAATGTGCTTGCATCCTCCAGAGGGAGCGCTCCAGGCTTCTGTGCACTCTCTTGAGCGGCACTCAGCTTTGAGGCGTCCCCCATTGCATCATTAACAGCAGTTTGATCAACAGAAGGGCAGCAGCTAGCAACTTCCTGAGCTCTGTCTGCAGAATCTGTGCTTCCTCCCTCTCTGCTGCTGCTGGTATCAGTTCCTACTGACTCCTCATCGTGGGCTTTACTGCCCTCCAAGGCTTCACCTGCATGCTCAGCAATCTCACTGCTCCCCTGGCAATGCACAGGTTCTGCACTGCTTTGGTGAGCTCCACCAACATCGCCATTTTCAGGTCTAGCATCAGGGCCATCAGTTTCCACCTCGTCTTCCAGAGTGGACGAGCTGGATTTGCCATTTGTGCTGCCCGCTTCCACCTGTCCTCCTTGCTCCACACTCTCCCCACTTTCTTGGCCTTCCAAATCAGGACCACATTTGGGGGCACATGCAGGAACCTTCACTCCATTCACTGCTGGACACGGTGCCCCGATGCTCGCAGTGACTTCCTGCCTCTCCTTGACACAGGCATTGCCTTGGCTTTCCAAAATTCCATTGCTTACCACATCAGTGCATGAGTCTCCAGTCTCTTTGTTATCACCGCTCTTGCAAAGATCGACAGAGACACCATCAGTGTCAACATTTGCATGGGTACTGTCACACACCGGTACCACTCCCACATTTGCATCCTCTCCACCTGCATGCTCAGTGCTATTGAAGCCATCGAGCAAAGGCTGGGCTGCACCACCCGGCTCCTCCTCAGCTGGCGATGGCTCTTCTGGATCTGCAGTCCTCTTTGTGGGGGTCTCAGCCATGCCATCCTCCACCTGCCGCTGGCCCGGCGCTCTGTCAGCCGCCCCGGCGCAGTTCCTGCACTCGGTCTGGCCCATGGCCACATCCACGCCCTTGGGGGAAGCTGGGGCTTCGCCTGCAGTTTCAGCCACAGCAACAGTACTTTCAGCTGCACGGTCCTCGGCAGCTCCCACTTCCTGATGGGTGCTATCTTTACTGCACAAGCCAGCTTGATCCAAAACAACTTCAGCAGATGTCATTCCAGCTTCCTCATTTGTATTTCCACAGGATGGGAGATTTACAGCACTGTTGACGCTCGCACAGAGGCTCACTGTGCAGCCATTCTCATCAGATACAGCCACAGAGCTCTGAGCAGAGGTTGGCCCCTCCTCTTCCTTCTTGTACAACGTCACTGAATTTTTGCTTTCACAGGAGCACTCTGGGCTCCCTGCATCCCCCACACTCAGCAAGCCGTTCGGTGCATCAAAGATGTGTTCCAAACATCTGCCGGGGCACTTGTCCTCCTGGTGGGCTTGGTCCAAGAGCTGCTTGCTGGCAAGGTGTGCAACATCAGAGGGACTTTCCTTCCTTCCTTCTCCTGCCTTGTCTCCTAGGCTGTGAGATGAAGCCGTTGGGTGACCATCTGGCTCAGCTCCACGGTCACAGGCATTCCCAGAGTCTCTCAGTACAGACTTCCTCTTCTTCATTGAATGCTGTAAGAAGACAAAAGAAAATTATGATTATTTTGCCCTGTCACACTCATCCACTGTGTATAAGAACTGTATGTACACAGCACAAACATCTATTTCATGTGACTCCTGCTGTATCCCAACTTGATACTCATGGCCCCTTGGGGCAGAACTACAACCACATATTGGTTTGTTGCACATTAATACTGAAATTATTAGAGTGACAGAAATGTTGGCAGGACAAAACATCTGGAAGTCACAGAGCCCAACCTCCCACCTGACACTGGCCTGTCAGCAGTGCTACATCAGGTCAGCTGTCACTCTGGCATGCCAGGTTCTGAAAACCTTCGATGAGGGAGGACCAACCACCTCTCCACGCAACCTTTTCCAGTGCCACGCCATCTTCCTGTGATGGAATTTTCTCCTAGCAGCCAATCTGAACCCCCCAAAACTGACATTTGTCCCTCTGGCCCCTTGCTACACCATCTGAGAAGAGCTTGGCTCTATCATCTTTGCTACTGCTCTTCAAGTAGTTGTACTCGTATTTCTCCAGTGCACTTATATTCAAGATCAGTAAACAGCAGAAGTCAATCTACCAAATAATGCAAATGTATATATCAGCCCGGTCCCAAAGGGCCTCAGCAAACACTGCTTGAGGACAACTTCAGATCCCTGCCCGACGGCACTCCCGGTTCTGATCAGCGTTGCTCTATTTCCCTGTCCTGTGGCAGCACTACTTCAGACAGGGCTGTTGGCTCTCAGTGTCTAATCACAGCCACTTGTCTCCTACTTCTAGGACTGAAGCAATCATCTAATCTATTCCTGAGAAATGCATGCATAATTAAATATCTGAAATTTATTTCCTAAATGGAAATAAAAATTCAAAAATAACAACATCCTATTAAAATTAAAATTAATATTGTGTAATATTGTGGAACAGCAGCAAAGCACTCGGTTCCGGTCTAATCTGCATTTCCTTCCCAGCATATCCGCTTGATCCAGGATTCACAAAGCTTTATAGCTCGATACAATCAAATCATCACGTAAAAAGAACCATTTCTGTTTCAATATCATCTTTTTTATTCTCCTCTCTGCTGCATTTCAGTGTTCAGATACCAGAAAAAATGACTTGCTAAACTAATGAGCAACCTCAGTCCTTCAATGCAGACCCCACAGAGCTTCCCTGATTTTCTGCAGGAAGCAGCTCTCACGGCAGGCTCTGACTTTTTCACTGTACTCTTTCAGAGGACACGCTGGCTTCTCAGTCAGCAGGTGAGGAGTGCCTGCGGCCCTCTAGAAATTCAGCACTCTAACGAATCTGTTTCAGACTTCTGTTATTTTTTGGTTTTATTCATAAAAAGAGAAACCAACCCACATGTACCCTAGCAGTCTAACTCAAATAAGTTCCCCCGAATTTTCTTTAAGATTGCAAAAGTTCACAGAGAGATACAATTTCACACAAAAAATGCCAGCCTAAGGAACCCTTTTCTCCCTGAATAACAGAAAAGCCAAAGTGAGGTGATGCACTGCGGGGAACCTCTGGGTGTTGCATATACAAATAGTGGCTAAGATCTTTGCTACATTGAGGATATTGCACTTGCTATTCTTTCCACACTCTGAGGTTTGTGAACTATGACCACTGCCACCAAATCACTGAATCACAGACCACTGAGTGTACTTCTGGTGTTTGTGATGGCTCTCCTATTGCAAACAACCCCCCCACCTGCCTCCCACACAGCCCTGGATGCTGCCAGCCAGGACACAGCTCATGTTTTCTGGGGCAGCCCAAGGCTGTGCCAAGACGAACACAGAAGGCAGGCAGCATGGGCTTGCAAAGGCAGGATCTCCATCTTACCCTGCAGCACAGCATGGACACCGTGCTGCTGATCCCTTGCCAGGATGGATGGATGGATGCAGAGAACAGTGACACTTGCTCTGGAACAAGCACAGATTCCAACAGGAGGGGCTGCAGCAGCCCCAGCATCATTGTGATGAACTCACTCTGCCGATAGCCTGAAAAATAGAACTGTCTCCAAAGGAAGCCAACTGGCTTCTAACTGACCCTAAGTGAACCTAAATGAAATAATCACAGGGCTGCGTTCCAAACCCAAATCAGATTAGATGTGAAGTGAAACAGTGCTGGAAAGAAAAAGCCTAAACATAGCCTTTTGTGATTTCATTGTCAGACGGCTCGTACCCGTCTGGCATTTGCTCCAGCAAACACAAAACGAGCTCGATATGCAGCCATGTACAGCGCTGTTTGAAGGAAAGGGGAAGCAAGAGAGGAGACTTCATGGTAGCTCTGCTGTGCCCTCAGTTCCTGTTGAGGTTGAAAGTAATTAACACCTTCCACTGAGGGAAGAGTGACCACCGCTTGGGTGGCCACCACCTCTAATTTCCCCACATTTTCCCGCAGACAACAGTTCTCCCCTTGCTTGTGAAGGGAAGAGAAACATCCAGCAGCAGCATTATTTAAACCCCACACCCCCACGGCAGCAGATCTATGGGTGATAATACAGCAGCAGCTGTGCCACACACAGAGCAGTTCTGAGAAGTCGCGCAGAAGTGCACTGCTGCTTCATCTTCCCCTCCCGAACGGGTCCCTTGGGCACTCATTTGCAGGCACTGAGGGGAAATCTCCAAAGCCCTCACCTTGTGCCACTGCTGCTCCTGCACCCAGACCACCATGGGCCCCAGCGAGGGCAGGGCTGTGGGATGCACACCACATGGCTGGGGGGACCTGTTCCCCAAGCCCGACACTAAGGCATTAAGAAAACTATGAAAAACTAAGATGTACCCACTGTGTCAATCCCCACCAACCCCAAGTCCCTCCAGAGCACACCCAGTGCTACCTTACACTCCTCCAGGAAGGTTTTCCTGCCATCTGATGTGGCCGTGTGCTAAGCATGCCCCAATCAAAGTGAAAGACAGGAAACGGGGGAGAAAATATGTTGTCCTAGTTTCTAACAGAAGTTACGCTTCTCGTAGTGTCCAGTATGAATTTATCTTGTACCTCCGAGACACAGATAACATTCTGGCAGTGTTGAGCGGAGCCGAGGACATANCACTACTCAACACAGCCCCAAACGGTGCCTACACGTGGGCATCCCCACCAGGTACCAGGCTGCTGCAAACACCCAGCTCCCTCTGTTCAGTCATCACAGGTGTTTCCTTACCATGTGCTGGTGGCTCTGCATGTGCATCTGAAGCTGCCGTATGTCACTCTCCAGGCTGGCCTTTGTCCCCTCCTTGGTTTCAGCTGTCAGCATGTAGACATCGAGCTGCCGGTGGTGCTTGACGCAGTAGTCCCCGGCGTGCACCGTGTGTGACAGAGTGCTCCACGAGTCGGGCTCCGTGGCGTCCTCTCTGAAATAAAAGCAGCGCGGGTTAACTTGCGAGCGAGGAGGAATGCTGCACTGCAGGACACGCGCTGTTCCTCACTCTGGACAGTCATCTAATCAAAGGCCCAGGCAAAGCAGAGCACAGGCTCCAGGGCCAGACAGACCAACACACGCACACACGTCTCCACCCTGGAAATGGAGGTGATTTACAGCTAACGCCAGCCACCGGCTCAACTTCACAAAGTCTTGCTAAGGTGGAGAGACCTGCTGCTTTTCCTCTGGACTAGAAGAGCACATGAGTGACTAGCAACAAGGGGTACAATTGCTTTTGAAATAGAATTTATTGCAGGTGAAGATCACCAGCGATGCTGCTGGGGAACAACAGACACCTGCAAGACAGACCGCAGGGGGATGGGTTAGAGGAGTGACGATTTTGTGATAGATACTACAGCTTCTGCACCGAAACCAGCACGCCTCTTCACAAACACCCAACAGCCATCACCTTGTAGCAATTTTGTCACTCCTGAAATGAATTTTGTTTGCCCTGTGAAACTGATTCTATGCAAGACATTCTCACTGTCGTGAGATAGCCGTCCTTCTGCAGCAATAACACTGACCTTCTTTTTACCAAAGGAAAAGAAAGGCAAAAGGGGTGTCGTTATGGATCAGACTGAAAAACTAACTCAGCAGTTGCTTCTAGGCAATAAAAATTTCTGGTCATTCATCTCAAAGCCAAACTCTGATTTTGCACGAGTTTGCAACCCAAGGCAGTAACTCTTCCCGTGGTTGCTCCCACCAGGCTGGACAGAGACAGCACTGTCACATGAAGTGGGTGTGGAAGCATTCACCTTATCAAGGTGCTCATCTAAAGCTTCAGGTTCATAACTTTCATTTTGAATCAGAACTGACTCAGGAAAGCAAAAATGCATTTAAATTATCACGAGCCTTACTGAGAGCTGCAACTCCACAGCCAATAGAGGGGTAACGGCTGCCCCTGCCGTGCCCCAGTGCAACAACCCAACCCCTCCCTGTGACTCATTTGGGGTTAAATGGGCAGGACACAAAGCAAATTCAGACAAAGCGAACCCACTTCTTCCATCCTTCACCACAATGTAACTCAATTGACTTCTGTAGAATTACTCTTGATTTAAACAGAATCAATATTTCTATAGAGAAGCAGGAGGAAGTGTACAGTTTTTTGTGGTGATTGGTATAAATCCAATCATCGAGGCACTGAAGTCAAACCAAGACATCACAAGTGCCAAGTGGCTACATAAATGACCTTCTTTTATCAAGGAAACACAGACATTTCTGTCTGGAGTATTTTTCTTTTCAGCTGTTGTCTATGAGAAATCACTGCGTTCTGGGCCGCTATCGGAGCACAATGAAGCAGTCATCACAAAAAACACATTCACCCATTCACTAGGCCAACATCAGCAGGCTGAACGAACACAACAGCCTTCTCCTCTTTCTCATCAGCTTCAAGTACACTTGTGAGCATCTTCAAACAGGCACCCACAGAGCAGTCTGCAGAGCTGCAGCCTTAGACGACCCTGAAAGGCTTCACCAGGAGCACATCCCACCATTGCTACCGCTCCTGCAATCTTCCACCTTCACCTTTGGCAGGTCAGGCTGATCAAATAATCACTGCTGCTCACAAAGACAGTAATTCCTCTCCTTATTCAAGTTGCAAATCTGTGTCGCAGTCTATAAAGGGGTTTAAGCCTTTTGCAATAGCCAAGATCTTTCTCACATCCCAGCCAACCACAGACATCTCAGAGCTCCCATTTTTAGGAGCAGTCACCCGTGCTGCACATAATTAAGGAGTGAGGCAGCAGATGGCTCAATCCACCAACTCCTCCAAGTCATCCCCTCTCGTACACTGATGCATCCCGGCACCGAAGTACTGCAGCAGGGAGGACAAATGAGTGCTCACAAGTGTCAGCTTGTTTGCACGCTGCTATTTCTGCTGCTCAGGCAATCACTTTCAAGAGGACGTAGATCACATGAGAATATGCTCCTGCTCATCCGTCTCTGTGTGTTGAGCTTAACCATTTGTGTGTCCCCTGCCTGGCTCACTGCAAGCCCGAGGTTCTACTCAGAAATTACAAAAACACACGTTCTTTTAGAAAATAGGCTTTCCAGACCTACACTTAGCACTCCCTCCCTGTGAAAGGCACTCATTTTGTACAGATTAGCAATTTCTGTAGGAGTTGTAATTGTAGAGGAGTGCATACCCAAGCTAATCTACTAGGAGATAAAAACAAATATGCAAATATTTACTAAAGACTTACTAACAAGCACAAAGATAGAAACTCCAGCATTTGAGTAGTCTGAAAATCTGCTTCCATTCAGCACAGAAGTCTAAACTGCAGTTTGCCTGCAACAGGGGAAATACGTCGTATAGGATCTGACTGTCCTGGGTCAATTCTTTGTCACCCTGCCCTCTCAACAGCTTCCTACAGAAATACTTAAAAGATAGCAACGAACAGAAAGTTTCCTTTGTACCTACTTGGAGCCAAACTTTTTCAGAAGGAAGTATCTCGCTTGGCTCAGGAGTCAATGACTGACCAACAAAGTCCACAATGGTCACTCGCGTGCCTCCACCTCCGGCACAGCCACGCGGCAGCAAGCCGCGTCCCATTGAGAAAACTCAGCAGGAGTCCTCCAGCCCCGCTTTCTGCTGCTTCTGACCCAGCTTCTGTTGCAAAGAAAGGAAATTGCTGCCATCATGAAAGAACAGTGCTTGCATGGAGAAAGGAATGACTTACCAGCAGCCCTTCATCCACGGAAAAGGGGCTCAAGGAAGGATGTCCACCCCAAACGCAGTGAGCGGAGGAGTAAACTCAATTCCTCACCACCTCCAAAATGCTCTTGGGTCATGATTTGCTCAAATCAGGAGTGAATTATTTTGCTCAAGCCACAGCATCACCTCCTGCACACATAGTATCCCTTGTGGCATTTCATGGGTCATTTTTTCAACCTCCCCAAGCAGGAGCCAACCCTGGAGAAGGAGGAGCAGAGCCGTGCCGTATTTGTGTGCAGAATCTATTCTGGTCTCGTGGTGGAGCAGATAGGATGGCCCTGGGCCAAGGAGAGGCGGAAAGCGGTGGAGGAACGGCTGCAAGGACCCAGCACAGCTCTCAGCTTCCTGCAGATACCGGCGAGATATTTATAAAAGAGGGAAGATAAGTGAGAAAGGAAGAACAAAAAACGCGCTCTGACTGGAGGAAAAGCTCTGCCCGCCTGCCAAGTTTCAGAAGCGGTCATCGGTTGGAGTGGTTTGAAACTTGGCTGTGTCAGGGCTCTGACAGAAGGGTTTTCCAGTACACAGATAATAGGATTTACCCTAAGGGGAGAGGAAGAGTGAGGAAGAGATTGAAAAAGCGATCAAAATGAGCTCAGTGGGTTAAGCAGAGCCTCGTACAAGGAGGATGGATCCCAGAGGCGAGTGAAGAAGGCGGTGTGGAACTGAAGGTGCTGTTTCCTGGGGATATCCCCTCTGCATTTCTGAGCCAGACCTTGGCTGGGACAAAACAAACTCAGCAGTGCCGCCGGCTCTCGGGATCTTACTGTAAGCCTGCCCACAGCTGCTGGGTGGTTCTGAAAGCACCAGCTCCTAGATTCATGTGATAAAGAAAATAAAATCCTTTTTCTTTTTTTCTTTTTTTCTTTTTATTTTAAAGAAAAGTAACAACTAGTATTATGGTTATGGCAGAAAGTTATAAAACGCTAGAATTTAGATGTTCTTTTCTGTAAGACAAATAAAACCTAAAGTGGATTTCAATGTTACATATCTTACATTCCAATTCAAATTTTGATTTATTGCTGTTGTTTTAATAACTCACTGAAAATATAAGATCAGACAGACTGTCTGTGATCCGGGATAAACAAGGAGTGGTGCCTACTGGGACAGGAAGCTGGACTTAGTGGCTGCTGCACAACACGTTCCCGACACTGACAATTTCTATACATCAAACCAACAGTCCCTCCGATGAAAACCCACACCCAGATTTATCACAGTCACCAGAACGTCAGAGCAAGACTCCAGAAAACCATAACAAAAAAAAAAAAANAAAAAAAAAAAAACAGTTTCCTAAACTCATCACACAACAGGGTATGGGACTTCAAAGTATCTCCTTGTTCTTCAAACAAAACGGCAGGCTGCCAGCAATAACCAGCTACTGATAATGCCAACAACTGCTCATTACTAATTACAGTTAATATTTAGAGGCAGTGCTATTACTCCTAAGAGGACTCAGTGTGTCCCTTTTGACTGTGTGTTCCCTTAATATCCTTTTAACAGCTTTCTTTTTCCCAATACCCAGTAAATGGAAATAGTTTCTTAGAAATTTGACAGAACAGTAATTCAATGCCATTGCAGAAGTGCTGGGGTAACACAGGCTTTGTGTGGGCATGATCCACTCTTCGTCAACAGCTGCACTGTCTTTAATGACATACAAAACACAAGTGCACACCAACACCTACTTGTCCCTCCCCTTTTTTAGGATCATCAGTATGAATGATAAAGGAGGCCTCAGAAAACACATGCAAGTGGTACATGGAAGAGGGAAAGAGGGAAGCACAAATGCCTCCTGCTCCATTACACTGTCCCTGCTCCTATCTGCTGCTCCTCTGCTGCAGTGTCATGGTCAGAGTAAACCCACAGCACCTCAGCATCTCTCTAGTCAGGAAGAACTATCAATTAAACAATAATGTTGCAAAAAATCATCTTGAAGTTGAGCAATGTGTAACCTCAAAACCAGATCCTGTTGGATCTCTCCTATTCCCACGCTTCCGTAGCCAAGCAGCATCCTCCAGGTCCTCTCTCCTTACCCCTCTAACTTCTCTGAACACCCCTTTCAGTGTTAATCTTGTGCAAACACTTACAGAAGAGACAAAGGGAACTGTTTTCTTCTCCTAATTGCCAGCACAATGAGAGCAAGCCATGCCCAAAAACCTACTGCCCTGCACCTCAAATAGCAATCACAAAGTTTTGTTGCTTGGTTTTGGCTGAAAAAGCGGAAGGAAAAGCACTAGATGCTTCAGCATTACTTCAGTAAACTCTTTTGCTGCTCATTCTGGTTAGCCAAAAATGAAATCAAAAGTACAGCACAGCAATGGGCAGGCATTGCTATACAACCTTCAGGCCACCTGCATGTCCCCAGCTTTGTTCTGCTCGTGCTCACTGCACAGGGAATAACAAAGAAAGAAATAACAGAGGGGAGACTCAGAGCACTGTCACACAGCTCACACTCAGGGTGCTGGGCCTGGTCCTCTCTGCACCCTTGTCCTGCCACACAGTGCCACAACCTGGCACTCACAGCAGGCAGTGATGTTTCCAGCCCAGGAAAGCTGTGATTTCCGAATGCACCTGCCCCACAGGCAGCTCTTCTCCTGCACAAAGACTGAAGTTAACAGCGCAGCTTAACAGCACTATTAAAAACGTGTAGCTTTAACTGTTGCCCCTCTTTGGCAGTGCACTATAAAAAATACTTAATTTTAAGACCACACTTAAACTCCTGCTGAAGATGACCTGAATGTTTCTGAAACAAAACACTTGCTGAAAGGACTTGTTGAACTGGTGTGCAGAGAAATGAGATACCAGACAAATCCTCGTGCAGCCCTGGCCCAGAAAAGTGCATTCAATTACAAAAGTAAAGATATCGAAAAAGCTTCCTCATCAGAGAGGCACCGTGGAGATTACAGCACAGACTTCACCAATTACTTACATAAAATCAGAACAATAGCAAGTGGTTATCAAGTATTGCAAAATGTTCACAAAAAGCTCCTGCTACCATTGAGCTGTCTCTTGTATGTTAATTAAATCTAGGTCAGTTTAATTTTGGAAATACACACTAACGTTGGCTTACGGCTTCACTGGGCTACCTGGCTAACACCAGGAGATTTTACCCACAGAGCCACACAGAAGTGCTCTGTAGTAATAATAAGAAAGTAGAGAAAACAGAAAAGTAAAATTAACATTAGAAATACAAGAGATTGTTAAAGTCCTGAATCTTCCCCTCTGCAGAGACTGGAAAAATGCAGGAGTTTTTCTTAAGAACTTTACTTTTCTCTCAGTCCCCTTTCAGGGGCATAAATCACTCTCAGCTGTGAAAGAACAACAAGCATTTGGCTTCAGAGAAAAAAAAAAGGAAACCCTGATATTTTCAGGTTGCTGGACAGAACTTTGTTCTGCAGAAATGAAATCAGGTTACAAAACCAGTGTATGCTTAACAGAGCAGCACTGACTCCTCTGAAATTCTGAGCTATTTCTTGGAGCCATTTTACTTGCCTGACTTACAGAGCACCACAGAACATGGAGCTGGCAGGCAGATTATATTACCACACTGAACTGTATTTAAAAACATCAAGTACTGCAAAATGCAGCTGTCTGTTGCAGAGGCCAAGTTACTCACAGTGCCCCGGTTAAAGCCCTGCTGCCTCTCTGGAGCCCTCTCTGCTGCAACGAGCACAGCGGAGCTGCCAACGCCCTGAAGCCAGCATTGCCCAATTTAACCATAGGGAAGTAGCAGGCTTCAGCAGAGGAGCCTTTGTTTTTGATTTCACTCCTTCTGCACTCAGAAATTGTCGAAACTCGGAGAGAGCTCTGCAACTTGCCTGCTTCCCAAGGCTTTACTGCGTAAGATCAGGTGGATTTCAGAAACAACTGTTAGCCAAGCTGCTAGCAAGCAAACAAGAATGTTCCTAGAGAAAATCTTTATACGCCTTTTTTCTAAGGAAGTCCCACCCTCCTGCACTGCCCCACTCCCTCTGCATCGCAGGACACTGCTTACTGCACAGCTTGGATCTAGAAGACAAACCCTCAGGATGATGCAGAACTGATGAACAAGCCCTGCCATCAGCACCTCTCCAGCTCCTGCACCCATGTGGGCTCCCTTGCAGCTCCTTGATGCAAGAGCCACTTCACAGGCTCGAGTCTGCAGCAAAGATTTCCAGGCTTGCAGCTCTGAAATGGAAGGCATCTTGCATTTTTTAGATGAACTGCAAGCTGAAAAGGGAAAGCTCATCCAGCAAACAGAAACGCAAAATGTCACCAGCGTTATTAGTTTTTGAGAAAAATATTTACTCTACAGCTGAATCAGACTGCTTTGCAGCTGAACCCAGACAAAACTGCACCAATGGAGAAGGTTTTGTGTCTGCTTTTTAATGATTCTACCCTAATCACAGCAAAACTTCACCCCTTCCCCATGCTGACTGAGAGAATCATTGTGAAGTGCCGGGTCCTGCAAATTAGCAAGCAAGCGAACAATAAAATCCCCCCAAGAATAATGCATCACAAAACATGCTGCATTCAATTATTTTGTGAAGTGCAGTTTAATTACTTGTAAAAATAATGAAGCTTTTGTACAAGCTCTCGCTAGCATGCGTTGCTGCTCTGTATTTTGCTGAGTGGTACTCGTTGTGTGCCAAATGTGTGTGCATGGTTTATACAGCCTGTGCCTAAGCAGAGTGCAAAGAAGAGATTGTACAGCATCTATTGTGTTTTGACAGCACATCAATGATATATGCTCTTGTCATAGAGTTGGGCTGCTATTGCTATATTTTGAAACTCGCTATTTCTCCTCCCAGAAGGGATTTTCAGGCCCTGATCCCATGTGGTTGCAGGAGGCACCAAGACACCAAGCACAATGAAGCTTCTGCTAAGGAAACAGGCCGTCTTCGTTTTGCAGCCACCATCCTCTGCAAGGTTTTCCAAGGCACAGGATGCAGGGCACAGCTGCCAGATGTGTGGACACTGTATCTATTCAAGAGGAAAACTAACCATAATTTTGCTTAACCCATACAAGTGGTTTTAGGATACACTGAAAAGAACAGGAATCAGCAGCATCTTGATGGAAAAGGTACTGAGGGTGCTACAGTATCTCATGTTCAAAGATCAACTGCAAAGGTCACTAGAAAAATCCCCTGGATTACACTAGCAGCAGCTGTTGCAGTGATTAGCAGAGGGCAGTGCCATGTAACCAAGTGCTCTTGCTTCTTCTTTCCACTAGGAAAGAACTGCCCTCCCAGTATTGGAACTGTTGTGAAATACACTACCGAATACAAAATAGCTGTTGTAATAGCTCTGTTTACTTCTCACTTCTTTTTGAATTACCAACTCCACTCATATTCAGATTGCAGTATTTGCTAGGAGCTCCACAATCAACTTTTGACCAATTTAAGTTTCTTGATGGTATGAAAATTCTGTTAACATCATTAGTCTCACCTCGGAGCTCTTTGCTGCAGTTACAGGATTAATTTGTACATTCTATTTCTATAGGACAGCGTGCAAGAGCCTTGAGTGTTTTCACAGTATGACCGTTGCTGAACTCACGTGGAAACAAAAGCAATACTGCCATCATCTCTATTGATCTCAGCCAACAGTGGTAAAGAAAAGGTTAAGAGTACAGCTGCTGTCCCACCCTGCACCTTCTCCTTCACCCTACTTGGTATGTGATTGGCTTCATTGTTGAAGATGAAAGTTCAGTGCAACCACACCAACAGCCTAACTTATTTTTTGCTGCCTCTAACATCCTGTCCAGTAACTACAGAAAACAGAATAATCTACAATTTATAGCATAAAGAAATGTTGCGTGAGAATGTGGACAACAGAGAAAACTCCTAAACATGACATTGGGTCACTCAACATAAACCCCAAGCATCTGAAAATTCAAATCAGGAAAACAAAGTTAATAACAAAGCTTAAGAGAACCAGGCATCACAATAACAGACATGCAGACCAAAACTTTTCTCCTTTACAAATGGCTCCCCCCAAGACTTATTTAAGCTCCTTGTCTTTATTAGCTGCAGCTTTTAAAGTTAGTAAGCCAAACATTTGCTATTCAAAAACAACTTTCCATCTTCTGAAGTTTTTCTGTAAAACACTGCAGTAAGTGCTCATGCAACAAGTTACTTGCTACGAGTTGGCAAGATCCGGCTGCTTCTCATCACGCTCATAAAACACAACAGTTTCTGCTGGAAATACTTGCATCAATTTTTACTTAAGTTCTTACTTACATCAGTAGATATCTATTCTCTATGAGACACTGCTTTATTTCAACAACGTTATTACGATTTCACCTAACCAACAACCTCCAAATCTATGAAGTAAGGACATGACAGGCACAACCACCACCACGAAGCCTGCTAGCTGCACTCTTTTCAACAGCTGGACTTGTCTGAAGAAAAGATTTTTCGGTTGTGTTTGCATAAGGTTTGTCTTAATTAGCTGATATCACCATGACTCATGTTGGGCTTTAAGGCACAGCTGGAAACAGAACAATGTGCAGTAGAAGAGAAAAGGAGAACCCAACAGTATTATTGCGCTTACCTTAAAGCCTACGGTCACTCTCCCATTGTTTCTAGCAATAAAGGTAAAAGCAAAATCACGAAAAAATTGATGTTAAGGGTAGAGTTTAGCTTTCAGACACTCTTCAGGGATAAAGTAAAGGGAAGCATGATACAGAGAATGGAAAACAAGCAGAAGAACCGTGAAATCAGCCTTACTCGGTCAGAAGCTGGTGCAACTTCTGGTAGCCCCGCTCCAAGGCCAGGCTGACGGGCGTCGCGCCGTCGCGGTTGCGGATGCTGAGCGCTCCTCTTCCTCCCGGCTGCTGGAGCAGAAACCACGTCAGCCGCAGCAGGCCCTGCCTCACCGCGAAATGCAGCAGTGTTTCCCGAGGGATGTTCTCTGGGAATAAAGGAAAAAAAAGAAATAGGAATTGGTAGGCTGCCGTTTAGGTGAATGCCATTCCCCCCACATCCTTGCTACTGGAGACAAGCCACGCGCACGCCAAGCGCAGCACAATGGCTGGCATGGAACTAGAGGTGCTGACAGCCAAAAAGCCAAGGAACCTAAACACTGCAGCACCTGGAAAAACATACTCTGCACAAGCTGGCTGCGAAATCCAGGAGAGACCGGTGTTTGAAAGCAAGGGACTCACTCCAGTGGGACTGAACGTGCTTAGGACCTCTTGAGGTCAGACTGAAAGAGCACAGAAGTCAACGTGAAAAGAGCACTTTGTGGACAGCCACGAGAACCACAGAGCTGCAGGGCTGCCCTACCGCTCCTGACATGGGCAGGTGGGTTTCCCTGTACATCCAAGCCTTTTTGTTCTCATGGCCAGGACCAAGTTTTAGGAATGGAAGAGTTCTCTTATTTAACGGGACGCTGATTTGTCCCAAGGCACAAAGAAAATCAATTACAATCGAGGAACAAATGCAGAGCAGTTATAAAAGAGAACAGTTTTAGCCTATCATATGAACACAAAAAATGAGGCTGTAGATTTCCTGGTCTGATTGTGCCTTAGACCAGCTTTTCTCCGCTTTCTACAGTAGCTCATAATTCTGAGTAGCAGCACTTATGAACTAGTAATCTCCTCTGCTGCTTTCTATGCTTAATAACCGTGACTTTCTAATTTGGGAAAAGTCACTCTTGAGCCTAAGCTTTCATCTCGGAAAAGTATCCCCCTACTCTGAAAGCTGCTGCCCTAGAACTGTGCTCTGAAAAGCTTCAACCAGAAATGGGCTCCAGATGCACTGCTGAAATATAGCATTTGCAGATCAAAGCGTGTACTTCTGCAGGGAGGGCAAAAGCACTTGGGTTAAAAAAACTGCAAGAAATAAAAATTTGTTCTTTTAATCAACAAAGGATTTCTATATTGACTGGCAGCAGCAAAAACAACAAAAAAGCACCAGCTGGGTTCTGAGGAAATCATGCCAATGGCTTAATATCTTTAATATCACAGCAATGATTTATTGGGTTATTAATTTGGTTGCCAGCCAAACCTATAGAGTAGATTTAAAAATGCATGTGCATAATGCCTCTACAATTTAATTAAGCATTTCTTCCCCACGAAGCACGCCTCAAGAGAAATCACTTCTTCAGTGTGCTGTTGTTTTTCTTGCTTGCATTCTTAAGGGACATCATTAAGACCTTTAGTGAAAAACAAAGCAAAAAGAGGGAGTTCTCCTTGCCTGACACAGTTTTTCCCCCACTTTCTGGATCAGTTCCTGAAGAACTAATCTGTATTCAAGAACCAAAGCTTTCTGGCACTGCCTCTCTTCCATATGATTCCAAATAGGGTCTCTGGGCTACAAACCAATCCTTCCTCCCTAACCTCCTTTTGATTACTGTAAAGCAAAACCATGTTGTCCTGAATACATGAGTGTGTCTGAATGGAAGGAGGTTCCAGCTGATCAGAAAAAAAAATAGCTGGTCTCACTCAGAGACAAATTCTCAGCCTAAGGGAGAGCAAAGGGTTCTGGTATTGAGCACTATGTTGTGTCATGCTTCAGAAACAAACACCACAACAAGGTAGTTAATCATAGGTTGTCAGCCTTGGGCTTAAAGAATAATGAAAAATAACATGCCATATAGATAAGACAGAAGGGAAAAACTACCAACGAGGTTGCAAAAAGGAGAAAGTGTGGATACAGGATTGGACTTACCCAGAGTGAAAGCAGATGCCCAGGGTTTCACTCAGTGAACTTGCACAAAGTTCCTACGTTAACTGCACTAATAAACTGGCAGCCAGCTAGCATAATTAAAACAGTACAACTCTTCCTGCTGCGGATGTAGGAAGCACAAAAGCACTTTCTGTTGGAGCAAATGACTGCTGTCCAAATAAAGAACATGTTGCACTGGTCTGACCACATCTGCTCCAGCAAGGGATCTCCTGCCCTAGCTGCCTCGCTGAAAGGGAACATCATCCTCCTACCTGAAACAGACACCCCTGCACCAAAACTGAGCAGGGCAGACCTGAAAAGCATAAGCATGATTCCTGGATCAGAATGCCTCCTACACCTTTAGCTGAGAGTCGCACAGTTAGGCAGCAGCATCCTCTGCTCACGAGCTTGTGGTTCCCCAACAAAAACATGCACCAATTTCAAGCTTTTAAAGGTGCCTGCAACTCACCCCATCTCTGATCCACCTGGGTGCTCCTCCCTATGTGTATAGAGGAAATACCTCTCCCAATTGTCCCAAACGTTCAAGTGATTTATTCTGCTCATTTGTCTGAACTTTTTGAAAATCCCACCTTTTTTCTCCAATCTTTTAAAACAATCTTCCTATTGTCAAATTAGTGGATACAGGTGGATGGAGGTGGCTACCAATGCAACTGACCTGAACTTGGCACTGCCCCAATGCCTCTGAGCAACCACGACGTGCACAGAAGATGAGCACAAGAAGACACGGCGCGCTGCCATGCTGTGCATACTGAACACGCAGGCTTGTTCTCCAGGCCCACTTGAAGGGATTTGCCTGACAAACCAACTGGCTCCAAGCCATCCTAACAGATGGGCACGGATGATGGCAGCAAAGAGACAAAGTGCTGCACATACAGCAACCGCAGGGCCTTGGGCAATGGCTTTAGAGGGTTTTGGAGTGTGTAAAACTTGCACAGCTACAGTGAAAAGACATGTGCCATCTGTGGACTGGATTCACTACTAATATACAATGAAAAATACATCTGCTGGTGCACTGTGCTGCTCAGAACAAGCCAAGAGCTGGTGTGCCTTGAGTTTGGGAGTCCTATGGGATGGAGAGGGGAGGAAGATGGGCAGCATGCCTCTAACCATCCTACCTCTGAAGGGCTGAAGCTCGTAGCATGGGATTTTGGAAATTCAGTCAATGATTACAGCACCTTGTCATGGTGCAAAATGCCTGTCCCAGCTACAGAGGAACAAGAAAAGCTTTAACCAGCAATAGCCAGAGCTTCTGCTACAACATGTCAAGCATGAGCTCCTCATCTCAAAATGGCTGTCCTTCAAATATCAACAAAAAGGTTCTTGTAATGAGGAAATTGTGGAAATGCAAGACACACGATACTGGAAAGGCCAAAGTTGTTTTTGTTCCTTTCTCGTTTCCTAGTAATAGGCAAGAGTTGAAACATATGATTATTGTCCCATAATGGCAGGGCACTGTAATCCAGCTGGCAAAACAGAAGGCCTTAGATGTATTATTTTAATGTATTTTTCTGCAGCTGTGACACATGAACAATTTAACTGGGTAACTAAGGCCAAAATTTCCATAGAAGAATATCAAATGTACTCTGCTAACTGTAAATGATTACGGCTTAAGGTGCTTTTAGCATTAAACAAAAAAGCATTGAGGAAGAAAAAAAAAAAAGAAGGTTTGGGTATGACACATCCGAGAGCTCAGAAACTGTTCCCTAAGTAAGAACTTCCATTTTAATCCTGATTAAATAACAGAAATAAGAAAAGAAAAAGAAAAAAAAAAAAGAAAAGAAAAAGAAAACCTATTCCCCTTTCAAATTTACTGCTTATTTATTTAGAATAATCCACATTGAACTGCTCAGTTTCTCCTCTGTACCCTGAGACAGCTCACTGAGGAAGAGCAGGAGTAAGCCATGGATTGGAACAGCTCGAAGTGCCTCTCACTGGTCTTCCTGTGATGGTGACCTTCACTTGTTTCTCAGCCAATATTGTGCGTTCTCAGCAAATCTGAGGTCTACCATCAAATCTGGCCTCAAAATCTTGTTCTCCTTGTTTCTGGATGGAAAGGTTCTCAGTGCTCAGATCAACTCTCGAGAAACACAGGGAGCAAAACCCAGAACCAAGCTGTCCCTCAGCGCTGAGGTCCTGGGTGAAGGCTTGAGAAGACAATGGCACTAAAGGAAGGTCAAGGCAAAGACACTGTGTTTGGAGCTACGAGTCCAGTTAATAAAAAGATGTGTGGAGTAGTTCTTTTTTAATCTTCTAAACAAGAAATTTTTCAAAGCACGCTAACAGGTCTTCACGTCCCCATTCCCACTAACGTCTAAGGGAACAGAAACGCCCTCATGCCAATGAGTTCCCAGCCACAGGCTGGGCAGTACACTTCGGACACTGTCTGAAGAAGGACAAGCATTTGCTGCTTCTCGTTTTGCACTGCATAGGACATTACATTTAGGTATGGGAAAGATTTTTTTTTTCATCTTATCAAGTATAGTGGCTCAGCAGACTACTTTGTGCCTATTTATACCATACAATCCTTTATCAGAGGGCAGAGAAAAAGGTGAGAAGAAGACTGGAAAGAATACAAAACCCAGTGAAAAGAATACTAGTAACTATTATCCTGAAAGCATTCAAGGAGAAACTATAAAAGGAGTGCAGGAGATGAACAGATTAAAGCTTTACATCTGAAAAACATCATCAGCCACGTCCCTTTAACATGCTCCAGTGGCAAAAAGTGTTAGCTTCTAATTTCATTCTAGTTATTTCTGAAAGCTTTTTAGAGCTTTTTTTAGGCTTCTTACTTTTTTTCTTTTTAATAAGGCTTTTTTTTTTTTTTTTTTGTTACTTCTCTCTTCAGACATTCTCTGTTTCTGTATTTGGTATTCTCTAGACATCTTCCTGATCTCTAATGATGTGGCCCACTGCATTGTACACTACAATCCTACTGGGTTTGATGCACAATTAAACACAATTCAGACCATTCCAGACTGGGGCAAGGCCACTTCTGCTCTACCACCTCCTACCTGGTGAGCTCAAGGAACTTTGTTTCTCAAGAAGCACTTATTGCACATGGATGTTTACTATTCAGTGCTTCTGGGAAGCTGTACGTATTCCAGACGTCAGTAACTGCATTCCTAAGGCCAGGGAGCTGCTAAGTGTTTTATCTAGTAAGATGGACTCCTGGCTATCTGCCCTCAATCACTGCTATCTTGCAGCTCAAAGGGACAGCTTTTCCCTGTGGGGAATATCACTCACTCTCAGGGCTGATCATTGCAGCACTCTGAAGGCACCATCCTGAAAAGCTCCGACCTCCGGAATCTTTACCATTGGTCTGGATTTCACCACTTATTCTGATGACCAAATTGAACAGACTCTGTTTCCTAAAAGAAATTTTGAAAGCGATGTGTTTGCTACTGATAGATAACTCAAGGATTAAGTTCTCTAAGCTTTCCATACCTGAGCCTTTGATCCTCCCTAAGTTTTTGCTTTTTTCCCCCCACTGCAGCACAAACAAGCCATAATCATTACTCATACCTCCAAATATTCTGCTCTGGTTTTCTAGTTAGCTTATTTTCTGTTTAATCATTTTAAATAGAAAATTACAGTCCTGTACTTATAATGCATATGTCCTCAGAATACATATTAAATTTTGATTTCTAGATATAAGTGTAACCATCTGTTCAATTTTAACAACAGCCTTCCAAATGTCACTGGGAACAGTAAATAACCCTACTCTTAACAGCAGTAAGAACTATGTTCTTTAGAAAGTTACAGTGCACTTGCAATAATTAAGACAGACATGATTATACAGCACCTGAAAGTAATGCTGTACTTGGAACACCATGGTAACAAAAGTAATCCTTCATTAAGGATAGTCTGAAATAAATTTTGGGTGCCATCTGAGTTCACACAGGCTAACAGTCAACCAAGAGCAAAGCCCAGGAAGGGACGGCACATGGCTGGGGTAGGAGCACAGCACATATGACCCAGATGACCCAGAGCAGCAGCAGCATGCATGGAGAGGGCTGGGACACCATGCCCAAGGCGGTTCACATGCACTCTGTGCTTGGAATGCAAAGCCTTGCCTGGTCCCTGCAACACAAGGACATGCCTCTGTCCCAATGACATAGCATGGGGTGTGGTGGACTTGATGATCTCAAAGGTCTTTTCCAACCAAGACGATTTTATGCTGCAGCTTCCTCCATCTCCTGGAGTCTCAACACGTGCCAGAATTTCTGCCACTGTTCATCCATTCATTGTGAATGTCCTGTCTGCTTCATGATGGAGTCAGGGAACTTAGGGCTCCCAGCCCTGGTTCTGCTACGGAAGCACCAGGTGGGAGCTGGTACCTTTCTCTCCCAAAGTCCCATTACATGATCTGCATAACCAGCACAACAGCTTAGAAAATATTTTGCAGGGAATGCTATGTGTGGATAAACAGATACCTAGTGCAGAGCTGCTGCAAGTCTTTCTGGAGTTCTTTTCTCCAAAATAAGGATTAAAGGCTTCTCTGGGGTCTTCTACAAGGAGCAGGCTGCACCTCAGGTGGGTGGGTTCATGGAGAATGAAGAAAATAAGACAAAGAAATTGGGAAGACACATTAGAAGTCAGATGCACGATATCCTAAAATTAAACCAGATAGCAAAAGCACAGCCAACTAATGCTGCTGCTGGAAAAGTCTGCTGCTTCTGCACAGGAACAGAGTGCTGATCAAAATGCCCTGAAACTGAGGTCCCCCCTTTGAGAGCAGTTGACATGAGGAAAGCTTGAGAATAGGCTTTATACGTGTATTTTAACGGGGAAAATTCTCCATAAAGGACTCGTTACTCAGAAACCTTACTGAAGTCAAATCACAATTGCACCAGAAGGGTAAAGAATTAGAAACAAGAAACTTAGGTAAGAGTATCACCTTTCTACAGGAAAACAAACAAGGAGAGCTCTAAGGTGAGACCACTGATAAACAGTTCCAGAGAAAGGAATCTGTTTTCTGAATATACCTTTCCAGCCAGGGATTCCCCATGTCCAGCCACTGCCCCCCAGCACACGAGCATTACGGTCACTGGAAAGACCAGGCTGGGTACCACACTCCATGCTGCTGACTGCTGGACAAAAAGCTTGTCATCAAAGCCCATGTCCTACAAAAAGAGAGTCTGCTGCTAGATTTGTCACAAAGGGTTCATTCAGAGCTTGCTGAGATCCAAACGAATCCACTTTTTGCAATAGATTTTAGGTGAAGAACTAGGGACTGTGTTCACAGATTGTTTCAGACTTCTACATTGCACCAGAGTAATATAAATTAATAAATACTGAGTTTGTAAATACCTGCAACAATATTGCTGTATGGATTAGATTCATCAATACTGCTCAGTGCATTTAAGTTTGGGACAGTCTCCCTTTAAGCACTAAGAAGTTTTGCTCTTCCAGACCAGTGGAAATAAAGCAAATGAGAACACTGCACATGAACGTATTGGGCTTTTGCAAATGCACTGATGACAATACAGGAATAAATGCTGATTGTATTTGCAATTTATTTTAATGAAAATGATGTCTAAAGAGATAACAAGAAATAAACGTAAAGACAACATAGTGTGAAAGACTGCCGGGATTACTGAAACTGAACAAAATTCTCTTGCTGAATAGCAACAGCTAACTTCAGTAGGTTATGGACAGAAAAAAAAAAAAAAAGAAAGGTGTTTCACTGGAATGCTTACAAATGTCCTCTGGCAGTTTTAAATAATTTTAGAGGTATTTCTAACCCACAGCTGAAACAATGTCTTCTTAGCAATTTGGCTGTATGAATGCACCATGCCTTTAATCTTGAGCAATGGCAAACTCTTGAAGAATGAAGACCTTGGTTTGGCAACCAAAACATAAGCAAGTACACAGTTCTTACATAGCTCTGGATCACAGCAGTCCTGAACTTTTCCTTACTAAGCACTGCTTGCAGTGTCTTCTCTGCCCTGTGGGGTGTGACAGCAATGAAGTTTCTGTCCTCTGCTGGAAGACCTGGGAGAAGGTGAAGGAAAGGAGAAGCCTGTGCAGAGCCAGCCCCTCCTCAACAGCCAGCACCAAGCCATGCTCAGCCCTGCAGCATGAGCCCAAGCTCTTCCAGCAGAAAGGCAGCCACCTCACATCTGTCTCTAGACTCCAGCCCTTAGAAATATCTCCTTTTAAGCATGCTCTGCAGCAATGCTCACCTTATAACAGCACGTCCCCACTGTGCTGCTGCACTCAGATGGCTGGAGCAGGCTGCCCGCTCGCTCCTGCCTTCCGAGGTTTTGCTAAACAGCAGCGTTTTGTTTCCAACCCACAAGAGCCCATAGAGAAATGCCAGCTTAGAGGCAGCGTGAAAGTCTTTCAAGAAGGGATCTGACATTTTCCTTTGTTCTCATTTCTATAGTATTTTCGCCTTCAAGAAGGTTATTTGAAGTATCTGGCAGTGACATTTAGCAAAATGGGAAATATGAATCGGAATAACTGTTCATAGGTGGTGATGCAATGTGGGACAGGCAGTCCCACTGGAGGGGCACCGTCCAGAACAGACGTAATTGTTCTCGTGCTCTCACAGTTTCAGTCTGTGCTATGCTTTTTCCTCTTTCCCCAACACAGATTAACTCACAAGCACCACCACTGAGGTGCAGAGCAGTTTTGCTAACGTAGTTCTCCACCATGAATCAAAGACATCTCTTCCACCTTGTTCTACCAAGACAGGGTTACGTGACCAAAAGGATGCTTATATATACAGATCTTTCCTTTCACAATCACAAAAATTCCCCAAAATTCCCTACATATAATTAGCTTACTGAAAAAGAGCTACCAGATAAATCTGCCTCCAGACAGAAAGCCGACCAGGAGATGAAAAACAGACCAAGACATCAACAAATTGCCCTTATTCAGTTACATGTGAAAGGACTCGCTGCAAGGGAACATTTTATAGCACCAGCATTCTCAGATGAAAGTTGCATTTACTGCTGTTGTATCCATTCCCTTATAGCAGGGCACGATGCCAAAATGCTCTGCACAGCAGAGCTGCCCCTTCTCACTGCAGGATGCAGCAGTTGGGTCTGGCAGCATTCACAGCCCACCCCACAGTGACTTTCAGGCATATAAGGGTATGCTGAGCAAATCAATAGATTTCCCTAACTACTGATTTTTCCAAAGAGCAACCAAAGTCAAGAAGAGAAACTCTCAGCCTCGCTGCAAAGTCAATAACAATTTAGAGCTTCAACTGATGTTTCCATGAATTGAGAGAACATTGCCAGTTTTTGACTGTATTTTTACCACTTTGAGAAAACAAATGCCTGTATTATCATAACTTTCTAAAATGCAAAAAGAAATGTCAGTGTCTTTAACAGAGAGGAAAAAATACCAAGTGTTTATTTCCTGGCAAACAGACAACAGCATCTGAATTTCTATCCAGAAACCACTAAATCCGATCACATCTTTGAATGTCTGCTAACGCTGCTTTGCCTGCCTGTCCACATATTTGTGTTTACAAAAGCAGTCAGTGACAATTAAAGCAGGAAAAATTCCTGCAGAAAACCCCATCAGGGCAAGCAGAATGGCAGCTGCTGTGCTGAGCAAGCCATGTACCATTCCTCTTCCAGTGTTTATGCCAGTGTATCCCAAAAAAGACAGTGAGTGCCTCATAGCCACATTCCTCATGTGAAACTATTTGCCAAAATACCCTAAAAATGTACAGCAACGCTGCAATTAGCCCTGCAGTGCACCAGTATGCTTCCTCAAAACTTCCCTGTGACAAAGAAAGCAGAACTCCAAGGCTATGGGCATGTCACAGCATCCTGAATGTGTTGGCTCTTCTGCTTTCATCGGAGGCATTGGGCCAGCACTGACCTTTACTTATTAGCTCTCAGTAGCCCCCACTGCTATGGTTAAGGGCTACCGTTAGCCAGTCTTTGCCACTTTCACTCTCTTTTATTTGCAAAATTATCCAGGATCACGTTGTCAAAAGTCTGTGTTCACCCAGACAGCTGTACAACCAGGGACGCTGGGCAAATCCTCAGGGATGCTTTGGCATCAACCGTGCTGCCTGTAGGCAGCCAGCTTCTCCAAGAGGAATCAAATGCATTTTGCATGCACTGCAGTTCCTTTGCACCTGTGCTATAAAACCAACATTCATCAAATGCCCCAAAGTTGTGGCACAAGGCTGATATTTCCCTGAAGCACCAGGCTTCCTACAAAGACCCATCTCCCTCAGGAAATTGGAGGAGTGTGATGTTGATGCATACATAACACTGCACAGACACAAAACTCCATCTGGATGTGAGCTGTGACACTGACCGTTTGGCACAGCACATCCTCTTTCACAACAGGAGACAGAAAAAACATCGGTGCCTTGTGTACTTCAAGGTGGCTGAAGTGCAAAGCATAGGATGCAGACACAGTAGGACATGTTGGTGTACATCATACCCCATTTCTGTGCACAAAGACCAATGACTATTTTGAAAGACGTGTGAATGGCTCCCAAAGCAGAAGGCTTTTTACCTCTCTTCCCATCCACATCTCACACATATCCCCGTGCTCCTCACCGTTCAGGGACTGGTCTGCTCCCAGCACGTTCCATTCTGCTGGCAGCTTCAGGTGTCGAAATGCCAAAGCCACTTTCTCATCCAAAATGTCCACATCTGCAGCGGGTGGTCTTGACTGGTCCAAGAAGCGGGTGAAGTTTAGTGCCTGTTGGTTACCCGCATAGGTGGCCAGAAACTGGGCTGCGTCATAGGCTTCATCCTGGATGAACTTGAAGTTCTCTTCTGCCACCACCAGAACAGGGTGACCTTCCTTAGAGGCACAAAGTGCCACCTTCACAGTCTCACAGCAGTCATGGCCTGCAAAATAAAACAAATTGGTAGAGGAGAACAGTTGAGTGCTGAAGAAAGCCACATCTGAGCAGCTCCTTTGACACACACATTCCTTGTACTTAACTGACTTCATGTAAGTTATCAAGAGTCACAACTCCAAATTAAAAGCTTTCTTGGGAACTTACACATCTTTTAAAACCTAAAAATACTTGTCTCTACAAATATACGTAACTCTTCTCTGTTTGGCATAATATAAACACAGAAGTATCTAAGCAGCTCTCCTCTGACCAATCCATTTTTGATCAGCTACAAGTAAATTCAAGAGTGCTATATAACTCAAGTAAAGATTCTGCAGACACAGCAATGGGAGTCATTGTCCAGACAGGCAGATTGTAGGGTCAAACACATTTCCTTTCCAGCTCTACAGGTCTCAGGAACTTAACAGAATGTAGAACTTGAGAACCAGAAAACTGCCCACTCCAAAAGCTGGCACAGCACTCAGCTTGTGTGGCAACCACTGCAATGTCACCTAACACACAGATCTGCAAAGCAGCAATAGCTGAAAGCACAGCCTGAAAGACAGAACTAAAACTAAGCTGCTCCTGCTAAATAAAAACCTGGAATAGCCACTTTCTGTGTTTACCAAGTAAAAAGGGTAGAGGTCTGATAACTTTATTTAATTAGGGCAGGAGAAGCAAGAGAAAGGATGCCTTGGCATGGCAGCAGTTTTGCTGATCCAGAAGCTAAAAAATAAAGTTGAAAAAAACAAAATAACAAAAAACCCACCACCTCCTTTCGGTAATTTTAAAAGGAAAAATATACTATGTACCCAAAACGGCCAGCGCTGGCAGTTGCCAGACATGTCCCTTCAATAATAAGGTTCGTGTTTCAAGTTCATAGTGCAGCACAGCTCCTTGTTCCAGTGTCAGCCCGACGTCAGCACTGTTTTTGCCAGAACAGCGTGGACCCTCCACTAATTACTGGAAAAGCTTCTCTTTGCACATGACCTCAGCATCCTACTACATTCATGAAACCCTAGTTAATTAAATACAAAGTGACGATTTATTTTTAAAGGCTTGAAAATTCTATTTAAGCCCCTATTTGTGGTCAGTGGGAAAGTTTGCTTCTTCTGTCGGGGCCCTTTGCTGTTGATTTCACTCACAAAAGAAAATATGTCCCTAATCTCTGCAGCCATTCAGCCAACCTTCCAAATCTGTTCTGAGGCTTTTGGCATCTGTACAGGTTTGACTGCTGAAAGGGGCAATCCTGAAGTTAATTGAGAGGTCAAAACCACCATTAGGACACTGTGGGTAGCACCAAAATTGTCAGAGACAAGGCTGCGCGGCTTCCTAAGGAGAGCAAGTGCAGCTGGAAACATATCAAAGGCAAATGATGTGAAAGCTGGAGGAATAAATGTACTAACACTGATGTTACAACTCAGAACAAGGGTGGGAAGACCTACTCTGGGGGCTCTTTGGAAGCTGTGGCCAAATCTCACTTGGAGCAAAGCACAGGATGCTGTTTCTAAAGCAGTGAAGACTTGAAAAGAGTCTGAATGCACATGCATTCAGAATTTAATTCATCACCATCTGAAGGGATTGGCAGTGGCAGAGATCTCAGTGGCCCTGAGGAAGTCCATCACAAACTCCATCCATCCTCGCAGAAGCAGTCTCAAATAATCAAGGGAAAAGGCACAATTCTGGGGGAATTTCCCCTTAATGCAGTTTAGAACTTTCCATTCCTCCCCCTATATCTTCTTTCTTTGCTCATCTTCCTGAAGATATTAGCATAAGGAGCTATTGAGACTTCCTAACAGTGTTTAAAACCTCCACCAAATCCCTGAAGAGCACTGAGCTGTCCTATGAAAGCTGACTTGAGGGCTGCGAACTTGGCTCTCCCTCACACAAAGCAGTAGAAGTTCACTAGAATGTGAAAAAAAAGAAAAAAAAACACTAATAAAAGACTGCTTCATAGCATAAGAAAAGCTAAACCTTTGATTTTTTCTTTTTTTAAGCTATTTTCTCCCTAGTCCCACAAGAATCCCATCTGTAAAACAACCTAGAAAACAGCTACTCTGCCAGAAAGCCAGCTGACTTTCAGGAGTGAAGCTGAAGGCAAACACAGCCTGCTAGCAGGCAGAGAAACACTGCAGGACAGTCACTTCTTCACAGGAAGGAGAAACACCGCTTCCACAGGACAGTAAAAGCTCCTCAGCCATGACAACAACTAGAGAAATGTCAGTCAAGAAATGCAGTTTCCTCAAACCAGCATGTCAGACGTGGATGAGCTGTGTGCGACACTTGCACTGAGCACATACGAAACTCTCAGGCTTGCAGTGAATTTAAGCAGAACCACAGGAACACTCAGTGCAATGCAGAGCTCATATCCTGATCCACAGCCAGCAGTGGTTCTCCTGAAACTCCCACCAACATCTAATGCAGACTTGGAAGTGAGGTGCCAGAGCCGACAATCCACGCACATCTGATGGGATCAAACAAGCATCCTGCTAAACCCTGGGGAATGCTCTCCTAAAAGGCAGCCCCTTGCAACGCTTTGATGTTCTCCTTCCCTACATCTGAGGAGATGTCAGACTTGGGGTTAAGAGTCTGGGACAGGTTCTGACTTTGGCAAGGAGTTCAAACACAAAAGGGGCAATTAAGTAACAAGCATGGCAAATAGTAAAAGATTACTCAAGAGGTCTCTGCCCCCTGCTTTGAAACAGCCATGGGGACGTCACCAGCAAAGGGCTCGAACACCCAAGCACACACAGGACCTTCTGCAGGAACAGTTGGTGTGGCAATGCTGCTCTCCACATCAAAGACCTGCTTCCTTCCCTGGACTAACAGCTGAACTTCAGCAGCCCTTTTCCCAGAGCACATGAAGCAGTGTCAGGAAAAGTGAGCTCAGCTTTCTGGCACTCGCAGGAGATAAGTGGTTATCATCTGCAGAACAAGCCCAAAGCTGTTTTTACGAGGTTAGGGAACTTGCCCAAGATCACAAAGAACTCAGGGCAGTGCTGGAACAGACACTACTGCTCTGAATGGTCTCCCTTCTGCTCCAGTGGGCAAACAACAGGGTTTTCTCTTCACAGGGGTGAAGGACCCATGCATGGTGCTGGTGTGCAGCATCCATCACCCATCCCACAAGCAGTGTGCTCAGCATTGTGAGGATCGCTGCATGCAGATACCCACTGCTGTGCTCCTTCCAGAAGTGGAACAAAGCCCTTCTGACTCACTAAAAAGGTGAAAAACCTGGGTGTGTCAGGAAAAACCATGAGCCTATTTATAGCCTATCTGTAAGTTTTATATTTCAGAAGGCTCAAAAAACAGGAGACTGAGTAAATCACACACAGGTGCACCCACAAAGGGCAAGAGAAACCAAGGTACTTTAGAGCACGATTGGGTTTGCAACGCTGCATAATATCTCTCCTGATTGCCTTCAGTCTCCTCCAGAAACTCAGACCTCTGGCCAAAAGAGCAATCAAAAGCAAATGGTAAAATACTGAACACTGCCACATTATTACCATCCAGCAATATTCCAACTTGAATTTCAACTTTTCCAACATACCATGACGGTGTTTCTACCATTGCCGCTTGCTGACATCTCAGGCTGTGTGCTGGCATCCATGCTGCTCTCCTCTTCGCACATTTTTTTGCCACAGCATGAAATTTCATCATTGATATGCTAGCCTAACTGTTATAAAAGTCAAATAAGCCACCCCTTAATTCTTCCTGCATTGCATTTTACCCCATTTCTCCTGTTCCTCAGTTACTTCAATTTAAAAGCAATTCAATACTTGGAGCTGTTCTCAGATCTGCCAACATATTGCAGGAAAAGTACAGAAATTATAAAACTTTCCACTCCATGCAGTGATGGGTACAGCAGTTGCTTCTGTCATGATAAAGTGAATTCCTCATCTTTACAAACCCACACTTTTAAAATTGTTTAAAGCAAGACAACAAGTCTTCAATTACAGAATTCCTTACCAGGCCACTTACTGGAACTTGCTTTGGGCAATATGCAACAACAAAAACAAGGAACACGGGTCTCTGGCCTCTCTGCACTCAGCCCTGATGAGATGAGATACGTTGCTGTGATAGCACTGCCTCCTCTACACAATAACACTTGCAAAATAACATTGCAAAAGGTGGAGATTCTCAGCTGTGAGGACTTCATAGACAAGTTAATGTATGGCCTTAGGTTTGGCCACCTAAGTGACATCTGTGTCATTGACCTGGCGGGTGTCTAACAGGGTGGCAGCAGGACTCTGACCAGACCTTTTATCATCAAACAAAGCAAACACGGAGACAAAACACTGTCACTCCTAAGCAGAGCTTTTACTAAAACATGATTTCATTTCCTACTCCTCTGAAAGTGGAAATCCTGTCCAAACCTCCTATTTTCAGAATTCACATTTGAGATATCAGACAATGGTCCCCCAGCCTGGGCAGCTATTTAAAGCCCTGCTGGAAGCACATGTTTAGGTTTGCCTGGCAGGTGGCTAAGGACTCCTCCTGTGCTAATTGCATCCTCTGAGTTGCTGTGGTGGGGCTGAATTTAAAGAGATCTCAGAAAGAGGTTTAAGCAGGGCAGGAAAGTCAGACAGAAGATGTTGTGAACCTCCTGGAATATCTTGGATGTGCATCCAACAGATGTTGCCATCTGGTGGCTCGTACACATGGAAGTCAAAGGATCTCCTATGGCCATTTGAAAAAGAGTTCTCCTTCAAAAATCCCAAATTCTGGTTCTGAAAACTAGAACTCATATTTGACATGCGTGTGATTTACAGCTGCATACACTCATGCAACACAAGAGACCTTGTGAAATACATAGGCCAGTAAAAGTGACAGACAGGAGCCTTTGTTTTTCATTTTAAACACTGTGCTACTCATACAGAGTGTAGAAAGATTTTTAAAGGTCCTTTACACTGCAGAAGTCACACAAATTTGTAGAAGTGTAAGACTCCACATATTACCTCACGGCTAATTTCAATACAGATTCAATCATTTTTTCCTGTGACTGATGTCATCTAGAACTAGTATCATTTCCTTTTAATTGCACTGCCTAGAGCAATTAAGTACACCAAAGAGGATGGACTGCAAAAAGTCTTCTTGGCTAAACAGTTTTATTCTATTTTAGGGGGGTTTTGTTTCATAATTAAGAGTATTTTAAAATCCACAACCAGCATTGCCAAGTGGTCATTTGTTATGCAACTTGTTTACCCTTTTGGTTTACCAGCACAAAGATTGTAATTCATGAAATACAGCTTTTCCTATGAAAAGTTGTTTCCTAAGGGAAAACACAGTCTGTGGTAGAAGAGAATAAAGCATGAACATATGTAAAGGATTTCACAGTAAAATAGAAGTTTGAAATGAAGATATTTCCAAGCTAACTGAACTTAATTTTAGTTTATCCTTTCAACCAGCAGCAAGGGAAGAGGAAAAAACTCCAAAGAACTATAGGAATTCAGAACAAAAGTAAATAAAACCTGCCTCTCCACCTGAGCTGTGCCACGGACAGAAAGCTGCCTAGGACTCGATCCAATGGGAGCCCAGGGAGGGTTCCAGCTCTGGAGAAGCTGCTGGCAGCCCCTCTGGCCTCCTTCGTGCCTCTGCTGCTGCTCCTCTCCTTTGACAAAATCCCCTACCTTTTGACATCAGCCAACAGGAAAAGGAGGTGAAGGTGTTACACCCAGAAGGCTCACAGTGAGAAAATGCATTGCAACAGTATTATATCTCACAGAATCACCTCAGCTACTGTTTGAGTGACTTGGCTTGCAAACATGCTGTTTCTTACCCTTCACTGGTCTGATTAGGAGGTGCTGCAGTACTGCATTTACAGTACCAGCTTGTCTTTTTTGCTCCACCAGGCTCTTAGAATCATAGAATCCCAGAATATCCCGAGCTGGAAGGAATCCACGAGGATCACTGAGTCCAACTCCTGGCTCCACACAGGACCACCCAAAATTCAAACCGTATATCTGTGAATATTGCCCAAAGGCTTCTTGAGCTCCAGCAGCATGGGATCATGCCCACTGCCCTCTGGTGAAGAACCTTTTCCTAACCCCCACCTGACCCTCCCCTGACGCAGCTCCATGCCATTCCCTCATGCCCTGTCGCTGTCCCCAGAGAGCAGAGCTCAGCGCTGCCCCTCTGCTGCCTGTGAGGAGCTGTAGGCCGCCATGAGGCCTCCCCTCAGCCTCCTCTGCTCTGGGCTGAACAAACCAAGAGACCTCAGCCGCTCCTCACACATCTTGTCCTCTAAGCCCTTCATTATCTTTGTTGCCCTTTCCTCTGTTGCTCTTCTGCACTTCCCAGACACCATGCTCCACTCTTCAAACACAAAGCCACATTTGTGCCCAATGCTGCAGCCATTACTGCAGCCGCGCACCAACTCGCATGATGCACGCCATAGACACACTCACAGCATTGTGAGCTTTCTTCTGAGAGCTCCTCCAAACACAGCTGGCAAAGTTCTCCCAAAATCTGCCCGACAGCTTGCTCATCTCGAGCCGCCTCTGCTGCAGACTGCGGTTGGGGCTTTTCAATCATGTGAACAGGAATGAGGTCTTTCCTTTTTTATTGTTTTGTTTGTCGGACTGTGATTTGAGGCTTGATTTATTTTTGTTTTCACTGGGGGAAAAGCTGCTCCAGAAGCAGAGACAGGAGACAAGGCTGCTGCCTTGCATTCAAGTTTCACTTCCCTGCTTTGACAGACTTTCTGTACTACCACGTGCCATTGGGTTAGCCAGTCAATGTCTCCACTACCTGCCCTGCCCTGTAGAGATGTTGGGAAGAAAAATATATTAAAGATTATGACAGGCTCAGTTACTGCAGTAACAAGGACTTATTGAAAAGCTCAGTTTATGACTGACACTAAACAGGATGGGTTTCTGTAACATAAGAGGACATATGTTAGCCTCAAACTATGCAATTTCAGCAGCAACAACAGTTTAGCCATAGCAGCAGAGGTGGTATCGCTTTGTACATCCTTCCCTGCATAGACCATTGGTATTTTCTTAATTCCCCAAATCCAGTGGCCATGCTTTGGCAACTAACAATAATGAAACTAGAGAAACACTCAAAGCCACTGCATCTCTGCCTGCCATGCAGATGGCCCTTAACACTGGATGTGTCGATTATAGAGCACTTCAAATGGTTCTGCAGAACTACTAAGTACCTCGAGCAGTGAGGAAAATTTCTTAAATTATAGAAAAATTAAACTAGATTGTTTGGAAATTGAAACATCTTAACAGTCACAGGAAAGTAATAGCAAAATAAGTTTTTGGTAACTTTTCATCAAGGCAAACAGAAACTTAGTGGGATGATGCAACCTGATTTGTCCTTAGGCTGGCAAAAGAGCTATTGGAAGTACATAAAAGATTAATTTTGCCTAGTTCTTGTAACTTGGTAGTTTATTAAACACTTCAGTTTTGACAGATCAGCTGAGAACCTGTTTCTTACAAGGGGAAATTATTTCCCCTAAATTCATCATACAGTCAATAGTAGGGGGCAGGATAATCACTCACCCATTCCCATAAATCAACAGAAGACTTCTAGAAGTACGTACCTAATCACCTACTAAAGGATTAACAACCTGTACTAGGTTCCTCTCAACATCCCTACTTGGAGCTGGTAAATTCTGTTGATTACATAAACAAGGCAGCAAACCAGGATACAACCTACACCCCTGAATCCTCTTGGGTCTCATTGCTGCCTCCCTTTTTCCTACAGTATGACTCACAATCTTACTGCACGTGTTGCGAGCATTTTTTCCTCACTTTTATATCACTTTTATAGTCTTTTCCTGTCCAAAAGACTCCCTTGTACACATGCACCTGGCTATCAGAATTCAAGATGCTTTCACTTCAAACTCTATGCTACATGCAGCTGTCAATCTGCAAGTAAACTTACACTCCTGTAAAATGACAGACCCTTCCCTATAGCTCACCCAGGACCCATAATTTGCATTGACTACACAATGGCTACTCTTGCTTCACTCAGAAACAACAGATCCTCTCTGCTTTGAACCTTTCTCTAAATTAAAAATGGAATGGACATCGGTATTCACCCCCAGGGCTTCCTCATTTCTCTTGAAATCTGCACAGATAAGGTTGCCTAAAATGGCTGACATCCAAATCAGGCTGTAACCCACCTTTCTTTCGGTAGGCACAGGGCACCAGGCTATGACTCCAGCAAGTACGGTTTCTGGCTTGCCAAGTTGCATGAGAGAAGGTACAGCAGGACTGGCAGCCAGATGCTGTTTGGCATGGTGGACAAAGTGGCATTGTTTCAATGCTGGCTGGTTTTTATCCCCTCATTCATATGCTCTTGCATCTTTAAACCAAAGATGCCTACAGCTTCAAATGTCTGGTCCTCACAGACAAGAAGTTTCACGTCTAAAATCTTGAGATGAATCTGCTGAGGGTCCTAATCTGTTTTATACCATCAAGGGGAAAAAAAATTTCAGCCTACAGTTAAAATTGTCTAAAGGCAACCAAAACTGCATGCAGTGTTCTAGATGTGCTCTAATAAATGCTGTATAGAGGGCATAGTCACTCCACAAATTCCTGACATAAACCATGGGAACATGAGAGCCCATCTCCTCCCTTATAAATTTGTGCAATTTATTAATTATTAGGGCACTGATGTTGGGAGCTTCCACAGCACCATCCCACGAGTAACACCGCCAAGGGCATGCTATCAGCCACGGAGCTATGCGCTGATAGAGAACAGAAGTTAATTACAAAACAGGATGCAAAATCTAACATTTTGATTGAAAATTTCTCTAAGGAAAAGCTGTTCCCACAAATTTATAATCAGATATCTTTTCTTTTATTATGAAATAAAAAGCTTCCATTTAAACATTGAGCAGATATAGATAATAGTGCTGTTCAAAGCTAATGATGAAGACAGGCTAAGGAAGATGCTCTAATAATTACATAAAATGAAGCAGTCATTTGACTACAGTTGTACACTTATTTAGATAAAGCATTTTGGGATATACAGAATTTTCACATGAGAATCTAGAAGGTATTTTGACAGTTTACATTTCCATTCCATTTTCTTTAATTTCTCATCTAAAAGGACCTTATGTTGATTTTTTTTTTCATGTAATTTCCTTGGAAAGTTTTGCTAAAACACTGTACTTAACTTTGGCAGCAAATGTAATCAAATCATTTCCCTTTCTGTTTCTTACACCCCCATATATCACCAAAACTACTGACAAAGTGAAGAAAAAAAAAAATCAGTCTTTTGTTTTAACATGAGCTTTAACAGAATTACAGCTCTGCCTGTAATAAAGATGGACTTCACCTGAAGTCCCTCATGAACTGTACAAAGCCATAAGGACTTGGGAACAGGATGAGGGAAGAGCCACGAGCCCAGAAGGGAAGCAGGAGAGGTTTAGGGCAGGTTGGCAGAGGGCATGGAGCACTTTTAACAAATCAGCCTTCCCTGCATCCGCCAGAGCCTCCAGCAGCTGCTGCGCCCTCAGGGATGTGCAACACCGAGCAGAGGTAAAGGAAAGATGCTCCCAGATGAAAGAAGGTTTTCACTGCAAGCTGATTGCAGAGCTTCCTGGCACAGCACTTGCTGACTGCCCAGGCTGGGGTGCTTAAACAAGGGCTGGTCTCCCACACACGCCTCTTGTTCACGGCTAATCCTGCACTGAGGTCAAATAACGCCAGCCTTGAGTCACCGCAGCCATCTCCCAGGCAACTCATCGACTATGGATATAAACACACAATTACAGATTCACTGTGGGGTTCAGGAAGGAGAAGAAGGAGGAGGGAGAGCTGGGCTGGAATAAGTCATGCTTGTATTAAAATCAGTGCTGCAGTAACACTGGACAGGCACAACTGTGTCAGCATGGTAACACGATTTTCTCCTCCCAGGTTGCTTCTTCCCAGCATCTTCTCCACTCAAGTCTTTTTTTCCCCTCAGACAGTTTCTCCAAAATGAGGTACAAACACAGGAGAGGGTGCTGCACAAATGGTTGCTTTACATTTAAGACATCACCCTCACACTGCAGCCACCTGTCTAGTACACTTGGGCCCCTGTTCAACGTTGGCCTGATCTAGGATGCATTCTGGGACAGTGATCATCCTTATGGAGCATCCCATGCAACAAAATCACGACTTTACTAACTCAAAAAAACAAAACCTCATTATAAGTAAAGGAACAATTGAAAACAATTTCCCTCTGAATCAGAAGGGGAGTCAGATTTCCCACTTGTTACAACTACTGGTGACAAAAGGAGACTAGCGAGCCCACCCCAGCAACTCAGGTAGTTTGGGGCCAGCAGGACAGTGAAGCAGAGCCGTGGAGCTGGGGACAAGCACGGCCACCAGCCAAGCCACGGCACTGAGGATGCTCGGGCAAACGCTATAGGAAAGCATTACTACTGCCCGGAAATCCCATGAAGTATTCTGGTTCCTGAAGGCAAACACAGCATCCTTTCAGTTCCTTTCTTGGCAACTCGGCCGCTGGGTCCCTGGAGGGAGATGAGGTCACCGTGCTGTCACAGCCCCTGTGCACCCCGTGCACACACGGGCTGCGAGTCACCGCCTGTCCCCTCCTGTGAGAAAACAGATGCTGAGCTAATTGACTGCACAGAGTTCCAGTAATCAGCCACTGTAAAAAGGCTTCTCTTCCCAAGCCATCCCAACAGCTCCAACAGCACAGAAAGGGGCGGAAATGAGCAAATGAGGAGGCCAACTCTCAGCCGCTAATCACCAGGAGGAAACGACGTATTTCATTAGCTAAGTCCTTCATCCAAAATCACACTTAATGCACATCTCTTAAAACAAATTATTAGATAGATAATAGTAATAAAAAGCAACACACAATTGCATAAGCTCTGCTGTATACAGTGAGCATGTCAGACATTTTTCTCACACTCGTATCAATGTGCTGCATAGCAACAAGTCAGAAGGAAAGGTTAATTGTAGGGACCGCAGCCTGGAACATGCCCATTCCCACGGTCCTGAAGTCACCAAAGGAAAACTCTGTGCTGATTTGTTTTGTTTTAACTGCACGAAGGCTTAAAAAGAGTGGTGGGCTTTAATGTGAAAAGCCATTCTGTCAGAACTTTGCTGGAGGGATGGCACCAAGCAGCACGTGTTTGCCTGCCTCTGCAAGAGTTTTAGAAACACTGTGTTTGCTCTGGACTGCACAACAAGATTTCAGAAAAAAGGGCTGTGTGTAATGAACCTCACCATACTAATTAAACAGATCCTAAGTGTAGCTAGAACTTACCAGGCTGTACACCACACGGACAATAGCATCTTTAACCTAGCAAATGTGTCCTCCAGTTTGTTTTTTTTTTTTTAAACTCTCTGTAAATATGGCTCTGTATTTTCCACAATAGAATTCCATAGTTAAACATTAAATATTTACAATGCAGAAGTCATATAATTCTAGTGAAGTCAAGCAAGATATTTTTAAAAGGCAAAAGCACTCACCCAAACCGCATTCTATTATCAATGAATGTGCAAATGAAAAAAAAAAGATGACCAAAACAGAATTACATTTAAACCCACTTGAATTAAGCAGATTTCATAGACTGATACTCCGGTATGCAAATAAAAGTAATTGTTTACCAGGAGAAATTGTCTCCAGACTCCCAGGATTAATTTTTCTAGTGCTTGTGCAGTGCTGGACAGTTGACCCAGTGAAGATCAAGTAGAAAACTACATCTTCTTCAACTTTATCTTCCTCAGTCAGCTGCACTGTAATAACAGAGTCACCCTGGGAAAAAGAATAAAAAAAAAAAAAAACATTAAGTTTACATTTCCAAGAACTTCATTAAATAAAACTCTACCCTCAAGACTGCTGCTTTCTGTTCGTGCACTCCTTTCACACGAGTTGGGGCCCATCCTAATTTTCAGATATGCAAGTCATCCCTAGCATGCCTCTTAGCCAGACTATCAAGCATTATAGCCAGCCAGCCAGCTAGAAAATATGTTGAGCACAGCCCTGGGAAGAGATACCTAGAAACCTCCAGGGTATATTCAAAACAGCAACTTAGCATGGGGAAATCATGCCATTTCACTGAGGTCTGACAAACACATACCCCACACTGGGTCTTTTATAGGCACATACACACACATAAACATATATTTCATATATATTTAGCTGAGACAACGAAACAGGGCTAGCAGCCTAAAACTGCCTGTCTTCACAAATTTGAACTCGTCCCTCACCCTCCATCAATAAACACACAGAGATGAAGGGTTCACATTCACTGAGGTTTCCCCACCTCCCAGGAGAAGCCACATGGGCCACGAGGCCACCAGCAGACTGTCACAGCCTGGCAATGAAGTTACATTCAGTAGTGACTTGCATCTCTGCAAGTTTTAAGGGTAACATCACTGCAAATGTCTAACAATTAGATCTACACATGAGATAAAGAGCTGACTCCTGCTTAACTCCATGGAGACTATTTTCCCATCTAAGAGCTGCTGTGAGCAGAACCGATGCACATAGAGGGCACCTATAGTTATCCCCGCTGAACTCGCACAGGATGCAGTAAATACACCTGCAATTCATGCACCCCTACAGACAACAGGAGCAATATCCAACAAATTAAGTGTTCCACGGGGAAGGGAAAGCAGGGAAGGAGGATGGCTAACAGCTACCATACCACTCAGTGAAGCATGCTCACTTGATCTGACTACCTATCACTTATCTGTCTGAAGGAGCACACGAAGCATGAGACACCAAGAATAGACTGAAGTGACCTTCTGCCCCAGTTCCCTCAAAGATCAAAGCCAATTGCACGTCCCAGTTCTACACCGCAGCTGCATTAGCCGGCCCTCTGCTGCCACAACACCGAGCATATGCTTAAGGCTGCAAATCTGGAAAAGATTGTTTTTATTATTATTTTTGCAGATTATGTAATTCTAATTTGCAAAGCCAATAGAAGACGCATGTCACTTCATTTCAAACCTTCTCCTTAAGATCACACAGATCATTCCTTCTTTGTCAAAAAGAATTCTTGAAGAAAAATCCAAGACTCCTAAGTCCTCCCAAGCACTCGTGCCATGTTAACATCCCTTCCCACGTTCTGTTTCCAGTCTCCTCCACCTTCCATCATCACTTCAGCTCCTTTCAGCCCCAGCAGAATTTCTCCTCCCAAAGTTCACATCCAGTTCTGCTCTCACCTGGCCGGGCTGGTAGCTCTCATTAGGGGCAAAAAGACATGGGTCAGTCTTTTAATGCCTAAAACCATGAACTCAAAAAGATAAACGGAGCAGCAAATAGCGTGCATTTCCACAGGCCGCAGAGCTGCAAATGTACATTTTAGGGAGGTAAGGCATGATAACATCAGACAGAACTTCCAGCTGGGGACAAAGGAACCATGTAGCAAAAGTATATATTGTATATACTCAGTGTTAAAATAAAAACAGGTGCAAAAAGAAAGAAATGAAGCTTTAAACTCGAGCATGATGAGTTCACATGCTGAGCTGAAAACTAAATATTCCATCGCAAGCAAATGGATCCAGTTTTCAGCGGATGTGCAAAGAAAACAAAAGCCAAAGTTTTAACCTGCAAACCCTTTGTGCTTTGACTTTTATACCCACCTTTGTTCAAACTGTTCCTCCCTTAAGGCATGAGTGTATGAAGTACTTAAATGGGCTTAAAACTGAGGTGACGTTTAAGGACACTCATCAACAGGCCCATTGTTTGAAGTGGTAGCTCTTAAGGGGAATTCTCCCTTTGTTTAACTCAGAATTCAAGCACAGCTAGTCCAATCCCATGAGGGAAAAGCAAATTTGCAGAGAGTGCATGTGAGAAGACACCTGGCTACACATGTGAACTAGGCATTTGCCAGTGCAACATGCAATTTCAGAAAAAAAAAAACTTAATTTGAAGTATTCTTGGAAAAGATAATTTGTTACTGACAAAAAGAAAGGTTAATCCAACATGCTGATTCTGTAAACATAGGTAAGAAACCTGAAGTCTCTAATCTGAGGCTTAACAAGGTATGTGAACTTTTCACGCAGATATCTGAACCGAAGGTGCCACGCAGTCGGGCCCTGCTCTGAAGGCAGCCCTGCCCTGGGGCAGGAGGGGCAGACCTGCCGGCCTCCAGCAGCCCCTTCCAGCCAAACTCACTCTGCAGTTTGTATGTTTTATTTTAACTCTGTTTACTTTAGTGCACATTTAAGCCTAGGGGAAGCACAAATTCTCCTCAGCTGCTATCAGTCAGCTTTTCAGCTGTGCCCACGCTGCACTTTATGTGGAGGGATGGTCTCCCTGCTCCCTCCTCCTGCTGCTCTGGAGGACCCAACCCAAGACTGAAGGGAGAAGCCCAATATCCTTATTATGACAGCTGAGCATTATTTTCTTTAATTAGAATTTTACATCGTCTCCAAATGTCTACAGCAAGATGGATAAGGTGCCACCTACATGCTGCATGCTTCGGTTTATTCTCAGCTGTCTTCCAAGCTAGCTCTTGGCTGTGCTATGCACGGGACAACTCAGATACGTGACCAGAGATCCCAGAAGGAACACAGCACCAACTGCAGACAGACTTTCAGTGCACATCTCTCTCCTCACTTAGTAACAACTTCGCTATCCAGTGCCAATTTTCATTTAATTTTAAAACGTCATTTTGAAACAACGCATTTATTTGAAAAGGAAACAGTGCACAGAACAAACCTCTCTCTTTCAAACTTTTTTGGAGCTAAAGAAAATCAGTTACAAATGCAGCCAAAATTCCTTCAATCCACACAGAAGAATTTCCAACAGCACTATTGCATTCAGCCTCCAAAAACATTTTAATTGAAGTATGTTTACCTTTATTCATTTAATATTATCCAAAAAAGTCATCTGTTCAGTATCACTGCCGCACAAGGTGGTTATTATAACCCTTCTTTCATCCTCAATGGCTAGAACTGGAAGGCCAGTCTGCCAATATCCCTTTGGTGAAAGTACAGACAGATCAAAGCAATTCCCTGGAATGCTCCAACAAATAAGAATAATTTAATTTCAAAACTAGTTTGGATCGACTAATATTTACTTGGCTTAAAGCCCATTGGAAATGAAAACATTCCATTTCTGTCCATTCATGAAAGAGGTCACCCTTGCCTTCATTTTGATCTGAAAGTCTCTGAAAAAGCCTTTTGGATAGCTGTAACATGATGCAAAGAGCATGGATGCTGCTCTTCACTCAAAATACATTCCCTTCCCCAAACCAAACGGAGGAGGAGCACATGCTGCCTCCTTGGGGGTGGATGCTTTGGGAAAACCAGATTTGGTCCCAGGCTTTAAACTACCACAACCCAACTCAAAGCGATGCTGGTGGATCTCTGAACTGTTGGCTTCCTTAAGGCAGCAGAAATGCAACTACCTCTAAAAAGGCCCCAGTTAGTACATCTGAAAAAAAAAATCAGAAAGCAGCAATGCACCTGCTTGTCGGCATGGGGACAGCCATGCCACGCCAGGGATCTGTTTTTCAAGTGCTACAGCCATAAAGGTGTAGGGGTTGTGTGCAAGCAAAGTATGAGCAACTCTGAGTAATCATTTCTTCTTTCTGAGACCTGGGTTCTGTTTCTGTAAAGGTGAATGATTTACCTTCAAAGGAGCCTTTATAGATGACCTTAGCAATATTTGCAAGTGACAGCAGAGCTGATAATCTCTGAGCTGAAAAGAATTCAGATCACTTGCATTATTAGCTTAAAAGCAATATCTGCCTTGTAACAAAAAAATGTTTTGATCTTTTTTTTCCCCCACTTCCGGCCCTGGAAATCTGCCTGTTTTGGGGGAACAGAGATTCTGTAAAGCGGGACAAGGGGCAGCCCTTGCAGGCAGTCAGCCATCAGCCAAACAACATGACTTCAGCCAGCCAGAGGTTCTCCCCATGGGACACCAGCTCTCCAGGTACGTTGCTCTATTTCCCCGCCGCAGTCTGTCACACTCTCTGCATGCTGGCTAACAGATTTTGAAGTTTCTACCAAAAAACGAGGCACGCTCTATTTTTGTATGCAAAGCATGTGATTTCTAAACTGCTTTTTCCTCCTGGTTCACACTGGGAATTTTGAAGTACATTATCTAACCCATTAACCACTCACTTCAACCTTCCCCCACGCTAACTCTAAAAATACTCCTGGAAACGAAGCGTGTGTTAGATAGCAAAGCTGAAGCACTCCAGCACTACTTGAGCTTTCTGCTCTCAATGAGAACACAACCAACCAGTAATGCTACTGCTGCTCTACTCAGAAAAGCCAAATTACTGCTGATGACCACTGCCATCTCTGGCTGCTTTTTCATGCAGGTAAAACCCATCCAGTCATATTACACAGAAAGTCAATGTATTAGATGGCTGAGAGAGTCACATGCACATGAAGAATATATGTGCATGTATATTTCCAATATATTTCCTTCTACAGAGCTGCTGTAGATGTCAGCAATGTGATGTTTTATTGAAGAGGTTGGATTAGGCTCTGGATTAGATGAGTAAGTGTAACCTGCCACTGTAACAAGTTTTGTTTTGTTTCCACTGTTCATAACATGAATCAGATCCTTTTTGGGTCATTGCTGATTGCATTACGTTAGGACACAAAAGGAGAAATGTGCTTTTGAAACAGATCTTTTTTTTCCTTCTCCTTTGGAAAGCTCCAAACAGCGTCGCTCTGTACTAGGATAACAGATGCAAAATCAGAGCTGTGGTTTCTTCCTCCTTCAAGGAATTCAGGCTCATTGATACCTTTCTTTTTTTTATTCTCAGGTGGAGGTGAACTCGCTTTTACCCCCACTACAGCTTGACACAGCACAATGAATCAGGCTGTAACCACAGTAGGAGGCAAGTCCCTTCACATCCCTGTGCTTTGAGTCTCCCTGTCAGTGAAATGGGAATAACAGATCCAACTCACTGAGTGTTCTTCATGCAGATGGCTTTTACGATTATATTTTCTTCATGAAATGACTTTTCAATTATATTGTGCTTTCTTTGGAAATTGCTCAGAACTGAAAACAAAGAAGTTAGACAAAATCAAAGGGAAAGGTGAGACAATTCCGCCTCAACTGAGAATTGCAGGATGCGCTGAAATCGGCTGGATGAGAGAAAAGGCAATGACAAAGCAGCTTTAGAAAACGAAGCAGAAATCATCCTGCAAGAGAAACAAGAAAATACAATTGTTTGGATGCTCAATGATTCATTACCATTCATTTTTGCCAGTCAACTAAGTCAACTCCTCAACTTCTCCTGGCAAACTTTTGCCCCCATAGTGTCCCCACCTTAGCCGAGTGACCTGGAGCATCCCTCTCAGCTGAGCCACCTCAGCTTGGCGCAAACACATGCTGAGCCCCCAAGAATGAGCATCTCATCCCAGATAGGAGGAATCTAGTGACAGATCCTACCTCTGCAACATCCAGCTGTGAGCGCATCTTGCTTCATCTTGAGATTGTCTTCCCTCTTGGGAACACTATTAGGGCCAGTACTTCAGTCCCTGATGCATTTTGAAACACCCAGCCCCTTCTGCAGAGATGCCCATTTATCCCACAACCTCCCAGCACTTGTATATAAAAGGGAATGGAAGAGGTCAGAGGTGTGTCACAGTGAGATAACAGCAGTCCTCACAGACGTCCTCAATTTTAGCAATACGTATCAACCCAGGGGAGCACTTGCAAGAAAATTTGTGTCCAATGCAGATCACTTTGTAGAGCGCCAGTCTTCAGAACCCAAGGCAGTGCTCTGAAATCTGTCCCAGCACGAGCAGCCCCAGCAATCCCTCCTCATGTGGAGATATCCCCCTCGATAACAGCGGTGACCCAGGTCAGCAGTAAGGGAAGATGGATGTCATTCTGCCAGGGTGTTGCAACCTCCTGCAGATAAGACCTCCAGGGAAAGACTCCAGAAATAAACAGAATGGCAAATGGCCAAGCATTGACTAGGGCTAGGTCCTTTTTCACAGTGAATGACTGCACACTCCTTGATCTTAAAGGGGCATGGTGCAGAGATTCTATTATTGTTTTTTAAGAAAACAAATCACAAAGGAAGACAACAAGAATGACTCTACTAGTTTAAAAAATAAATATAAAAAAATCACAACCTCCAAACCTAACTTTATTTTCCTCTTAAATTAACAGCAGCACTATTAGGTCTGCCAGAGAAAAGTTTCAGGTTAACAGCGTGGAGGCTGAGCCCCTCTTTGATGAGAAAGACTAATCTTGCGATGCGGTCCCTTGCCCTTAGGAAAATACAAAAGTAGCCCATAACTTCTTGCCCACAGGCCACCAAAAGAGGAGAACGATGGTACAGGCTTTTCTGCCAGCCCACACAGCAACTCCAGGTGACTCCTTTCACATTTCATCAATGCACACAGAACCAACTCATCTCCTCTTCCAGCATTAGCCACAAAGTCAGAATGGAAGCACTGACTTGTATGTACAAAGTAACTTCCTTCTCTCCAACATTTTCTCCCCACAAAGGTGAGAAATAACGTGATCAAAAGTTAAGTTTAGCTTAGCACACTGATGGATAAAAGATTGATGCAAAACAAAGAATGGATACAGAGTCTAAAGATCATTTAGCTATGACTCTTTGGGTGAGAGGAATATGTAGGAAAACATGGATAAATACATATGATAAATACAGCACCAAGAAAGAGCCTGCTGTCTCGTGCTAAGGGGATCGAGGCAGCTGAGAACCACCAGTAAATGCAGATATTACAGGAGCTGCTGCTTCCAGGCACAAGTTGGCTGGTGCAGATCTATCCTGAGTGCAACCTGTGCTGAAAACACAGCATGGACCTTGACTGTCTGCAGAGCCAGCACCATCAGCGCTGATTTATTAGGGCAGCCTCACAGCTACACAACATCCCACGCCAGTTCAGGTGTCCAATCCTGCAGCAGGGTTTGTTTGCAAAGAAATAAATGGCTCAGGGACAGCAAGGAGTGGGTTTCCTACACTGAGCCAGTATGAGCAACACGAACACCAACAGAATTGGACACACTTAAAGAAGTCCATTATTAGCAGCCCACGTCCTTTGACAGAGCACGTCTGCATCTCCAAATCAATCAGCTCTGTGATGAATCTTTATTGAGCGTCAAGAGACTATTACAGGTATTACACACACATTAACACAGGCAGATTGAAGGAGATCTCCGCAGACTGCCAACAGAAAATCCATCAAAGTAACAGGATCTCGTTAGTGCTGAAGGCGACACATAATTTACCTTTATGGGTGCATCTTTATGACACACTACTTAGCTGCACAGAGCCAGGAAGTTACTAGAATTGGCTTGTAATACTCAATCTAGGTGCATTATTGCTTCAGCACAAGGCTCCACAAGCCCTGGAGCACCTCCATTCCCAGCTCTTGTTCAGCATCTGCAGGGAGTTGTGCAGTGCACACAGCCTTCATGCAACTAAACAGCCATGGGCATTTCTGATAGCTTTTATCACACAAGAAGAAATCATAACATTAACCAAAACAATTAACAAAATACAGAAAAAAAAAAAGTTGAGTAGAAGAACAGAAAAGATGAGAAAAGTGTAATTCAAACTTCTGCATTATATACTAGAGAAGATAATTCAGGGGAGAGCTGCTCTGATAAGAGTAGGTGGGAACATTATTACATTGCGTGGTTGAAACTGGCAGTACAGCAGAGAAAACACTCATGTATTGTCATTTATTTGAGCAGGTTAGCATTGGCCAGGTCATTCATTTCAAACACTGTGCTTGCTGTCATGGCCCATACTGCCTGAGTAAGCAACCTGCCCACAGCAAGCCCCATTCAGCTCTGGTGCAGAGAAGAGGCACATATGGAGGAGCACAAGCACTGCACACTGCAGGTTTGACCTCTAATCTAAGCCAGTCTCCACATAATGCCACCATGTGAAGACAGGGCAAAAGGCAGGGAAATTGCTGCACAACAAAATACCCACTCTGGTACCATCCACCTTCCACAACAAGTGCTGATCTGAGTGTTTCTCAGAACCCGTGGAAAATGTTACAACCATTTCCTAAAAAAACACACCCAAATTGATGGGAATGTCTTGTTCTGTCCTCTTTCTAAAGCCTATTCTGCTCTCTTTACTACACTGCAATGAACCACACAATTTATTACCAGCTGTCTGAGGGACTGGTAGTGCTCCCTGCTAACTACTCACGTAGCAATAACAACAAAAATGATAGTCTGGGAGAAACAGCAGACAGCCTGAGTGTGCTCGGTGACTAAGAAACAGAAACCCAGCTACTCTCCTGGCATCGGAAAGCTAAAGGGAGTCACAATTCCTGGAAGATAAAGTACAAAAGATGACACATGATCTGAAAAAATCTCCTGTCACTGCAGTATTTTTACAAATACTCTTGATGTGTCTTAAAGGAAAAAAATGATCATAATCAGATTTGAACACTAACATTCAAAGGAATAAGACAGAAGGACAGCATTTTCCTTGTACTTCAGCATCCTCTACAGTGCAGCAAGCCTTCAAAGAGGCACAGCCCAGAGAACCCTTCAGAGTGCTGACTTCCTGCTCCAGTCTCAAAATATTTTGCAGCCGCTGTACTTCGAGGTACTGTAATAACTGAAGCACTTTTTCCAAGTGACATCCCTTTTTTTTTGCCACTAGAGAACAGAAACCATTACAACCATTATCTTACACATTATCTTAACCATTATCTGCACAACTGCTGTGCAGATGAAACTTTTGCAACACTGAGAAGAACCTCTTTGAAACAAAGATACAAATGCAGGCAGCCCCGCAGAAAGCTGCACTGCCGACGCGCTGCAGCACAGCTGCCACTTGATGGCAGCACACTGCATTGATCATAGCACAGAGCAATTTATCAGAGTTCATTTTATTTTCCACTTATGAACAATATGGGATTGCATGGAACAAGTGTTTGCAAGCACAGTGCACGCAGCACAGCCTTCTGAAGGACAGGGGCAGAGAGACTTTTTGCAGATTCGGGAAATTTGTTTGCTAGCCCTAAAGGTAATGTAAGAATATTTATAAATTTTCTATATAAACACATTCCACAGAGAAAGAGGAGTTAAAGAGCACGTTCATCCTCTTAAACACCAAGTCCTGCACTCCACTGATGAGCAGAGGAAGCACCACAGGGGTTGGGACGCAATCCTTTAACTCCTGTCCAGATACTAATCAGCTCATCAGCTATTGCAAGACCTGAAGAATCCTAAATTCAGAGCTTACGGGGTGTAATTCACACTTTTTTTTATTATTATTAAAACCCCTAGTGTGACAGTATAAGGATTCCTTTTCCATGTTTGCAGTGGGGTGCAGTTTCAGGAAACAGGCTGAACCGACCTGATAGCTCTGCCAATGAGGCAAACATCGTCTCCTTCACTTTCCCACCCTTTTCCTGTACTAGGCCTGGCATCTTTCTTCTGGAAATCATATTATTTGAAGATCACTTGTAATGCTGCAAAGTAACGCTGACTTCAGGGCAGAACTCCAGACAGCAAGCGCTCCAGATGTTAAGCTACCCACTTATTGCTCACCAGCACGTTCATACACACTAAACAAGGTCACAGAAGCAAAGATCAAATAGCTATGGCAGGAGGACCTAGAACCCAAATCACCATCATTTTAAGTTTGGCTAATGGGATGAAGTGCTGAGAAGAGACCTCTGAGCTGCAATTTAATCCATGGCTCACACTGAAGGAAGGCCAGGCAGCCTCTTCTGGCTCATCAGCCAAAGGTGTCTTCAGTCGATGCATAAAGTGACCACTTGACAAGAAGTACTACACCAACACTGAACAGATCCCACAGGCCAGAGAATACTTTGTCTAAGAGGAGCAAGCCAAGCGAACAGCCTTGCGATAACCCATCCGTGCCACACCACTGGCATCGGGTACCCCTGGTACTGCTGGACGCCCATTTCAGCAGAAGGGATGACTTTTGTTCCATGATGTACACCAGAATTTGGGAAGCAGAGAATGAAAAGAATTCAGATGAAGGACTTACATAGCAAAAACACAAGAAGTGAGGGCAAGTACAGTTTAGGAAAAACAGAACTAGAAAGTCACAAAGTTCTGCTCTCAAGCATAAGGTTGATCTGGCGTCTCAACTAAATTTCTTAACACCAAGCAAGGAGCAGGTTCTTCCACAAGGAATACAAGCAAATATTTTATTTGTAAAGGGTGCTCAGAGGCCTTCCATTCATAAATCAAAGACACTTTGAAGGTGGGGCAGAAAACTACTTTGTCATTAGGAAGAAATCGGGTACTCAACAAATAAAAGACAAGAGGCTTATCAGATCCTCTCACCGCAGAACTGAGCTGAACATCAAGGCTGATTCTCCTGTTGCCTAAGGACCTCAAGAGAAAGTAAGACAGGGCTTCTGCATAGTGATTTTCGTGAGAAATTCCCACATCAAAAGCAAGCTAGGCATATTCTCCTTTTTCTGCTGGACTGATTTCAGATACTCAGATATCCCAGTGGCTTTTGTCACTCTTGATGCCACTAAGTAAACAAATTCAGCACTAGTAGGAAAGTAACTAGACCACAGCTGCCATCCTCATGGCAACAGTTCTCTGTCTTAGGACTATGAAGGTATTTCACTTTGTCCTTTCATGTCTTTGGAAGAGATTTCTGAAGATCATTAACAACTTAGTCCCAAGTATGACTTGTGCAGTATTATGTGCTGTCTCCAACATAACAACTCAACAGACACTACTGCTAAAGCCTCAAGCTCTCTGTATCGTGCTTTTTTTAATTTAACTCCTATTTACTAAAATGAGGGCTTCTCTTGAAACGCAAACATCAGAGGTGACCACAATCATTTTTCCTCAGGAATACACGAGGTGCACTCCAATACTGCATCAACCTGTGTGAGTTACATAAGTGAAAGAAATACATTCCTATTAAAAGCAATATTCTTTTCTTCCCATTCTAGATTAAAGCAAGACACATCGGGAAACTTAAAGTAGTTCATTCATTAGCAGAGGAGATCTGCTGTACCCAAACTCAGGTTTTATTAAGAGAGGGTCAATGCATTCTTGCTGAAGCTTTTGAAGTTCATACTTCATTAAGTTGTACGGCATTTTGGCACGAAAGTGAGAGCTCTCATCTCTATCAAAACTCTCCCTGAGAAATTCTGAGGGTTACACAGCTTCTAAGTGGCAGTTTATACAGGAGACTCAGTCCACAGACCTGATTAAAGACCAAAGTCAATAGGAGCGCTTTTATCAATTAAGTGCTTGCCCTCCCATACAATCACTAGGTATGACACATTTGGCTTTGTCACTCCAAATAACGTAGGCACACCTTAGACAAACTGTGCATAGGAGGAGTGCTGTGATTTAGAACAAGTTTGTTCCTTTTAATCAAAAAGGAAAAGGAAAAAAAAATGCAGCGATGCATCATCCTTCTCCAGCTGCTAATCTTTTCCATTTCACACCCACTGATCATTATCACTGTGAAAAAACACTCCCATCTTGAAGGTGGATCTCAAGTTGTACTCTTGGTAGCAATCAAGAGAAGATGCCACTTACTGCTTCACACCTCATTCCTGCATGTCACCTCAGTCTGCTCCAACACTTTTATACCCAGTACTGCTCTCAGGTTATATTTCTAAAAAAATAACGTTGATTTCAGAGTGGCAGAAGATGTGAATCGGTTAAAAAAAATTATCAATATTACAATAACCCTAGAGCTAGCAGCCAGAAAGGCTGAAATCAGAAGCCATGCAGGGCACTTCTGAAGTTTAACAGGATATCATATGCAACAGAATTGAGCTCGGTCATTTATCCATGTGCACTCTATTTACTAGAGCTTGGCCAGAAATAAGGACACAGCTTGTGATCCTTGATCCTTTTGTAATTAAATCTCCTGCTGGATACCCCACTGGACTCTCAATTAATGATAACATTTATAGAAAGATCAACACTTCACCTTTATAAACCTCCTTCCTATTTTCTTTCTCTCACTAGGATTTTCACCATGGTTATGTTTAACATGAATGGTTGATTTAAGTCAATTAATTTATAAGCAGAGAACTTTACTAATGAATCACAGAAGTAAAAAAGTCACTTAAAAATAAGCCTCCGTTACTTAGAGCAATGTCAACCCCTTTTTTCCTGTCCTCACACTCCCTGATGATGTAGATATTCCAACAGGACACTGATAACAGCTAGGAAGTACCTTACAATATTAGAGAAGTCATTACAAGTATTTAACGAAAACAAAACTGAAGCTCCCGACCTCCTGCCTCCCATCAATGCCCAAGCTCTGCAATGTTCCTGCTGCACCCTGAGCCCTGCCAGCACACGGGACATCTCAGCCTTTTATTTGAGGATCTGGGCGCACAAATCCCCAGGCAGAGCAGAAGCAAAATTTAAAACATTGTCCTTCACCCAGTGCGTTGTGCCGGATAGAGTTCCCATATCAATGGGATGGCACTGAAGCACAGGAGGGATGCAGGTGAAGCCACTTTCAGAGATAACCCAGAGCACCAATAGAGGTGTTCCCGAATGCTGCCCTAGGAACGCAGCCCCAGGACTCTCCAGCCACATGGACTTTCCTGCATATCCTGCAGTAAAATGCACTTGAAGAAATCGATGTATGTTGAAGACTTTCACAGAGCAACTTTTCCACAGAATATCCAGTCACACCAAAGACTCCATGGAAAGTACGACCCATACAATTACATGCTGGAAAATAATAAATAAATAAGAAAAAAAGGAGAGCACTAGCAACAGAAACCAGAGACGCTCAGTCTGGCCCAGTGACAGTTACTTTTCACAACCCTGACCCACACCAGTGAAAAAGGCAGGAGATAAAGCTTGTGCCCATTACAGCCCTCCCTGCACGACGCAGATTACAGCTCTGGAAACCGTCTCTGCATTGAAGTCAAGTTTGTGTCCCAAGGCTTAGGACCACTGCTTTAGCAGGGAGCATCACAGCTACATGAATACAGCAGCCCTTGCCAAGGACTTCCCAGCTCTGCTGCCCTGGCTCTTCAGAACCCCACAGCTGGCAGCAAGGCCCCATCAAGACACTTTAGAAAGGAGGAAGCGGGCTGAACATCTTCATTTCAAATGCACACCACAACATTAGGCCACAGACACCATCACACATAAATGCAGTTGCGTGCTGACAGCCATGCAGCTCGGACAGCTGCTCGCCCCCGGCATTAAGTGTCTCGCACTGCGCCGAACTCGCACCGCGCTATATCGAGGAACGCCTCGCTGCCCTATCTCTCCTGGCACGAGCTCCTCCAACTTGTGACTGTGCTGCTGGCACACCAGGAGCAGCATCAAGCCCAGTCCCTGTCTTGGGCATATGTGGAAGTACTGTCTTTTCCATCACCCAGAATATTTTGGTCCCAAGGATACTCAAGCCTCGGGATCCTGGAACATCTTTCATAATTACAAATCTGGGCAATCTGATAACCATCAGATAGGGTGAAATGTGCTCTAAGCTGATAGGCTTCCAGGAACTGATCTGAGACATCATTTTTCACGTGCTCCACTCAAAAGCAGCTCAGTAATGTTGCTACCACAATTTTTGCGAGACAGATTCTTGTATTATTTCTGCTCGCTGGCCTAAGTCTGAGCTTTTCAGGGAACTTTCAGGAAGAAACTCATACAAGATTTAAAAAAGAAAGAAATAAAATCATCTTGAATCTAAGCTATTGGTTTAAAAGAGGAAGAGGATAAAGGATGCACTGCAAAGGTCCCAAGCACAAAAGGGTAAAACCTGGGGGAAGCAATATTCACGAAGGTAGACAAATACATGGAGATTCCCTGATGTGTTTGTATTGCCTGCTATTCACAGTCACCAATCCCACAGAGCTGAAATTCATTACAGAGGAGTTCACGGGACACTGTTCTCAGCTTCCTAAAAACAAGGTGGAGGAGGAGCCTGTGCAAGGAAAGCAGAGTTACACTGCTTTCAACAAGGAACCTGGTGAGGTTTGGTATTCGCCTGCCGACAGCCAGGCCAACGTGCCTGCCTCTTGAAAAAGAAAAACACCAGGAAGATAAGTTTTCCTTTATGTTCTGCTCACATCTCACAACTCTCAGATGAGCTGAATCAATTAACACCACCAGGAAAACAGAAACTCATCTTGAAACGTACACGACATCTACACCGAAAACAAACAGGAAGACTAAACAGTTACTTTCCAAGGCCATCGAGATTTTCTGTGTTTTTTTTTCTTCTTCCTTGAGGCACCAGAATTTGTTTTGAAAGGGATCTGATCTACATATACACCTGGCCATGGGAGGATGCAGGGGAGAGAAAAGGGAGTCACTGATGCAGCAATAATATTGCCATGAACTTATTTCCATCGCAAAGAAACAAAACACTGAGTGCCATACAATCATTACTTTCCACTGAACAAAGTTTGACCTCAGCCAAGTCCTCCTCACTGTCACGTGGGAAAGAGGACTATTAAATCTGCCACTGGAGTATGTATTGAATGCAAAACCACACAAAATGGTGGGAAAGTAAACTAAGTCAGAAGATAAGACTAGAAAAACAAAGCCTCCAGATTAGTTAAGTCATACTCTGTTCAAAAGACACAGGAATAATTTTATCTAGCTTTCTGCCATTCATACATTTCTACTGTAGCATCTGCATCATACATTTGTACAAAAGTTTCATTCTTTTTTAATGAGTCCTCTTCAAAGTCACTCTGCAGTCAGCATGTTTGTGTTTGAACAAATTTCAGGCCGATCTGAGCTTCCCCATAACACAGAACATGGTGATCTATGCCAGGAAGGCCATTTTGCCAAAGTCAGCTCTATCCACATAGTGCCCATCTAGCTTCGAGCACCACACAGTACAGTAAGTAGAGAATAAATATGCACACAAACTTTCAGCTGGTAAAACACAGACAAAATCTGAAAGGTTCCACAAAATTAAAGGTCAACACAATCCACGATTTACAAGAAACAACGCTTTCCAAGATACAGCTCAATTACCTGACCGGAGAGTTTCCTGCTCCTACCACTTAGAGCTATGTTGGCATGCAATTGTTCCTCCAAATTTTCCATCCTCGCACCCAGCTCTACCCATGCCAGCAAGCTCTGGGGGCAGAACACAAACCCAGGACAGCTTCAGCAGCCCCTCCTGCTCTGTGCACAGCAATGCAGAAAGTAAATGGTTACAGCCCCACTTGGCAGCTCTGGCACAAATGTCACACACATGCATCCACGCCCACAAATTCGGGTCTAATTTGACAGTGCCCACATTCTGCAACAAAGCTGCTATTCAAGAGCAAAGGGAGCTTGTTCCTTATTAACTCAGCCACTGAGGCTACAAGTTTGCAGGAGGTGACGTAAGCCGTGCCCTGCTGCAAGAGCCGTGGTGCAACCCAGCTCTCCCCTCCTTCCAGATGCACCCAGCCACATTTAGAACTGATTAAAAAAATATTATCACAGCAGGTGAGTGCTGTGCATGGGGATGTTCTATTTTCCACTCAGGGAATTTCTTTTTACAGCCTCTCAACACATCAAGTCATTCGCTTGGGCCATCTTTAAAGAGGAAAAAAAAAAAAAGCAGTGGCATTCCTGCACTACGCAGGCTACATGACAGCACTATTACAACGTGCCACAAAGCTTCCTTAAAATTGTGTCCTTGGAAGTCAGAGGGACTCAGCAACTCACCTGAGGGTTATCACCGTGCATTTGCAGTGTGACTGAACGAACACAAGCAATGTAATGGGGCAACAAGGAGGAAATGAGCAGAATCTCCAGCAATGGTGGTGGGAAGCATTTTATGGGAATGGGAGGAGAGGAAAGAACTGTTGAAACTTTTTACTCACATATAACGGAGCTTGCTGTGGATTAAGTTTCATGACCTCAGAACACTGAAACAAAAAAAGAAAAGACAAATTTAGGACTGTTTTTCATAAAATGTTAAGTACTTCTCCATAAGCTGCATGATGTTAAACTTCCAAAGAGGTAATTAACATCCTTACTTTACTGATTCAAATAGAAAATTGTTATGTAAAAATGACTGTTTTCTCTATTTTCTGTTTTGGATCAACAAGGATCTAATTTTATTTTATTTTTTTTCATTTATGCTGACATTAAGCAAAGACAATTCTAAAATAATTCACGGAGCAAATCGCAGAGGTCCTCATCCGTACCACTGGCCTCGTCAGCACTTGGGATATTCCCAGTGAAACTGGCTTCCCCTTCATGTGCATCTAAACCCATCCCTCCTCCTAGCCAGCCAAGCTTCTTATGACAATGATCAGTCCTTAACTGCGTATCTGTCCATACATTTCCCCACTTCTCCACTGCAGCAGAAAACATCCAGCCTAAACAAAAGATAGAAATTTTCACTGAATGTGTGTATAAAGCAGTGCAGGCTCCTAAGACGAAGGAACGCAAAACAATTAACAAGTCAATTTTTGTCATTGCTCATGTCTGCAGTTCTGATAACACTCTGCAAGTACTGCAATCCCCTTTCAAAAGGAGATGAAACACCACTCTGCTTTTCCACACAAAAACATGGGATCTTGTTCATGCTTTGTTTGCTTCCAAACCCCACAGTTTGCCCTTGGTGAGACAGAAATCAAATCACAGCTGATGTTTTCTAAGCTGATTCCAGCTTTTCTTGCTCCCTCACACGCTCTCCTTATATTGCAAAGTGGTTCTGCACTGGTTGTTTTCACGGGCTGCACTACCTGCCAAGCCTGCTCATCGCAACACCGTACCCCTGCTGAAGGTCCTACTCCACAGATGGATGAATGTTTCACAGTAGTTTCTGAATTTATTCAGTTCATACCTATTTTCAATATCAAAAGTCTCTCCCAACAGCAGTTTTGGTAGTTTCCCCTGCCTTATTGGCTTTTACAAAGAATTACTTGCTTGTGAAAACAGGGGACTCGGAGCACAAGCTGCCATTTGGTCTGGTGAGCTCCAAGAGCAGCTCAGCAAGCAATTCTCCCTACAGCATGCCCCTGACATTCCAGTCCTACCAAGCCCTCACAAAGAAAAGGAGAAAACAGACAAATAAAAAAAAAAGAAAAAAAAATCCACAAGCAAAAATCACCCAAGCCTTGCTGATCTGCCTCATAACCTACCTGAACCTCCCTCTCTCATTCCGAACCTAGGCATCCCAAATAGAGGAACCAAAGCAAAATCCAGCTGAGAGCTTTTATTGTATCTTACAGAGATTAAACCAGAGTTGGAAAAACTCCCTTTAAGCCCAGCCCATGCCTGGATTTTTACAAAGTCTCATTGCAACAGAGCAATTCCCTCCTGAAGCAAAATTAAGGCCTGCAGTCTGGCTCAGCAATCTGGTAGTACTTGGATATGATTTGAAAAAATATATTGCTGCAGAGAAGCAAAACAGTTCTGCCTCAGATGAGAATGCTTAAAGGGAGTTAAAGCATCGTTTTCTCACCATTTCTTTTCAAGTCTTGACAAGTACATGGACTACCTCTCCTTTTGTGATAAAAGATACAGTGTGATATACCTTCAAAGTCAAAACGTCTACATTTTTGCATTTATAAAAACTTTTAGGATTACTCTTTATCCCTGAAATTCAGCCATAACTCCACACCAGCAATATTACAACTGGACTCCTATCCAGACAAGCTGCAAGTTAAGGATGTCACATGAAATATTCAGGAGAAAAGAGCACGACAGGTCTGTATTTGCCCAAGACACCACAGGCAAGATGCATACTTTACTCCTCAGGTTCCTCTCCATTCCCAAATAATTAGTTCTGCTAAATTCTCATCAGTTATTTTAGTTTCTCAGAAGTTTGCTCTAAGGAAAGGAAGTTATTCTAATGTACTCAGATACATCCTCTCCCCTTCATTAACTGACAGCTTCACCTCTTCCACAGCAGGGTTCACAGGTATGTTATTGTCGCTGTAGTCACTACACAACGTAACTTCTGAGATTTGCAAGGAAGTTGCATCTAGGCTCACTCAAAACCTCAAATAAGCAAACAGTCTCAGCAAGCTCACACCTCCTTTTCACCACAGCTGTTTGCTTTGCTGAGACAAATCCATGGGGAATGGGCCAACGTCCCCCGTCCCCACAGAACTCCCACTGCTACCTCCCCATCCTGCTTTGGTGTGTTGGCTCTTCCCAGCCATCAAGTCAATGCTTTCTAAAAAGCCCAACCCAACACCTCGCAAAACAGGCAGGAGGCACACGCCTGGCCCCAACGCAGCAGCAGGATTTAGTGTTCTGATTTATTCTCCCTTCCCTGGTGCAGTTTTGAGAAGCAGGAGAGGCGCTGACAGGAGGAATCAGGTACTAAGCCAGATCTTCCTTCTCCTTTATTAATGACAGCTTCACAGGTGCTTTAGCCTGCCCTCTTCCAGCTAAGCCATGGAGGGCCCTGTGTTACACCAGGACAAGTGCTTGACATCTGCGTTGCCATGCCACAGGACTGATCCACTAAGAGCCCCCTCCCTGCCTTCACAGCTCTGTGCAAGGTGCCATCCTAGCACCCACTGCTGACACTCCTCACACCTCTGTACACAGGAGGAACCAGAGCTCGTGTGCTCCAGCACAAGGTCTGCTGTCAGGTTTATCCAAAGTGAGAGGCTGTTGTGTTGCATGTCATGCCTGATACCTTCAAGCCATCTTAGCTGCAGGTTTCAATGTGCAAACTCCGCCCAAGCCCCTGTGGAGAAGTTTTTCATCAGATCATTTTAACAGAGCAGACAACATGAGCAATATTAAGAACCTTCCTTTGAAGATCATTGGTGGAAACCAGCCTAAGTCTGACTGCACTGAAGGTATCAATGATGTGTACAAAACAGCAGCAGCAGAAGGGTATCCTGTCCACAGAGAATTTGGATTTCTGTAATTCAAGTAATAGTGTGAGATTGCATACTATGCTCTCTGCCACCCCACAGAAATGCACTTTTGTTTTGCTTCATCACCTCCGTGGCAGATGCCTGGCAGCAGCTGAGTACAGAGAGAAACGGGCAAGGAGAGAAGGACACATGCAGCTCAGGAAAGGAAGGACGGTTCCAAAACCCCCACAGGCTGATCTCATTTGTGGGAGAGTTGGGCTTAGTTGTAAAGACAGCGGCACAAGTCACAGAGGCCAGAGGAAGTAAAGACTGTATGCCTAAGGAAGTGAGAATACTGGCACTGCTCACAAAGGAAAGAGGGATGCCCGGGAGATCTGTTTTGGTGTGGGGTTTTTTGTTATTTGCTTGTTTGTTTTTTAAGAGAGGTGCAGAGTGGCAGCAGCGAAATAAGGTGACGGTATCATTGCCGAGCGCTTGACAAACGAGAAAAAAAATCTGGAGATACTTTCTGCAGGAAGATTTTTCCCCTCTTATCTTACTAGAAGCCTTCACATCAATAGCTTAAATGAAATGATTTAATATTTCATAATATATTATGTCAGTCCAATTTTTCAAGGGATGCAAACTTAGTTTGCAAGGAGACAAGCAAATCTGGAAGATATTTTATCTTGTTAGGAAGTGCTTTGGCAAAAACATATGAGAAAAAATGAGTGCCAGATAAGTCTGAATGACTGCTTCACGTCAGTAAAGGACTAAATTTAGGTTTCTGGACAAATGAACTTCTCCAGCCAGGGGGCAGGCAGGCAGCCTCTGAAGAAAACTTAATACGATAAGGAAAATTAAACAAAAGAAGGATCACACTGATATCAGTGTGCGATTCATAAGGACCCTAATTTAATTGATAAATAAGTTGGGCTATTTTAAGTGTGAAATAGGAAGAAAAAAGGGGAAAAAAAGAAAGCAAGGCTCTTTTGTGTTAAGAGCGGAAAAGTTACAAAACTTATTTTTTTCCTCTCTTAGTGAGAGAAGTGCATCCTTTGAGTTGATGCCTGCTCAGTTCCCCAGAAAGCAATTTCTAACTTTCTGGGCAGGCAGCATCACACTTGCTCTATCAGATAATGCAGATTGCAGACAGAATACCTGGCCCTGTTGAGGCATATGGATCTGGACCATACATGAACTGCTTTGAAAGCCAAGCTAACAAGAAGAGGCAAATATGAACTCCACCTCCATCCTTGTTTTAAGGTCTTCAACCTGCTATGGTTTGTGTTGCAAAGCAAGAGAAACATCACATCTGTTCCATCTTCTCCATCATCACGTCAAGCCAGAAAAAACAAAGAGGACACTTAAGAGTTCCACTCTTAACTCTTAACTCAGAGTTTCACTGGAATTCTTAAGAATTAAGAATTCCAGTGAATTCTAGAGAGAACCTCATGGGAAGAGCAGCTCGCATTCCACAGGCAGGGCACTCACAGCCTGCAGTGAAACACGCTGACATACTCTAACAGAAACAACTGTTGCATGTACTCAACCGAAACAGCTATTTACCAAGGCAAAAAGAAAATGACAATGCCAGTTACTGCCAACTTGAAGGGCTCAGCTTTGTCCCCAGATGCGATTTGTCACGGTGCAGGAGAGGGCAGACAATGGGATTACTCTGAACGCTGTCTCTTGAGACAGCATCCCAAGCTGTGACTGCACGGAGCCAAACATTTCCAAGTGAGCAATGGCAATTTCAGTATCACACTCCCTGCTGCTGGGGGGAACATCTTTGCAACCTTTGCCCAGCTCAAGCTGTGCTTTGGGTACCATCCCCGCAGCCAGCATTACTGCTCCGTGAGCAGGCTGTTCCCTTGGGTGGAAATATGAACATCAAGATCAGTCTGGTTCTACCAAGTCTGCAGCAGACCATGTGGTCACAGCAGCCAAAACACACCCAGCACCCACTAAACTACATCTCATGGCACCAGGAGTGCACATGTCTGCTTATGTAACTGCAGTGGTGAGAGCATCACCATCTCCCAAGGAACAGCTCACCTAGTGAAAGAGAGTTGGCCTATCTTCTCCTTTTCTAAATTCAAATATTGGCCGAGAACCTGGCACTTGTTTCCCCATCACCCTGCAACAGAGCAGAACTTTTATTAAAATAAGGTCCTGCAAGACTCACCAATCAGACTGGCCTACTGCAGGACAGCTCACACATGCTAACCCACAGGAGGCCAAATACGTGCTGCTAAAGTGTGCAGGGTCAGCTGCATTCCCCAAGAAGCACGCTTCCACCAGGGCTAAAATAACAAAAATTGATTCTGCATTCACTGCAAGCACACTGCCTTCACAGAGATTCAGTATTCACTGCAAATGTCTTTTTCAGCATATAACCACTTCACTTCTGTCTCAGACTGCTATAACCAAAGTATTTTATCAGCATCGTTCCATGTACCACTCTGATACCACTCAACATCTGCTCAACTAAGTATCATATAATTGGCTTATGAAAAAGTAACTGCAGAGAAGTATTTCCGTCATGTCCTGGTCACACAGGACATTGTTTTTGCTGCACAACCACTGGCACTGATGGGTCTCACAGCCCCATGACTGTCCACCACCCAGACTTACTGTGTCATCTGTAGGACTAAGTGAAGACGTTAACAAAAGGAAGGACAGCCTTCTCTGTAAACCCATTTACTGAAGCATTTACAGAAAGTGAGCAAAACAAATTCATCTGACGCAAATTCACACGGTCTTCCTACACGTACAATTATCTATGGGCACATTCAGATGACCTCAGGCGTAGAGTTCTTTCTTTTTTTTTTTTCCAATAGCAGTTGCCTGTACTTAAAACATTCATATTCCTTCTTGGAGACAGCTGAATCTTTTGGATTTCAATGTCCATGAGATTTACAGCATGCTTTATGGCTATCCATACATTTACCCTGCAATGCTTCTGGAATTCTTTAGGTTTTTCCCCTTAGGATAACAGTGAAATCCCCTTGTGTTTGCAAGTTTGAAAGTAAGACATGAAATAAAAGTCCAGGTTCCAGCTCTTAAAAGCAACAGTGGTTTCAGGCATTATGAAGAACTGCATAGGTCAGTAAAACTGAAAGCTACCAAAGCCTTCTCAAAATGGGAAGGATACCTTTCTGCTCTGTTAAGCACTCAACTAATACAGTGGGTGTTATTCTGAATTAAATGTCATGGAAGAGGACAAACCACTGTGCTTGATTTCTTTGGATATGGCAACATCTGACAGGGTGGGAAAAAAGAAAAAAAAAAAAAAAGAAAAAGCGTTTGTTTGCTTCCTTCACTGTGGTTCCTAAAACCTCAGACAGGATCAGGGCCCCATTGGCTGCATGCTGTAAAAAATGTCAATGCAAACAAGGTTTCTGCCCTGAAGAGTTTACAAACAAGCACAGGCAGCAGGAAGGGATACAAACACCAAGTGCCTAAGTAATAAATCCTCTCCATCCACTATTCGCAGCTACTATTTAATTTAACCTTAATTAGTTGGCTTATTTCTTACAGGAACGTCAAACAAAGTATGTCTTAAGGACAAGTCTAAAAGTAAAGCCTACAGCCCTGCATGGATAACACTGAAGTTCTGTGCACACGGTGCAGCTCGAAGCTGCCAAAATGGCTTCGAGATTTTCCCATCATGCCTCATTCACACTTGTTTTTTTCCAAGTCACAAAGGAAAGCTATAGGATGGGCAGGAACAGCAAAGAGAGGCACTGAAACCATTCAGTATCTCTATGCAAGTCCACTCCCCACCTCTCCTCTCCCTTATATACCACACATGTGACTAAATACTCTTCACTTTTAAGTCTTCGAGTTTTTCAACCTCTTCAAGATCAGTTTTAAGGTTTTGTTTTGGTTTGTTTTTTAAGGTAAGCTTTCATTTTAGATATTCTTCAAGTTTAAGCTTTGCTGAATCTCACCTTAATTTCAACACTTATTTTAGCATTTGATTTTAGAAACAATGATCTGCATTTGCTAAGCTTTAACCACGCACTCCAGCTGTACAAAAACAGCCTCAGCCACAAAGAGCTTGTGGTTGCGGGAGGGAGAGAACAGCCAAAACACACACCAAGAATCCGACGGAGTTACAGATCTCATGGAAGGCATTTGAATAGATAAGCAGAAATACAGAGAACACTTCTCCACGTAGCCCAAACTACATATATCCCACAGAAATAAGAAAAGCCCTAGGTATGCAGGTTATCTTTCAGAAAGCCAGTCATCAGTAGACTTTCTTTTCACTGCAGCACTACCACCAATAGACACACGCATGGTGGGGTAGACTTCATTAAAATGCCTTACAAACAATTCTCAGATCCTCCCTCTTTAGACAAACAATCTGTAAGCTGTAAAAGAGTTTAAAGAAATCCAGGGATTATGCTAAACATTCATCTGAACCCATTTGGATCTGATCAGCGCTTGCTGGCAGCACGAGCAGTCCTGCCACTGAACCGCTCACTCAACAAAGCACCATGTCCTCATGGGCACTCCCACACACTGTTTTCACAAAATGTTAATTTATGAAGTGCTTAGAAATATCAGGAGGATTGAGTTTCAGGCCCCAGAGTGCTCATGTTCTAAACTACACAAGATAAACAAAGGCAGGAGGAAACAGCAAGTGTGGGACAAGCTGGCCACATGCAGACGAATCCCTGCTGGAGCCCTGAATTTCATGCAAAGAGAACTGAAATAGCAACATCTTTCACAAGTTTATTGTTCTCCCCTAGCATCGAGGGAATCACTAAACTAGAATATTCCCTTCTTCATATGAGTGATACATAACACTACCAAGCTATATTGCTCATCAATAGTCTCCTTGCTTTTTTGTTCCAAGACCATTGCAATTTGAAACAGTCTTTCCTGTTTCGGCCTGTAATCTATTTTTTCTTTAATTGTAGCAAGAAGTCTGAAAATGGAAAGAAACAATGTTAATTTTACTTACATTGTCTTGTCTAGTGGTTTTTTTTGTGTTTTTTTTTCTGAGCATCTTCCTGCACAGTTTAGATCTGCAATAGCTTGCTCTCACCCTGCAGTGTTAGGTGAAAGAAGCAATGGGTTGTTCACGCACTTTGTCCCCACTAGTTTCATTCATTCTGAATGGATACCAGAAGTCACCACTCATAAAATGAACTATCTTTCTAATTGAGGTATTAATGCCCTCTAATGTGCAGGCAGACTACACAACAAAAAAAAATCAAGAGCAAAGCCAACAAACATTCTATTTAGGCAGGAGAAATAAACCAATAACCCAGTTCTTGTTAAGCAGGGAGAAATTTGTATAAATAGAGCAGCAATTGCAGTGACTAAAATAAACCCGAAGACAGATGAACGTATATGCTTCCAGGCATTGTACTACTAAATGCAGAGTGACTTTCTCTGTAGTTGTATTAATGCATAATTTTATTTATGTAGTCAGAAATAGGAAGCTGGAAGAAGTATAATCCATTCAAAAGTTACTTTGCAAATACACAGGTAAACAACATCACCAAAGAAAGAAAGAGGTGGAAAAAGGGGTGAGAAAATGAGAAGCTGCACCTCAAATGTGTGGCAGCAATCGAGGTATGGCAGCACTGTGTGTGCCACCACAGCTGAGTACGAGGAAGGTGTTGAGCTTAAAAAAAAAATCCCAGGTATTTGTGTACAACCATCTGATTTCATGTAACTTGCTGACGGTTATGCTTTGTGATTAAATTGATTTCTTATAAAAAGAAAATAAATCCCTCATGCAGCATTTTCACAGGTGATGCTGCTTGCCAGCTGTATCCTGTCTGCAAACAAAACCATATGCTGCCATTCAACTACAAACACAGAGGAGTTTCTTTTGGCTGCAAGCGATGGAAAGGTTCAAACACGTTTCGTGTCGGCCTGGCCCTGCCGTCCTCGCCTCCAAAGGACCAGAGGCAGGCCTGCAAGTCACCCGCTGGAAAACCAGGTGCACACAGATGGCTTGAACAGTGCCAGAAAGAAAAGTAACTTCATGACACCCTCCTACCCAGTGAAGGACTGGAAAGGAACACGTTCAACTGAATAATCAGCCCAAACTCTTGAGCATTGTTGGAGAGCTCAGCACCGCGGCCTTCCCATGCAGCAGGCCCAACAAACAGAAGTCCAAGAGTTGCCACGGCAACAGCTTAATAACAGCATGCAGAGCCTCACTGGAACGCAAGCTAACAGAGCGTCACTGATTTAATTGACTGATGATTTAATAAAATGCTCTGGATATAGATTAACTCTCTTTGCTTAATGTAGCTTGGCTTCCTGGTGGCAGCAATGGATCCGCGCTGTTAATGGGCCGGAGCCCGGCTGGGAGCACAGGGCTGCTGTTTTTGGGGCTCCCACCTTCCAACCCAAACCCTGGAAGGGGATCAAGCTGTGTGGGGTTTATCAAAGCAGCAACATCCCCCGTGCCCAGCCTGGGAAGGCAGCAATCTCTCCCAAAATGCACATCTGGTTTCTGCACTGCCACCACTAGATATAAAAACCCCACAAAACTCAAATCACTGTGGTTATCACTCTACACTCCACATGCACCATTTCAAATAAACTAAGATATTGTAGAAGTGGAAACAACAGAGAGTAAAAGGATTATTAGCTAGCTCTAATTATACAAACTGATCTCATCCTCTTGTCATAAGCCTCTTTCCTGTGTCCGGAATCTATTTGTGCTACATAAAGACCAGCCTTTTGTAAATGTACAAGGGTCATCAGCACAGAGTGATTAATTTCACGTTTTACAATACACACATATTGTCAACCAATTCACTTGCAATACGATATAACTCTGTCCTCACTTGTCAATTTGTACTTAAAACACTACTAGCGGCAAACAGTAATTAAGATACAGATTCCTAAAATCCAAACAGCATTTTAAAAGCAGCTACCATGTTGCTGTAATAAAGAAAAAAGCGCAGGCTCCATCTTCCGCTCAAGTAGCTACATCCTAATAAAGTTAAGAACTAACAGACAACTTGAATTATGGTGCAGCATGCACGCAAAAGCACACGTATGTTTATACTCAAGTCCTCCAACGGGAGAAAATTCTAGGGAAGTCTTCAAAGATAAAACGCTGTATTTGTAAGAGCAATCATTGACTTCAGGTACTTAAGTAAGAACTTCTTGAAAAGCACCACTTTTCCAAGGACAAGTAAATTCAGCATTTTCTGCAGAAACAGAGACCATCCCAAAGCTGGCCAGCCAAAACCAAAGCAACAAGATAGTGCCATATAGGACCTAGGCCTCCAGATGCACAAAGCCAGGTGAAAAATGATGAGAAGGGAAAAGAAGGATTTGGGGAAGATTTTACTCAAGTGTACTCAAGCAGCTTGGATAGCTGTCATCAGCACTGAAATGCCTGCAGTGAGAGAGAGCAAAGCCTTTACCCATCAATCCCAAAACTCTGGCAATAAGATGTGGCCCTGCACTACCCTTCTGCACTCGACTGTTCTCTAACTCTGCTTTTTTAAGAGCAGCATTGAACGATGGTTGCAGTACCACCCTGTATCGTTTGTAGCAAGGAGAAATGAGAAACAAGCACTGGAGATGAGAAGTAAGAACCCCTTCCTGTCTGTGCTCTGCAAGGCACAGCACTGGAGCAGCATTCCCAAAAACACAGGCCTAGAACAGAAAACAATTCACAAGGTCCAAATAACCATGCACATTTTTACGCTGACAAATACGAAGCATTTCCTACTGTGTGCAAACCAGGCTGCTATCCACATTTTAACAAGTGCATGCACCGACCTTCAGTGCCAAAGCCCCATGTAGAGTTGGAAAAACTGCCATCAAGAGCAAGAACCAAGAGATGCCTCAGCTTTCATTTTGGTCAGAGCAACTTCACTACCAACGTTTTTATTTTATTCCTTTCTGAAGAATGCAGAAGACTCACTTTTCCCTCTAAGTTCCCATTTCAAACGCTCCTGCTTTCAGCCTCAGGCATCACAGATGTACTCAAGGAATACAGGTTTCGTGCTTTTTGTCATGAGAAAGCCTCACCAGAAACATCAAGGTTCCTATTGCTAACCCCACTCCCCTCTGCACAGCACAAAGGCATCTGCCATTGCAAAACAAATTGTTTTTTCTTAGTGATCTGTCTTGAAAGACATGTAACTGTAGGAAAAACATCCTTGCCAAATAGGTGCTTTGTTTAGGTGGGCACAGAATCAGTTTGTTTTACGGGAGTACCCAATCTGAGGCAAGACAGTTGAAAAATGCACGTCACTGACCCTCTCCCAATCGGTCCTTTGGTACCCACTGACAGAGAGAAAAAAGGAGAGTTGCAGTTGCTGAGACACAGCATTCAGGGAAGGTACCACAAAAAGCCAACCCCAAAGCAACAGAGCATCACATCTCTAAAGCAGAGATGAGAGAATACAAGTTCAAATCTGAAAATTAATTTTAAAAAAAAAATCAAACAAAAATCCAAATAAGCACAGATTCTACCCAACTTCACCTCCTCACTTTCTGCATTCAAGCTTTTCGGCATCTAGCCCACAGGCAATAAAGCAAGCTTTGCTAACAGACATCCAGCTTTGCACCTGAAATCATTTCTTCCAGCAGCCCTTACAAAGCAGGCTTTCAGGCTGGCCCCTCAGGAGCCAAATGGGTTAATGCCCACAGGTCCCAGCCGCACCAGTAAATCATTTATTACCCCAGCTCAGGGACAAGCAGCTATGCATAACCAAGGGCCCACGCTGTGCAGCTGTTCACCAGCCAGGCAGCTCTGCACAATTATGTTATAACACAGGATTAAATTTGGGGAGTGGAAATACTTCCCTTTATTATTGGTATTTGTTTTTCTGTTTGTTTTTCATCAAGTTATGCAGCTACTTTAAATGTTACAGAGTTCGTTAAGATGAAGTTCATTAGGCAGTAACCACTGCATGAATGAAATAAAAGGATCATGGTTACAAGCACAATTATGGAAATACTGGACCAGCAGGCAAAAAGAGAGAAGGCTCCGAGGAATAAGGAAAGCCACTCCTAAACTCAAGTTTAGCTTTTTCCAGATCCTTCGGAGGAGGCACACCTGAAAGCAGCCGTGATGCAGATGTTGGTTCCCAGGGGGGCAGGTGAGCAGCACTCACTGCCTGCAGACGGAAACCTCTGCACTTTCCCTGCAGCAAGCACTGCTCTGCATGCTCCCGTGCCCCAGAAATGAACAGTAAGTTAAGAAACTGCTCAGAGGGTGGTGAGTGCCCCTTCCAGTGAGGCATTGGAAACTGGGGATGCTCCATTCCTGGAGGTGTTCAAGACCAGATTGCACAAAGCCCTGGGCAGCCTGATCTGATGGCAAATCCAGCCATGAACTGCTTCTCTTAGACAGCAGCTGGTGTAGTGCATTCCTCCTCTAACTGTGCCACAGCTCATCCAGCTAGCAAGCATCTGAGCTCATGGTGGGCTCTGGGACCAGCCCTCTGCCAGCCACAGCCTCAAAGGAATTCTTTCCTGACAAAGGAGGTTTCATTCATAATTTTGCCAAAGACTCTTTAGACTTAATGTTTTCTTTTCTCAAGATCTGCAAATAGGTACAACTCGCTCGCCCAACCCCACCGAAAAAAGGAAACAAAAACAATCACAATAAATACTGGTCTCTCTAGGGTAGCAGCAGTCTATGATTAATCCACTCAGCTGTTGCTACAGCTGAGCAATGCCAAATGACTTGGACCCAGCATTGTTAAACATGCTGCTTTGCACCACTCTTCTCGGGCACGGCCACGGAAAATGTGAGACGCTGTAGAAGGTAAACAGGTTACACACTGCACGAGCGAAAAACAACCATGTGTGGTGCTTTGCCTCCTTTGACAGTGCCCAAGCACAGTAAGTGCCCATTTCCAAAGAAGACTCCCACAGCTTCTTTGCTTTAGGCTAACAGTTTTTGCCAATTTAAGTCTTTTTGGAGAGAATGGGTGTAACTGCATGAGTCAGAACAGTTCCTGACAGTCCAGCAGTAACTCTGCATTAGCGTGCAGGTTAGATCCATCCCCTGATCTGGTTCACCACACTGAGAGGTCATCGGAACTGAAAAACCAGTGCTGAACGAACACCTGGAGCACTGCAGGATGGGGCAGGAGGCACAGCCCGCAGGGTGACAGCAAGGAGCCATGCTTCCTGTGCAGGAGCCCCATGTACCCAAACTCCCAACCTGAGCAGCTCCTGGGGAAACCCTTGGGCTGGGAACACCGTAACCACCTGCCTGCCCCAGGGACAGGTGCACAGTGCCTTAAAATAATAGGGAAGAGCAGCTGGTGCCCTAAGTGCTAAGGGTTATTTCACACCACAGCACGCACTCAATGGAACAAGTGAGAGCATATGCAACTGCAGGGTGAATCAAGCTGCGAGTTCACTTGTTAGCTCTTGGGTATAATTCTTCACCAGCACCTTCAGCACTCTTTGTACCATTTTTTCTATTATTTTCTGGTTTTTTTCCTCCTAAGTTTATCAGATGTGCTTGTAACTTGTTTTGATATCAGCTCTTGCCATTCAGCAAACCCACTCCCCAAAACACCTTGCCTCAACACTCGCTTGTACGCAAGAGGTGCCAAAACGTGATCTTACTTGAACTGCATGAAGCAGTACCAACAGTCCGAGATGTCCTTCGGGGCCTTCCCACAGTGAGCACAGAGCAGCAGAGCAGGACTCAAGGTTCAGCTCCTGCAAGAGAGGAAGAAGGAGTCACTGGGGTCCAGCAAGGCCTGCTCTGAGAACCTCTGCCAGCCCCACAGCACCTGGGGGATGGAAACCACCCACCGACCTCTGCCTCATTGCCACGTGGGAGATAGCGGCCAAGTGCAGCGCTGAGCATGGCCTGCTTCCAGGCCTCTGTGAGCGCAACACAAAACCTGCCTGTAGGACTAGCCTTGATCCTGCACTTCCATTCTCCCCAACACTGTTGGGTTGGCATCTATCATCATATCTTGAACCTTAAATTGGCCTTAATCCCCCTACATTCATCTTTACCCCTCCAACGTTAAGCCCCTCAAAGCAGTTGGGAACCCCCACTGTCACAAGGCATTTGAGAGCAGACAAAAGCACAGGCGGATGGCAGGTGAGAGCCAGCCAGTGAAGCCCAAAATCTACCAGCAAGCCTCTGCCAACCCCTGACAGGCTGCCTGTACTTTTCCACAGGCAGATTTCCTGCCCATTGCTCCAGCCCCAGGGCTGAGCCTGCTCTGCAGAGCACACCTGGAAAGAGCAGTTAGAGCGGATTGAACGCAAGTTGATAAAGAGTACAGGTTGTGATTTTGTTTATTAAATGTTGCGTGGGAGATCGTATTAGCTAAATGGCAGTCATTAGGGCACCTCAGGCCATCATTTGGTTACCACACCAGCAACGTCTGAGGGTAGGCCCACAGCAGCCCAACACAAGCACAACACATCTCCTGCTCTACAAAGACACTGCCTCTACACCACGCAGTTGGGAAACTGTCTGTAGCCAGGGATCTCAGTCTGATCGAGCCTGCACGGTTCAGAGTGCAATTACAAATACATGAGGAACAATGACAAAGCTTTTTAGCAGCTGGAAAATCCATTGTCTTCAATGAATTGGCTGGGGAAGGTACAACACTGGGAGATAACACTGCAAAACAAGCCTCCTTCATTCATCCACACAGGCACAGCAGAACCTGAACGCTGCCATGTCGTTTGTACACAATGTTATTTGAGAGTTGTTACTACAACTTTTCTGCATTCTGCTGGCAGGCTCCTGCTGAGGGATGGAGAGAGCACTTTGTGAGGCACTACGGGGCACTGCAGGCATAAAAGGTGTTTTTCCAAAAATAAACACTTCAGCACAGGCCACTTCAAATTGGAAAAAGGAAAAAAGCTTACCCTCACGATTCTCTTGAAATATCAANTTATTCTGGTGTCACATTTCTAAACTGTATTTCCACGGCAAACTTCCATAGCTGAAAGAAGAGCTATCTGAACTCTTCCGCACCAGGCAGAGGAAGCAAACCACCTTTGGATTCATTAACCAGTAACAACCACCCTCACAGTCACAAGCAAACAGACTGGAACTTCCCTCCAGCATTCCTGCAGTGCTGCTTTCAGGGCCACATGTTAAAGCATGGTTACAATGTGATAAGGCAATGATTAACTACATTAAGTGAGAAACATTAACCCAAGGCTCCTGCCAGTGATCCCATGTTGATCTTAGAGCGTGATGATCAACAGCTCTCTCCAAGGCATACACTACAACAATGCAGTGGTTTCACTGGTTTGTGAGACTGATAACTTGGCTTTCAATACCATGCAACACTTCAGCAGAGAAAGCAGGGTTTGCTGCTGCTCCTGTAAGCTGGCAAGCAGCACGGGCAGAGATAACACTGGTAAATACACAGTGAGCGTGCTGTGAATCACTGCAGGTTTTTCATCATATCCATTAAGGAATGAGGGTGTGTATATGGAGACGCACATGCAAAACTCACTTGGATGTTTATGACATGGAAAGTATTAGCAAGTGGAGAAAATCAGCTGGTCTAGCAGTTTAAAAATAATAATAATAAAAAAAAAACACAGCAATATAGACCATAAAATTGTTCCTCCTGGGTTTTTCATTTGTGTTTATTCTGGAGGAGTTTTTAGTTTAGTATAGAAAGATGCAAAGAATATTAAAAAGTCTTACATTTCTAGTTCTGTGTGTAAAGAGCCAGCACAACCAGGAAAGCTGTCCAAATCAAGAAATTAATTGCCCAAAGGTCTCTCCTTTGTGTACATTGCACTCCTCTGCACTTTCTGCCCTCCTCTACTCTAACCTGTAACTCTGAATGATTTCTGTCCAAAGGGGCCCACAGTGACGATGCAAGCAGCACGGCATCTCGCAATGCTCACTAACACAAATGGGAATATAAAGAGCAGCCCCTTTGACACTCACCATTACACAACGTGTTCCAGTTGGATTTAATAAAAAGAGGAAAAAAACAGCTTGTTTGCCAGGATAGAACCAAGGGCTGATTGCCCGTGGTCTCGCTCCCTTCATGCTGGGATGGCTAATGCAGAACTTGTCCTTGCCACTGAGGAATGCTGAAATGTGGTGGTAGGTAAGGACAGCATTACAGCTATCTGCACTTTTAAAGAGAAGGTAACTGGTCCTAAGGAAAGGGGCAGTTACGTATGTAATTACTTTAATAAAAAACTTTTTTAAAAAACAGTAAGCCCTATGGCAGGGGATCTGCATCTTTATGGGCAGAGGAGCCAAGCATCACACAGTGCTCTCTACACATTTCTCAGTGAAGTAAACAGCAGCAAATGTAAACACAGTGAAAGATGGAGTTATCCTGTCTCTAAAATACATTTAGGAGCAGGCAGCTGGGGAGGCAGAGAGCAGAAGGAGCAGGACAAAGGCGGGCAGGAGCCAGCAAGGCTCTCCTGAAGGCAGGTGCTCAGCAGGAACCCAAGCATCCAGACTCCAGGGTTTATGAAGCTCAGCTGCTGCTTCTGCAGAGCCAAAATGAGCAAGCAGAGAACTTCAAAAACATGGCCATCACAGAGAAACCACTTCCCACTTGTTCTTCGCTTTTTTTTTTTTTTCCCCCTGAACACAAATCCATTTTCTTCTTCTGAGAAGCATTACATGAGTTTTTTGCTCTGCAAACTGATTGTTTTGACACGTAGAATGAGTTATCTCGCCATCTGTTTGTAATTGCAATAATGAAGCTTTCAACAAACTCAAAAAACAGCAGAAAGAACAGGGCACTAATGGTCTGGGAGATGAACTGCTGATTATTTGGGATTATTTGATACAGCTGGAACCTTTTGATAGCCAAGACGCCCAAACACAGCCAATCCCACAGCTAAGACACCCAAACAAACCTCTGGAGTATTTCCGAGTTTTGGCTGTTGCACACCACAAAACCTCCTTGTAATTTCGTATCAAATGATGTCAAGGAAACCCAGCTCCTGGGCTGCTGGATGCACATCCGCACGCTGCTGCTATCTGGTTGCTTTTAATACACAGCCTATACTTATACATCATCATATTCTCATTACAGGACGTCCTTTTCCTGTCTCTACTGGGCTTCTCAGGAGAAGCTGGCACACAAGACCTTTCCGGAAGTTTGTCCCATGGTCTGAGGTACCTAATGTGTTAGGGAAGGGAGCCTGGTCAAGGCATTTCCCCCATTCACATGCCACAAAGCCACCTTTGCAGCAGCAACTTCTTCCCTCACTGACTGCAGGGAAAGCCCAGAGGGCCAACGGAGCAGCAGCATCCCAGCAGCCACACAACTCGGTGGGACAAACCGCTTTGCTATGGCTACAGACAGACAGGGGCAATATAAATGGGAAAATAAAAATTCCTTCACCTAAAATCTACTATATTCTGGACAGACGTAAAGGCAAAGCGTGTCCATTAACCACAGCACCATACTAAATTTTTACCAGCATAGCAGCAGGCCGAATGCAGCCCATCACATTTACCACACACACCAGGTTCCTCCAAAATTAAACAATGGATATGTTTTGTTTAAAGAGCAGCATCCAACTTGGCACACCACAAGAAGAGCTAAAAATTTTAAAATAATAGAAAATAAAATAAAACACATCTGTATGCCACACCATCGCACGTAGCGCAGAGCAGACAAAACATTGAGATGTTAACCCAAATCCATTAAACCTGGTTACCAAGAGAAGGGAGAAACAATTTCTTCCATATACAATGAGATAGTTTAAGCCTTAAAATCCTTTGAACGCATCTCCTGAACTCATAGCCATGGATCTTCCCCCACCAGTGGGAGAGGGAAGCAAGGCAGTGCTTCCCAGCTCACCTTCATTCCAGGAGATCCACCTTTTCCCTCCAGAACTTGGAGATTTGCACAGAACCAATTTTGCTTCCACCAGCAATTGCCAAGAAACACGCAGTGCAACACAATACAGCAAAGGGATGGGGAAGGCTCATGAGCCTCTTGCCGCTGCTGGAGGTCCTCGTGCTCCTCTCGTGCCATTGCCCTCCTAAAGCTGCTTCCCCTGCACAGACAGACATCCCCTGGCCTCTGGGAGCAACAAGTGCACATGGCATATGATTGACATTCTGAAGACTGAAACCATAAGGAAAAATATGAAACACATAATAGTATTTTTGTGCCCTGTTAGAATTTTCAGTGATGCACTAAGAGCAAAATTAGGACTTGCTCCAGAGATTTGATCATCTCTAAAATGATGCACATTGCACCATCTATCCAAAATAGCAACTACTGTTTTCCAGGTGTACAGTAAGGACTGTTTCCACAGCACTGCCATAGGTGACTGTGCGAGGGAGACATCAAAACTTAGCTCTTGGAGAGTTCAGAATTAAGTGTAAGTTAAGGTGTGCTGGACGTCAGCACTTCATTAACTCACCATAGTGAGACCGCCATCCCCGTGTTCCTGGGGAACTATGCTGGAGCAACGAGCTAAAACACAAAGCAAACAGCAGCAAGCTGCAATAACATCTTGAGCTCACAGCCACTCCCAGAACACAAACTCTTAATTCTGCTACAGATCACTCTGCTTCCCCTCTCCCTTCTCCCTGAAACTGCCGTGCTAGAGGCGTCCTGGGCAGGTGACGTGTCACCCCACTGAGTACCGTGAGACCCTGAGAACAGGGAGAGTGGCTGCAAATGAGAATCCCAAGACAACTGGGGCTGGAATTGCCCGCAGGGGTCAGCAGGTCCAATGCCCTGATCAAAGCATGGCTGTGACATCATGGCAATGACATCAGCCCCATGCTCTCACTGCTCAAAATTGTCACTTAATTGTGGTCTCTGTCTCAATACCCGATTGAGAAATGGAGTGAGATAGCACTGCCTGGCCACAGGGATGAAGTCACAGTCAGCAGTTTGCAAGGCACTCCAACTTGGGGGAGAAAAAGTGTAGAAATGAAGAAAATAGACAACTAGTACTGTACTTAGAAACCTTGTGGTAAGAATGGAAACATGCACATATTGGAGCCAACTTCCTTTCTCTATTTAAAGGGAGCTTATAAAAGAGATGGAGATCGACTTTTTACATGGTCCAAGAGTGATAGGACAAGGGGGAACGGCTTTAAACTAAAAGAGGGGACATTTAGGTTAGATGTTAGGAAGAAATTCTTTGCTCAAAGGGTGATGAGGCACTGGCACAGCTGCCCAGATCTGTGGGTGCCCCATCCCTGGAGGTGTTCAAGGCCAGGTTGGATGGGGCCCTGGGCAGCCTGAGCTGGTGGGAGCTGTCCCTGCCCATGGCAGAAGGTTGGGGGTTAGAAAATGCAGCGACCCACCCAGTGCTTCACAGAGCCCACGACGCAACCATCAACTCCCCACCTATGCCACCACACAGAATGCCACCCAGTGCCACCTAGAACCAGTGTCCCCACACAGAATCAGTGTCCCCTGTCCATGGAGGAGCTGCTCAGGGTGCCAGGCAGCCTTTGGCATCTGCCAGGCACTGCAGGATTACGTTATTTCGCTGCTCAAAACAACGCGTCACTGGAGCTGTGTAAACCTTAATTATATAAATGAGGAGATCTGTGTAATGTTCCTAAACCAATAATGAAGGAGAAGGTCTCATGATGCAACAAAAATCTGCAACCCAGTGCTCAGATTACAGGCTGCTTGCACAACAGCTCCAGCAACTTAGCACTTAAGCTGCTACCTGCAGAGTCGTATTGGGGTGATGTTTTCCCAGTCACTGACTCTGGCTGTGCCATGCACCCACCTCCCCTGCACCAGCAAGGAAGGGGTGAATGAGAAGCACTCTGCTTTAGCAGCAGTGCCATCCACAAGAGATGCTCCAAAGCAAAAAAATCACCCCTTATCCCCAATTCCCTTTGCCAAAGTTGCATTCAAACCCAATTGACACATCCAAAGGCTGTCCAAGCAACCATGGGCATCCCCAAGCAGTGCCAGGTCACATTACGGAGATGGCATCGCTCCTGTGCAGCCTGATGGCCCTTTTGGACTGCTGGGCCATCCTATTCCCAGCTGCAGCCCTATCTAAGAAAGCATTATCAGCACTGGGTCAATAGAGAGAGCTCATCCATCCACTGCGGCAATAAATGGGGCAATTTAGCTATTTGATCAGCACTCACAGCATGAGAAGTTTATGGGGAAGAGAATGCACATATCCCGAGATACAGGAGTGGTTTTTCTTTTCCTGAATAGGCTCAAATACTTCCAGATAATATTGATCTCTATTTATAGCATAGCATAACTGGGAAATCATTTGGATTGAATTTTTCTGCTATATTGACATTTTATGTCGATAAACATGGCACTGAATTGCAGCTCCACAGCATAATTTCAGTTCTTTTTGTAAAGTGGTCGGATGAAAAACACTATACAAGTACCAGAAGGATTATCTGGGTTTTCAAAACAAGCCAAGTGCCACAGCCAATTCAGGAACTGAATGCTGACGGACCCCAAAACTCATTCCCACGTGCTCCCTGTCCCGCACACCGTCCCTGCTGTCACACAGGGGCTTGGCAGCTTGCAAGGAACAGGCAGAGCTCACAAGTTTTATTTTACAGGTCTCTGAGGATTCAGAATGAAACCTCTGGGCACATCCCATGCTGTAGGGCCACAGTTCGTTGCTGGGTGTGCTCCTCTCCATCCCAGCCCCTGGGAAGCAGTGTGAACAAGTGGGCATTTCGCCACCAAAAATACCACTGAGTACACAGCAGCGAAGCTGGGAGAACTACACAGCGTTTGTTCTTTGTTTCCCTTATGTACAGAGCCATTTTTGCCCCAGCAGATCTTATCTCCAGGCACTGCTACGAGCCTTTTGCAATGGCAGCGGATCGGGCAGCTCACACCATCGGGTGGCTGAAAGCTAGCAGTGTGCAGCCATGGAGAGCCTTTTCAGTGGGCTGTCTGGTTTGCTTTCATGTAACATTTTTTTTCCTTCCTGCAACAAAAAGACTGTTTTCATTCATTTGCTTTTTTTTTTTCCCTCCCCTCTCAAGAGGGAGAGGCTTGCAACAGCTCTTTAAAGAGATAGGTCACAGCTACTCAGCATATTGCGAGCAGAGAACAGAGGGAGCCCAACACACAGCATCAGCTCATCGCACAAATTCTGCCCAACAACCAACAGCTCTGCACTTCAGTAACTCCTGGGTGCACAGGGAGGAAGCAAAAGCCTTTGCCAACAGCAAGAAGACTTCCAGAACAAGTCAGCAAGCATCCATATAACCTCTGTCCAAAACAATGACATTGAATACTGCCTAAACCCATCAGAGCACCCGCTGCTTCCCAACCATCCCCTGCAGCAAAGCTTCTTTGGTTCAAGCAGTGACAGCAGTTTTCACTCCATAGACTTCGCCTCCTTCTTGCAGGTACAGCCAAGGATCTCATTGATCAACGCAACAAGCATTGCAGGAAAAACAGAGTTACAGCTGACTGGAATTGCAGCACACACCCTTTGGCCAGTGCACCTGTACCTGCCCACTTGTGCAATACCCTGGGTGTCAGCAGCCCCGGCGGGTGCTACCCAGGCACAAGCACAACAAAGGCACTGCCCACAGTTCCACGTGCACATAGGGTTTCCAGCATCTATCTGCCCATCTGCACCTGTGTAAGTGGTGATTCACCCACTGCAAGCACAACCCCACATCATTTGGATCTCCCCTTTGCCATATTGCTGCAGTTGATGCTAATCTGTTCACGTTGCCTGCCTTCTCCAGGACTTGTCATGATCCTGCACAACAACAAATCGGGTTAGCTTGAGCAAAACAAAACAAAACAAAACAAACCACCAAGGATATTTAACTGGCTTTCCTGAGCCAAGAGGGACTCATCATGGTATGCACAGCATTTCAATACAGCACAATTCTCAGGGCCTGTAAAGATTTTCCTTCTTGTTTTGTTTCAGCTGACCACAGCCAGCTTGTGGGACCATGTACGGTCACCATCTCGCCTAGGACTCTTCCTTGCTATAAATAAGGGAAAAAGGGACAAAGCAGTACGTAGGAATGATGGCCATGGAAGGCCAGATGCAGTGCTGTCCCTAGAGCATAAATCCCCTCTTCAAAACCAGAGCTTAATCCGTAAGTTCAGCAGCAAAAGCAGTACTCAATAAACCACCACTGCCTGGGACAGATACCTGTCCCCGGATGTGACCATACATGCTGGCCATCAGTTTCAAGGCCCAATCCACTTGTCTGTTTTTAAGACAGCACTTTGCTCAGTACCTTGTTATTTTTTCCTCAAGGAGAATGTTTTAAGGCAGGGACCATGCCACTGTATTTAATATTGTTCTTACCTTGGGTCAAATATCTTTCTTCTCTGTGCTTTTCATTTGTTGATGCTTGAGTTATCTCTTTCAAGATAACAATTTCACTTCTGTTTCTCTTTTTCCCTCCAGGTGCCCTGCCCTGAACAACAGCAGACTTCAATCCAGACGTTACTCCGCAGATAGCATCTATTGCTAAACATCATTTTTCTGAGCTCCAAGACACGCTCAATTACAACGCTCACCATGACGTCTACTGGCACACGCACTTTTTCCAAAGCACACTTAGAACTAGAAAGGCAGATTGATGTCATGGAGAACAGTGACAAAGATGTTAGTTTAACTTTTGCATTCCCTGAGCACAAACTGTAAGAAATAATATGCTTCAGAAGTATGAAAAAGGACTGGTATTGCTACAAACGACACAAAACAATGGTGCCAGAACTTAATGCCTGCACAAAAATCTGAACAAAGAATGAGTTCAGATCAATCAATAAATAAATAAAAGCATTCTGACGATCACATCTTCCTGATGCATTTAACCTACTTCCTCATGTTAGCAAATGCTCATCGTGTTGTTTCCCACAAACAGCAAAACACAAAGGGCACACACAAGCACGTGGCACTAGAGGTTGTTAGAGACTGGAGCTAACCCATCGCATCCTAGTAAGTGGTTAGTGCCACAGGTGAAGAAAGAGAAGTGCTACATCCTCCCACAAAGCCTCTTAATCAGCCTGCTTTCAAAAGGAGATCAATCTTACAGCTCTTAGATCATCTGCGAATTACAGAACACTCGGGGATGGTAGTGAAAGCCTGGTGGGCTGTAGGACCCCAGGGCTCTCCCCATGGCATGCTCCCCAGGTACGGGCTCTTCACTTACACCTAAACTCTCGAGGGTGAGACTGGAGTAAGAGATCCCCTGAGAACCTCAGGTGGAGAAAGGACAACCAGAAGCCGATTAGCTCCCAAGCAACAGAGATCGCTGGTGACAAAGGACTGCAACAGGTATGCAGGTGATTAAGAAAGAATGAAAGGGTGGTGGCACACAGAAGGAGAAAAAGGAGGTTTTTCCAGTGTTTCTACAGATTAACATCTACCTGCTGACTTTGCTTTTTCTTTTTTCTTTGATATGTTAGGCACAGAGATCGTTTCTGTTTCTGGGCTTTTCTAAAACGATGTCAGGGTCAGAAGAAAGTCCTGGGATCATTTAAGTTCAATTGCTTCTGTCACAGGCTGACAAATTTCATCCATATTTTCCACTCAAGCCATAACTTCAGGATTAGGCCTGTCTGTAAATGTTCACAGAGCAATTCTAGTTGAAGACCAAGCCCAATAACCCCCATGAATTTGTCTTCAGCCACCTTTCCACAGCTTGGACTACAGCTGTTTTCCCCTGCACGTTCCACCCCTCAGCTGCCATCGGGAGTGGAAAGAGCACAGTGCTACAGATGGAAATAAAAGCTCAACACAGACTTGATCTCAAGCTGCAGCTCCCATTTTGCTACCCATAACCTCACTCATCCAGCTCCTTCCAAGCATCACCAAAACATTGGGGTTGGACTTTCCTTTTCCACCTCAAGGCTACAGAACAAAGTTAGGAGCCACCCAGGACTAAAGCTTCCTCCACATCTCTGCAACTGCAATCTCCTCTCTTTGACCTATTTTAATAACCTATGTGTCTGCTGGGGTAAAACACAGCTTCTTGATTTGAATCCTGGGTGCCCCACCTCTGAAGCTCTTCTGCTAGTCCCAACCTTTCCTTAAGCAAGGAAGGAAATGAAATACAAAACATTGAACAAAGGGGGGGGCCAGACTTAAACCAACAAAGACAAGGAAATCGTAAGTTAAGCCTCGTATTCTGCCCTTGATTCACCTTGTTATGCTTTGCTTCTGCTCTGTGCCCAGGCTCTTCCTCTCTCCTATCACCTGAGAGCAATAGGACAAAGCAACCAGCGCGGTCTACACAGAGATGACATTCACTCCTATCAATAGGTCTTGATGCAAAATCATGAAAAGTTCAACTGGTTTGGAACTTCACGAAGCCAGCCACATTTAACAACCTGAGACATACATGGCAGTAACAAAAGCACAGAGCAAAACCAACTTGCCCAGCGTTGCTGTCCCAGCCTCACTTACACCACTAAAGATGGGCACCCATTATCACCCTGACCTCTAAGAGGAGACCTCGAGTGAAACCCATCCACTGGATAATGGGAAAGAGGTGAGCAGAACTTGCTGCAATTTTCAGCTGTCTGACATCAAATGAGATGAATCTCATCGTCCCATAGCACTCGTTAATCAGTTGCTAGCAATAAGCACTCGAGCCCGCTGGAGAGCCGAGGCCTCAGAGCCTTCCCCACTGCTCAGCTAAGTGTGCACTGCTTTACAAATAAGCAGGTCACTGAGGTCAGCAGCACTACTTCCCAGCTGGCATTGAACAGGCAACTGAGCTCACTGCTGGATTAGAAAGGCCAGTGCTCAGAACCCCAAAAAGATTATCTCACAAGAAAAAGCAAAAAAAGAGTCCAAGTATAGTGCAGTCTGCTCCTTCAACACCCACAGGAAATGTGTTTTCTTTTGGGAATGGAAGGTGTCTGTGTGCACACAGGTGTGCTTATGTTGCCTTGGAGAAGATTCAGCGACATCTCAGTGCTTCCCAAGTGAGTTTCAGACGAATTTTGATAGGAAAGGCAACAAAGGTTTATTCAAAATATTTACAAAAAGTTTAAGGAATTGCAGTTCATACATAGGAAGGATTAGAAATTTCATTAATCCAAACTTGCAAGTTATTTTCATAATGATAAACAAATGTGTAATGCAAAAGGATATGCAAAAATAAGCATTACTGTTTTGAAGGCAATTATTTTAACAAATAATCTATTGGAAATAACTGGGGGGAAGAATTTGGAGGTTGGGGTTTTTTGTTTGTTCTGCAGGGTATCTGTACAAACAATACAATCAGTGATATAACACAGTCACAGGTTCCTGAGCAAGACAACAGATACAGCCAAAATAGCTGTAGTTGATTAGTCAGCATTTTAAATATTTTCACAGAAATTCACATCAAATAGCAAAAGGTGTATTTGTCCACATGATGGCTAAAGGTTAGAAACCAACAAACAACTTAAGAAGTAGGGCTTGGAGTAGCTGAGGCAGATCACAGTTGGATGTTAGGAGTTTGTAAATCCACTACGCAGATCCTGAAGCAGTCAGAGTACAGAACTGCAATATTATGAAAAGATTTATGAAAGAGATCTTTGCAGTCTTTTTCATCACCCAGACACTCATCACAAGCTCACCTGATTTCTCATTTCCAGCCATGTTCCTGCAGCACCAGCACCACCACATGCAATATGGATGCTGTCTTACACAAAACAAAATAAAAAGTCACATCCTGCTATCTTACATAAAGGAAAATAAAAAGCCAGTGATACTTATCTTCCTGTGAAGAAAGAGTACAATCTGATGCAGGAGAAAACAGCAGCACTGAAATGCTGGCAAGCTGACATTTTTTCTAACTTGCAAGAGCCATCTTTAAAACAGCTTCCAAGACTGTAGTTTTCTTCTGTGATAGCATATACTGCTTACAGTCACAGTCTGTATTTGCTAGACATTATGAATGGATTAAAGTTTCATAAACCTGTACAGAAACACACTTCAAAACCTGTACATTGGGAATGTGTATATATTGCACAAGGGAGGAAGGACAGGCTAGATATCAAGTGCTGTTACAACTTCAGGAAACACTAAAAGCATCTTTTATCCTCAGCATCCCATGGGAATAATCCAACACTGCACATTTTTTCCAGTTAAGCAGTTGTGTCCTTTCTCAGAGCCTTACAAGCTTGTCTTCTGATCAGATGCAGCTGATTGCTACCATGGGGCTCCTCCAGAATGTTTTAAAGAAGTGCCAAACTACCAGCCCACCAAATGACTTGAAAATGCAATTCAAAAGATTGTTCTATTTCTTCTTTACGCTGTCTTTTAAAAGGACAAATCTTCTCATGGAAGTTTAAAATCTTAAAAAGCTGAGAGTATAAAGACAAGAACACCATTTGGGGGACCAAACGTGGAAAACATGTTGGTAAATTGCTCCGGGAAACATCTGCATTGTGCAGGGAACGCAAGCCACTTTGAGAATCCAGTTGGGTCCCTGCTTTGCATTTCCTTTCTCAGCCAAACATATCATTTGCCAAAACTATGCATTTCTCTGTGCCTTCCAACCGTAATTCAAATCCTCTCTTTTACTGCTAGCCTTACTTTCCCAGGAAGATCTCACAATCCAGCCACTGCTGACAGATCTTCCATCACAAAATCAGAGACGTCCTTCACTGTTACCACCATCTCCACAAGCACCCAGGGTGTTAACAAGCAGCGTATGCACAGGGATGAGGAGAAGGAGGAAGCATGATAACATTTTTTACTTGCTCTGAAAGCCATCTCGAGCTTCCCACGAGTCTGATTCCGGACACATTTGCGGTAAGGCAGGTTGTGTTCTCTTGTCCAATAGTTGCTATTACTGGACCTGGCAAGGCAGCATGTGACACAGAAAAACGCAGCTGCATTTTTGGCTTGGAAGCCTCCAACAAGGCTATGAGTCATGAGCCAAAAGGCCCACATAAAAGCAACAGAGAAGAATGCAGATTCATTCTTCTTTTTATTGTAAGCATGTGTGTCTTTGTTGCAAAGTCCTGATACACTTATGTACAGCGAAACAGGAAGCAAATAGAAGTTATGAGAAGGGGAGAAAGTCCCTTCCAATAGGTAACACAGGCTCCATCCATCCCAAAGTCACCAGGCACATACACAATGGCCAGATGCCTTCTGACCACAGAGCACCTGAGCTACACAACACCCAGCCACCAAGACGTGCCCCTGAGCAACACTTCACTACAGGACTTGGGGGAACGGTTTTTATTTTGCAGAATGTCTCCCCGTAAGCCCAGGATGCCCTCACCTAAAATGAGAAAAGCTGAGCTCTCTGGCTGCACTGCCTGGCAGCAGCACAACCTTCACCCTACTGCAGGGCAAGGGAAGATCAGACTGCGGCAGTCCTTGCACCTCAGATGTCTCAAATTTCCCTGGTTAAACACAGGACTTTGTGCCGTATTTGTTACTCTTACCTCTCAGAACTGATGAAGTATTTCTTGTTTAAATGAAACCAATCCAAACATACCTCCTCCTTATGCTGTTTGGAGCTGGTAAACACCAGGCAGACGGGAGCATGGGAGCAACCTGGACCATTCCCTGAAGGAGAACATCTCAGGACTCCGTGTTATCCCAGCTCAAGGACCCTGTTGGTAAGAAGTCATTCCCACAGCACATCATGTGGTCTGCAGGTTGCCCAGCACTCAGCCAGCAGCACCAGGCTGGAAGAGGGCAGTAGAAGGGGAAAACAGGGCTCCAAGCATCACCCTTCAGAGAAGACAGGCAGCAGCAGCCGTCTTCATTTTCACCCTCAGGAGATGTTTTGCACTGAGGGCACGGAGCATGAGAGGAACTAGGACAAAAACATAGCTGCTGGTGCCCAAGCACTTGCTCCACTCCATCCATCTGTCACATTAATATCTAAAATACCTTCGGAAAGAGGTCCCTTAGTCCTTTGTTCTCCCCTCAGAAAAACCAAAGAGCCAGCAGCTTGCATTTCTTCCCTTATGGAAGGCAAGCTAGCTCACATCCAAATTCTCTCCCCTTAAAAACTAGCTGTGATTGTTCTTTTTGGCCACATGAGCTTACACTCATAGCTTACACCTGACTTACAATTAATTACCGCAACAAGCTCCTGTCTTTCCTCTCAGGTGCACTGTTCCCAGAAGTGAGCTGTTCCAAGGCAACACAAAGCAGAGCAGCATGCAGCAGTGGCATGGACTGGAAGGAAAGTGTCCTGAGGCAGACAGAAAACTCTTCCCCTTTTCTGACAGAGAGTTTTCCAGCCCCTTCTGAACTAGAGCTGCAGGAGGAAAAAAACTAAATACAGCCTTGAGCATTCACAGGACAAGAGGAAACTTTCTCAAACAAATGTCACCAGATGCATCATGGCTCAAACGGAAGAGATGACCATCCAGCCTGTTCCAGGGAATTGTAACAGGACTGAGAAAAGTGCTCAACATATCCAAAGAGCAAGTTCAAATACAACAAAAATTCAGGTATATCCCAAGACAGCAGCTCAAAGAAGTCATACCTCAAAAAATCATAGGATTCACTGAACTGTCACCTTGCAGTTTCTGCCCAGTTTGAGGACACAGCTCTGTTCAACCTCCATTGCTTCAATCTCCCGTGCTCTGTGTGCACAGGTTGCCCACCTCCACCTTATCATCCTCCAACAATGCAAGGGATAGCTGTGAAGGCTGCTGCTGGATCCTTGGGTCTGGAAGGGCCAACAGGAGATCTCTTTTGGGAGCACAAACCAATTCCTCAGTGAAAAAGACAGTTCCCAGAAACAGAGTTGCAAGCTCATTCCTCACCTCCCACCTCTGGGTAGCAGTGCTTCACTACCCCTGTGCATTGCAAGTCACGTAACAGGTCAGAACCACAGGCAATGTTCAACCAGTCATGCTTCTGGCTGGTTAAATATTGCAATACAAAAGGTACCCAAAGCCATCCTTTTGGGTGTTCTGTGCTAGGCAGCCCTCAAGCACTACACAGAAATACTGCTGGGTTCTCAAGGATTTTGCAAGCTCTGCCAATGCTCCTTATTATTCTTCAGGAAATGACAGGCTCAGTTTCCAGAATGATAAAGTCCAGTGAATTCTTCCTAAACTGGATGGAAATCTGAAAGCTAACAGGCATAATAAATTGTGCATTATCTGTATTACTGAGCTGGTCTTACACAAATAAACGCGTCTAAATTAGGCTGCAATCTACAAATCCTCCTTCATGTGAATAGCGGCTCTGACCTTAGTGGGGCTACTCCTATAAGTCAGAGAAAGAGGGGTCTTCTCTGGTATATTATCTAAACCTTGGATGAATTTAATTCCTCCCACATAAAGATCTCACATAAGCCCTGCTGCAGCCTGCTCCTGGCACCCATGTTGAATATTCATCTCCACACAGCTTCAAAAGGTGTAAACTATTCAGCATCCTTGTCAGGCACTTTTAAATATATATACATATATATGAGGAATGTAGTGTGAATTTTAAGAAAGTTTTTGCGTTCCTTTGTAATGTAACAACAAGATTTATGCCCCTTACGATTACAAAATTACAGTCCAAGAGCATAGCTAAAATGTCAAAAGCACTAAACATAGTGGTGAGGAGTACTTCCACTCTCTATCTCCAGTACTAATATTTCTTCCAAGCCCAGAGCTCTAAGCAGCAATTGTGCATCAGGACAATGTTCTTTCCCGGACAAATTTATTCGCTGCATGCTTTTGGTAACATCCAAACAACTCCTAGAAGGTTACTGCAGCACAGAAGCTAACCAGAGAGGCTGACAGCAGTCAGGAAAGAACAAGATAGACTCCTCCAGGATTGACTTTAAGAGCAGGAAGGCATCATTCTGCATAATCATTTGTGCCAAAAAAGCACTAAACAAACAAAAAAACAATCAACTCACACACAATGAACAAGGGGTCTCCTCACATGGCATAAACCATATTAGAGACAAGGCCATCATTTGTTCCTACCTGTCTCCTCTCTATTGGACTGAAATTCCAAAACTACTTAAATAACTCCAACACTGCACACTAAACTAGAAAAGTCATGGAACTACACTAGCCAGGCCCCGAGACGCCAAACACCTCGTCGTGCCACTTCACCCTCTCACTGTGCAATACAAACATAAGTTAAGTAGAAAGTACAAATGCAACCAACTCACAGGAATACCAGTAAGTGAGCTCTACAGTTCGTACATACCAATCACTTTCTTTTTCCTTTGCTTTCATGCATTTAATTTAAAATATCAACCGGTGCATAGGCAAAGTCTTTCAACCTGCAAAGCACTGAGAACAACGGGCATGATTCACAGATGCTTTGAATAAATGCTAGTGATCCATTTCTTTACCTTTAAGTATAATGCTTAATTAAAAAGCAGATTAAGCAAAACTGGTTTGTTAGTTGGGCCACGGCCCCTGAAATAAACAGACTGCAATCTTAACAGATTTTTCCTACGCACAGGATTTTTCCTATATATTCCTCGAGATGCCAAATGCAACAAAGCAGAAAAACTTTGCTTTGTAACATGCACCAGATCAACACAAACTGTACAACCAGCTTCCTACTTCCTGCCCTTCCTCTCCCAGCCCTGGGAAAAACCACGACATACGAGTTACTGCTGCAGCAGGCAAACATTAATAGCGACTGAAACCACTCCACCACCTGACCTATTCTCCTTTCCCTTCCCCTCATTTTTATTTTAAGAAAACCCATACGATGCTCCACAGAAGGGTCCCAGCATGGCAAAATGTTCCCTGCTGCACTAAATTGAAGACCTGATTTAAGATTAAGAGCAACTCACTGTGTGTTTGAAGCCAGCAATATCCAAGATGAAGAGAAGCCAATGGGCTCGGCCTGCAGGACTTCACAATTTGAGCAGTGCCACATATATTGCTGCAGAAAAAAAGAAATTCTTTCACGTTATCTGCTCAGAACACAAGGGTGGAAGCAAGGAGCTGAACTGGAGTACATAAAACTCAGTGGGGACTTCTGCAGATTTCCAGTGGCATGCCAAATACTTCAAATTTCACGAGAAAAACCCTGTCTTCTGTAACTCGGCTCTACTCCATTTCACTTCGTTCAAAGTGTGACCGACATTAGGAGGCCTGATCAAATTCCTGGCTTTATCCACGCTTGAATTAAAGCCTTGGCTCAGTGAGGGGAAGCAGACTGAGTTACACAAGCTTTTCTTCTTTCAGAGCTGTAAGTGCTGGTGCCAGGGCTGCAGGTAACATGGACAGACCCAGGGAGCTTCAGTTTAGTTACAAACAGAATGGATTTGAGTTTTTGGTGATGCAGGTAGTATTTCTGCATCTCTAGTTGGAGAGCTCTGTGCCAAACCTGTTTTCAGCTGCAGGTGGTATATTAAGCCTATTTAAATTATGGCCAACTCCAATTCAACAAGCAGGCATTTCTTCAAAAATAGATAGATAGATAGATAGATAGATAGATAGATAGATAGATAGATAGATAGATAGATAGATAGATAGATAGATAGATAGATAGATAACTAAAAATAAAAATCAAATCATGCTCAGCACAGCTGGCTTTCAGTTGAGCAAGAAGGTCAACATGTCCATGGGCAGCACTGCAGCAGCCCAACAGGGTAATGGAAGGAAATGGCCCTAATTAGCTTCAAAGGGGCTGGGAATGAAGAAATGAGGAAGAGCAGGGAAGAGAACTGTCTGACTTCCAAAGGACAGACTGCTGAACCTGTGGCAGGAAGGAGGACTAGGAAAGATCTGGTGGCTTTGGTCAAGCAGGAGGAATCATAGAATCATTAAGGTTGGAAAAGACCTCAAAGATCACCAAGTCCAACTGCCAACCCATCCCCACCATGCCCACTAAACTATATCCCCGTGGCACATCTCCATGTTTCTTGAACACTTCCAGTGATGGTGACTCCACCACCACCCTGGTGAGCCTGTTCCACCCTGAGAAGAAATTTTTCCTAATATCCAACTATCCTGCACGCCTGCACCCCATGGTTATCCAACACCACCACCCTTCCCACATCTGTCTCTCTGCTCATGCAAAGCCACCACATTGCCTCTTCCTCTTCTCTTGAAGGAAAGACCCACATATATTTGAACTTTTGCAGCACCAAAACATTAAAGAGGTCTTGTGCAGTTTACCACAAGGTTCCCTAATTATACTCTATCGCTTACACCAATGGTTTCAAGATGAAGCAGACCAGGAGAGAACCAGGACAGGGAGAACCTGCATGGCCCATCCAAGCAGTTACACAGCAGGAGCTGGAAACCTCAGCATTTAAGAGCACACACATGCAAATGTGATAATATTTTATAATCCTACAGCACTTTTCAAGTGCTCCAATTGCTTCATAAATATTAATTAAGCAGCAGCACCCACGTATCAGAAGCACAGGGAGGAGATACAGCAATCTCACTTAATATTTAACAATATGATATACAAGAAAGCAAAAGCTACTTGCAAGAAGTCACATAGCCTCATTTCTTTTCCAGTCCCAAAGAACACTTGCAGTATCCTGCAACCAGACTGCGCAGCGCTGAAAGAAGCCAGTGTTCAGGATTTGAATTTGGGCTCCTTTTTCAGCATGCAACCCAATGCCATGCGCACTGCAGGCGCTCCCACTTCAGCTGTCCCGCAGCCGTGCCTTGCTCGCCAGCCAGCCCCGATGCAGAGGTCATCTTACAGAAGTAACATCAATTTTGGGGGCTGTAAATTGGGATTTTGTGCTGGAAATGTCTATCTGCCACCCTTAGCACGACGGCTGCACAAATTAATCATCTTCAGCAACTTCATCTTACAGCTCATGTTTTACAACACTAATTTCCCTTAAAAATATATATATATTTTTTAAATCACTCATTAGGTCAAGCAGACTTGCCAAGTTTTAACAGGCTACTCCATTTTCTCAGCTGCCTAATTTCAAATTCACCTTCACATGTAGTTTAAAAGGAGGCAAGAAGTCATCACAGCAAGTAAGTGGGACATGATGCTTAACATCAAGGCTTAGGCTGAGTGCACTTCACAGTCACAGCTGAGGGCCAAGAATCATGAATTCACCCCAGAACACAGGAGAATCAAGGAAGGAAAAGGGGGAAACCCAGCCAAAGCTTGGAAGCATGTCTACCCCTGATTAATACAAGGCTACTAGGAAAAAGCAGATGTGAAGTCACACCTTGTTTTATTCAGGGGAAAAGCCAAAGTCTACAAGAGCCAAATTGAGCTTATTCTGTGCAGTGGCAGACGTTGAAATAGAGCAACATTACTCCTTCAACATTAATAAAACATGTTGTATACAGAGCATTTTTCAGACCTTGAAACCTTGCCAGCTCATAAGCTTTTCATGGGAACACTGAAATGGATGTCGATGAGAGCTGTACCCATATGAGTTTTAAATGTTACCACCACTTAGAGGCAAGGGCTCCCTCCCAGCCCCTCACACATCTGCAAATTCGCAGTTTTTTGAAAAGCCTGATGAGCTAAAGCTCAAAACACTCTCAGTCTGTGAAGATTCTGAAGTCACTCATGAATTACGAGCAGAAGTCAAGCCTTGAAAGCACTATGAACTCCTCCACCCACTAAACTCAAGTTCCTTGGAGGTAAAATCTTACATTTTCTATAATAGAAAAACATTAGCTACTTGGTAAACAAAGTTAAAGAGCCAGAGGTCACCCTATTACCCAGAACACTACATTCTCTTCCCCTCCCTCCCCACATTCACCATTGTCTGCCTCTTCCAAGTCCTAAAACTTAACTTTTCATAAAGTTCACACTGATTCCTAGCAATACAATGACTTTGGATGTGCTGGCACTCAGACAAGTGCTTGATCACTGGGTTGTTGCATCTAATGGGATACTCTGTTTTTATAAAGTTTTCCAACTCAGTTTAAGTTCAAAGGAGTTTCTTGCTTTCCTTCCTAACGCACCAATTAAATCTAACAGCCTAGCATGGAAACCTCTCTCTAGTGCTAGGATTTTGGAACTACTCCCACCCTCTAGCCCTCTCCAAGGCTTTTTGCAGCGTGCTATCTGCTGCTTTACCCTTTCCAACTTAAAGGTTTCAATTTGGACTCCCCTGTATCAAGCCAATAAGGGTGGCAAAGGTGCTGCACCAACAGTCCTGCATGGGATCTGCCATCCCCAATGTCTGTTCTCCCTATGTCTCCTGCACGTATCCTAAAACTGAAATGTGTCCACTACAATATATACATCTGTCCCGTCACTGACACAAATTTAAAAGGTTATGAAATTAGCATACAACTCTAATAAAGAACTGAGCAAAAAGTACACAGCCTACATCCAAGTAGGTCTGTCTTCAGGTCCCTGGGCTGGGAATGCCAATATTCTTTGTATGTCATCCTGATTTATGTTTATTTAAATAACGACAAATATTAGTTTTAAAGTTATATTCATTGCTTTATAAGAGATCTCCAGTCCTATCAGGATAAAAAGCTTATACTAAACAAAACAGTTTGTTTATACTACTAGTACATCTAATAGGAAATACTTAGAATCCCACATGTTCAAAGCAGGACAAGCTCACAGCTTCTCCCTGCAAAGGGCTGCAGCCTCTGGCTACCCAGGGGCCAGAAGGGCCACACGTGGGTCACAAGGCTTGGAAACTCAAGCTGAGAGAAGCTGCTTTACAGAACCTCAGGGTTCACTGAAAAAGTTGCATCCACACTGAGGCCAGCAAAGAAAAGCAAAACAAAAATAATAAACACCCCGCACTCGGGAGCGGTGTAACGGCTAGAAGGCATGGGAGAATTAAGGAAGGAAAAAGGAGAAAAGCTAGCCAAAACCCAGAAATACGTCCACTTGTGGTTAATACCAGGCTACTAGGAAAAAGCAGATGTGAAATTACGCCTTATTTCATTCAGGGCAAACAAAGGACTACAACAGACAATCAGGTTCACTGGGTGCAATGAGAAATGATGAAATAAGGCTTTAAAGACAGCAAGGCGACCACCTTGAGCCTTTCATATGTTTTCTGTTATTCACCACTCCCTTATTAAGGGAAGTCCAAAACAAAGATACTCATTCTGTTACTCTTATTATTCACTTATATCTACAAACACGTAGAAGTCAAAGGTTGAGTAACTGTAGAGCCCAGCGCTGAGATGCAAGTTGATTTCTGTCAGACATTTTCCACATCCTTCAGCCTACTCACTGAGCCAACTCTCCCCTCTACCTACAGACTGCAAAAGCATTTCCCCAATTTGTAGACAAACAGCAGCAAATCAGTCTTTGAAGGGGGAAGGAGGAGAAAACTCAACGGATTACTTACGAATAAGCTGGAACCCTATAAACTTGGCTATTGAAGAAAGATAATCTTCTCCAGCTCATGCCAAGTGGGTCAGACAGAGGAAGAATCTGAGCAATCTTCAAAATCAAAGCAGATGGGGAAGTGAATAACTGCCTATGCGAGCAAAGAGGAAACAAGCTTCTGTTCATTTTAGCTTGTTCCAGAGGTTCAGTTTTCTATACACCATCAAAAAAGGCAATCATTTAACTGACACGAACAGAAAAAGCTCACTTCTGTGACAAATCCTGGGAAAAACGCACAGTAGTTACTTAATTATTGCTATCTGTGCAAAAAAAATCCCAGTGTCTGCAGACTGAGAACGTTGCCCAGCTGGGTGGCAGGAAGACAGGTACGGTGGAGGAGAGGTGCTAAGAGGCAGAGACTCTGAAAAGTGCTTTATCCTTTGTTTCCAAGGCAAAAATTCTCTTAAATTCTTAATCATTAATGCTTCAGTGTTATCGATAGAAATATTTATGTGGCTGTAAAGTAGGCTACAATTGCAGCATTTTTAAAAAATTAACATATGAGCTTGTAACGAAGTTTTTCCCCTTTGAAATTTAAAAAAAAAAAA